>CM037852.1:168467778-168878542 GCA_021234595.1 Delia radicum
ACCCCCTCGATTAAATTAAATATACATTAATATATATAATTTTAGCTTAAACCAATTATTATTCCTTTACAAAACGTCCATTTTTTAATAACAAAAATACTTGAAAGTTATCGGCATGTTCCGTATACGTCTTCAAAAACTCTATTACTTGGTACCACATTTGTCTAAAATTTCTTTGAAACATACGAAATAAACCGAAAAAAGAAAAATGAAGTAATCTTTGGACCCACCATTTAACAATTGAATATGAGATTGGGCCCCTAAGACAAAATACGAGGCATTTTTTTTTTTAAATTAATAATAACAGAAAATGTAATGAATTTTTGGTATTTATAGTAAAATACTGAATTTTTAACTACTGTATTTTTGGAATTGCCGACGTTTTGCCAACATCGAAAAGAAGATAAGCATTATCGTATAATGGTGCTATTATTTTTATTTATTTATTTGAGACTATGGATACAATATTATCCTTACAGACTAGCAACTTAATTAAAATTTATAAAATAGCTTAAAGTAAATTATTTAAGAGAGACCTAAATCGTTATCGTTAAAATTCATTCGTTTTGCCAACGTATGCACTACAGTTTACAATATTTTGCCAACTTTCTGCCGATTTTATTTTTATGACTGGGTGGCTTTAAATAAATCACATTATTGTACTATTCTTGTACGTGATTGGGTTTTGTAACATAATCTAACTACACTCAGGGGAAAAAAAATTCATCATAATGATGAAAATCTTTCATAAATTGTTTGTAATCTAAAGATTTTCATAGAAATGTATGTCAAATGTTTCATAAATCTTCATCATTAAAAACTTTCATAAACCGTTTGATTATATTTTTTTTTTTTGTTTTCCAATCAATTGAAATTCATAATTTGCTTTTGAAATTCAGAAATTATCAATAGAAATTAAGAATTTTCATGTGATATTAAGAAAATGAAATTTGTTATTTAGAATTGTTAAAATATCCATTGCTTTTAATTTTGTGCATATAAATTTAATTTTTGTAAATTTCAGCTGAATATGAAATTGTTAACATAAATTCACGTTTTTAAATATAAAATGAAAATTCTTAACGTAATTTAATTTTTCTGCATTTTAATAAAAATTGATATCAATTATTATTTTCTGAACTTAAATTTAAAATTCTGAATTACAGTTGCAAAAATATTGGGTCTTAAAAATAATGTATTAAAATAAATGTTCGCCATTGGCTGGAGCATTTATTATGTTTGTATGCTACCAACGAAAATTGTTTATTTCATAAAAATTTATGAATTTCTTTCATCATATTAATAAATTCTCTTATAATATTAATGAAACATTTCATGAAATGCAATGAAACTTCTTCATATTTATGAAACATTTCATAAATATAATAACGCTTGTCTTCAATTTGAACTTTAACGAAACAGCTTCATCATATTTATGAAGTGTTACATAGCACTAAAGACAATGAAATTTTTCATCATATTTATAAAGTTTTTCATCAATATGATGAAGCTTTTTCCTTGAGTGTAGCATACATACAATTGACATATATGATTGTATACACACACATCCAACGTATATCTATTTTAGTGACACATTATCCTTTTTGCACAAAATTAGTTAAAATACATTATAGATTGTGTATTTAGACGACAACTTACTAGGAGACAACAGCAACAAGAATACGGCAATGAATTGTATTTGCTGAATCTAAATTTTCTTGTGACACAAAAGGTGGTAAGTAGTTGCTGTTGTTTTGTAGTTGAGAGGAGTATGTCAAATGTCAAAACATAACCAAGGCATTAGTAGATTATATTTGTGTGGCATTGTCACACTGAGTTTGCATATCTACTAGCTAGATAAAGTAGATTTTATATAAGGGAATGTTCAATAAAGTGGCCTGTTCGACAATGTGGACAACATAAATTTGTATTACACAACAAACAAGGGAGGTATACCGACTCGAACCAGCAGATCTTAATCAACCTTAGATATGTTGTTGAGAATACAAATTAAGAGGCCCCTGTTTTTTACCTGCATAATCTCATGTTTGGGCATTACTAAGTTTGGTCAAAAATTACACCATTTTTCGGATTTTTTCGTTCTATGTTCACGTTACCATATACAAATTCAGACAAAAGATTTTTTGAAGACACATTCACTGGTATATAAAACATGTCTAAAAACTCTCAAGTATACTTGTTATAAAAAAAAGAATTTTTGAGCAACACTAAATCTGAAAATTTCTTAAGGATTTATTTGATTAATGCCTATTTAATTTAATCTGAGCTTTTTCCAATATTTGTAATCGTTCAGTGTCTATGCGACTGTTCTCAAATAATTGCAAAATGTGTCAACACTGGGTCCAGGATATGGAAAATATGGGTATCAAAATTTTTGTTTTATTTTAATACTTTATTCTTGTGTACAAAAAACTCTAGCATATATTTTACCTCGCTTTTTAACACATTTTTCTCCTCTACAATATATCCAAAGTTCATTAAAAACTGCGAGTTCGGGACGGAATAAATCCCTTTTTAGTTTTTTATGTAGCCCAGAAAAAAGGCCGCATTAGCGAAAATTCCCTTAAACATACAATTGTCAAGAATAATAAACACACTCTCTCATACACCCATACACACACACAGACACATATGTATTTGTAAATCCTGTCATTGCCTTTTATACACCCAAATATCTTGCATCTTTATATCTGTATCTGGATTTTTTCTTAGCGAGTAAAAAAAATTGAGTATTGTCCTATGATTTTTTATCTTAAAATATATTGTAATATGTGATTGTATATGGTGTCATCCATATCCATATATTATTTTATATTTCTTATGTGGTAATTTATATAACTATATATTATTATATATTGACCATTATAAAATTATATATTAAGCATACGTGCTTTATATAAAAAGATATGATAGATCAATTGCCATATACAATAATATGGCTTCATATATAACATAATAGGTAATCATATATGGTGACATAAATGTTATATCATTAAGGATATAAAAATATATACTGTTTTATAAAAAATAAGTTTATGCTTATATATGGTGCCATAAGTATTATGACATTAAATGATATAAGATATAATTATGTATGATTCAATATATGGCACAAGATTAACAATTAATTTTGAGGTATGATCATATATAGTCCAACATCATTAATATTATCTATGCGTATTAGATATAAGTATATATTGATATATATAACCCCATATATAATTATAGACTCGCCTGATGACTAACGGCCTGTTTTTGTAAGACGTGTCACTCAAAAAATTTGTGTAAATGAGTGGAGAAATTCATTTTGGGGTTCTGTATCGCAAATGTCACTTTGAATTGAGTGAAAACGTAAGAGTTGTCATTTTAGTTTCTTTTTTGGTTTCCACATTGCGATTTGAAACGTCACAAACGTCAAAAACAGACGTTCACAAAAAAGTGTTCGTCAAAGAAAAAGGCAACACAATTTAATATTAAAAAATAAAAAATACTTTTTAACAAAAAATTGTAATAAAAAAAGAATAATGATTTTTATTTTCCTTTATATTTATGTTTATTTTCATTTTTATTTATAAATGTTTTTGTTTTTTTTTTATACAAATTGTTTTTTTTATCACCACTTTTATTGTTCTCTTTTTTTTCAACCAAAAATCAGCTGTTTTTGTTTATATTTCATTTACAGTGTTGGGTTGCCATCTACCAACGAAAAATGAGTTATTTGTATATGAGAAAAAGCTAACAAAAACCGAAAAACAATATCATGGCAATCTCTACTGTTTGACATAACATAAAGCTTTACCTACTCAAACGTAAGTCAGACGAACGAATTATAAAAACTCATTTCCTTACGTATTCGTTCGGGTGCCACACGTATTGTAAAAACAAGCCGTAAATCTTTTTTTATAATTTTTTTTGGTATTTAAATATTCCATACACACACAAAAAAAAAACGTTGCCAATTACTTAGGAATATTTAAATTAATAAAGCCTTTTCACATAAACTATTCAAAAATTAAGTAGAAACAAGTAAAGACTTGGTAAAATGTTATTAGTTTTCGCATAATTTTTGTAAATACATTTTATTAGTTGAAATGCTCCTAATTACTTGGCAACGATTTTTGAGTGTGTGGTATTTAAGTAAATTCAATTTAATCTGAAAAGATCTTACTCGGTCCACATCCAATTAGATCTAAGTTTATCCCATGGCATATTTTGGGATCCATCAGAATCTTAAATAATATCAAATTGGATCCCCCAATCTTAAGATAAATGTTTATATAATTTAAACCAGAAATATATTTGAAGGATCTAATCGGATATTACTGGAAACTCTAATTATGAGATAAGCTTGGATAAGAATAAATATCGATCTCTAACACATGAGATCTGATTTTGTATTTGAGACGTAATTTTTTTTTTTGGTCGGGTTTTCACTGTAGCTTCATTTTCGTGATAAATAACCTTTTCTATTTTAAGCAAAAAAAAAAAAAGAAAACCTTTTATAATCAGTTAATATTATTTTCAAGAAATTTCTTTTAAAAGAAAAATGAAATTTGTACGATTAGCTTTGACTACATATGCATGAACAATAAGAAATATCCTAATATTTCCACCTTCCTTTTTGTTTTGTTTTTTTTTCTGGATTTTTTGTCGTCCTTTTGTATTACAGATTTAAGTATTCAATTTCTAAGATGTTACTGTTGTTCAGGTACTGATATTAATATATATATTGTTATTATTGTGGTTGAATAGATTTCTTACAAAATATTTAAAAATTATTTTTTGATCCTAATACGTAGTTGACAAGGAAACTGTGTAAAATTGCTACATGTTAATTAATGGAAACAAGTTTTATTCTCACTTCAGTCCAATAAGCTGGTACTAGTCATTTCGTTGATAACTTAAAAAACGTTGGATCTAAAACCCCATAACATTAACATATATTTCGTCCTTTTTAATAATTCAAATCGCTTTAGCAACGTACGACAATCTGTTTATCTTGAAAATAATTAATAGGGATTTAATTTGCTTATTTCCACCTTTTTATTCCATTCATTACTAATTATTAGTAAAAAAAAAATACTTACTCATCTCTAATAATATTCAATTTAATTACCATTTAGGCGGCTTAAATCAACATACCTGTAAATATAAAAAGTAGTAAATAAAAATTAGCATTTATGATTAAAATTCGTTTTGAAAATTATATTTATGTTAGACTATAATAAAAAAATCTAATTTGCATTAAAACCGTATTTGATAATCAATTAAAAAAAAAACCTAATAAAATATTAATGGCCAAATGTTTATGACTTAGGCACGATTGATTTCTTTTATTGGCTACTACTAATTTAAACAAAAAAAATAAAAAAACTTACTTCAATAAGAACACCCGCAGAGATTTAAAGCATAAACTAAATAAATATATGCATAAAACACTGAATTTAAATAATATGTCAAAAGATAAAAATAAAATATATATAAAAATGATACACTCAGAGCAAATCAGAAATATACACTAAGAAAAAAAAATTCCGTAATGGCTATTTTGGCAACTTTGCTGTTATTAAGGGAAATTTAACTATTTTGAGCATTGTGGTATTTTTTTGCTAAATTAAGCAACACATGTCTGCTGAACTGTAGTGCAATGGAGTTAGTAGAAAATATTAGTAGCCACTACTAAATTTTAGTAACATTTTTTTAAAATGCAATTTAAAACCGTTTTGATATAATCATCAAAAAAAAAAACCATGAATAAATTTTAATAAAATTAGTTCAATGAAATTAGTAATAAGAATTATTAACCACTACTAATTTTTAGTAAAGTAGTTGTAAACTGCTATTCAAAACCATTTTGCTAAAATCAGTAAAAAAAATATATTTCTAAAATTTAATAATATTAGTACAATGAAATTAGTAGAAAAAATTAGTAAGCGCTACTAAATTTTAGTAAAATGTTTGTAACTATCACTTTTAACAATAATTTATTTAATAAACAAAATTTTAAATATTTTTCATTTAATTTCAGTCTTGGATAAACTACACAATTTTAAAACACAATATAAATACTAGAGTTCGTTTTCAATTTTTTTTTTTTTATTTCTGGATATTATCACTTTTTAGAAGGTTTCTGTATCAATAAAAATAATGGCGTATTTTTTTTTTTAATTCCAACTCCTTCCCGTGCCTATAGGCGACTCAAATCGCGGATTTTGGGTCCCTTTTCCCATACAACAAAAACGGTAGCAAACCGTTCAAAATTCAAGGAAACAATCAACTACAAAATTTACCTAAGATCTTAATAATCAAAGAACATATAAACTTCCTGGGAATTGGGTTTGCTACCTATGCACCTGAACAGGAAAAAAAAAGGAAAAAAAAAATGAAATTAAAAAAATTTTCACTTTTGCGCGCTACCTAAACAGTCTTAAAAATCATCTCTAGGAAGTTTATATGTTCTAGAAATTGTTTTTTGTTGTTTATTGAGATCTTTGGTAAATTTTTGTAGTTGATTGTTTCCTTGAATTTTGAACGGTTTGCTACCTATGGACCTGAACACGGGAAAAAAGGTAAAAAAAAATCGAATTTTTTTAAGTTTTTTGCGATTTTGATCTGGAAGGTGAAGTTTTTTTGATTTTATATGTTCGCAATTTTTGTTCTTTATGACAAGAGCTACAACATTGCCATAGAGAGTAAATCGAAATTCTGAACGGTTTGCAAGATATGAGCCTGAGAAAATTATCACTTTTTTGCGAAAATGATACCGAGGCCCCAAATCTTTGGCGGCCCATAAACAAAAGAGGATATGACTTCGGGAAAAATTGGGAGACACGGGTCTTTTTTTTTTAGTCTTTTATCACGTAGTGGTGTCCGTATATGGTTATTTTGCCATGACTTAAAAAATTACACACAGTGTAACTAATTGGATTTGAGTCGCCTATAGGCACGGGAAGGAGTTGGAATTAAAAAAAAAATACGCCATTATTTTTATTGATACAAAAACCTTCTAAAAAGTGATAATATCCAAAAATGTGTTTTTCAAAATTAACTCTAATAAATGCACTCATGGTGTTTTCTTTTCTGGAAAAAAGTTTTGCATTTTAAAGTTCAAACATTTCACCCTCGCCCCAATAAAATGCTTCATTTTTACAAACAGAATAGAACACAATTCTATCACATGTTGCTTTCTTTAAACATGTGTTTATACAATATTGTTATGGCAGTCCCGTTTCGAATCTCAGCCAACATGACAGAATTTTTTTTTAACTATTTTTTTTTAATTAAGTTTTAAGTTAGCTTCATATTTTTTTTTTAATTTTTATTATAATTTTGTTTTTTTTTAGCGATTTTTAGGTCAAAAATTATTAAATACTTGCAAACAGAAAAAATAAAATATTATAACATAAAACGAAATGAATAAAACTCCTAAATTATAATAAAAAAAAAAACATAGTGGTCCAATGACGGTTTGAACCTAGGACCTTATGCATCAGAAGTCAGCACACTACCCTTCGGCTATCAAGGTGAGAGTTTTCTCGCAAACAACTTTATAATATATACACATGAGATTGATAAATCGAAAAAAAACAGGGCAAAAACAACCCTGTAAATAATTTGAGGGCGCTAAAATTGCACTTTTTGCCTTTTTTATGGCAACATTTTTAGAAAGAAACAAGGCATCCTCTCAGGGTGTTCACCTTATTTTAGAAAAGAACACAAAAAAGGAAATTTGAGGGCAAAGCACAACAAAAATGTGATATTTTTGTCAGAAAAGAAAACGCCATTAATATTGTTTTTAAATTTCACTTTTTATTTTATTTTTCTTGGTCATTCTTGTTCGTTTGTAAAAGTTGTATATGTTATTGCTTTTATTCATTGTTTCTTCTTCATTTCTTCATTTACTCGCATAAAGAAATATATTTTTTATTATAAAACTTACCTATTTATTTTACATATTATATTGATAAGATTTAAAATAGCAAATTTTTGTTTTAGTTCGCTTCTATCTACGTCGAATTCTATTTTTCTACTGTACCCAACAAGCATAAATACAAATTTTTTTTCTATAAATTACTTAACAAGTGCTTGTTGTTGTGGTATTTGTATAGAAAACAGATACCTAAAAAAAGTGCAACAAAAACCAACCACCATTAGTTATAGAAATGCACTCACACTCACCGTATAGCCAGTTTTAACTATTTTTCCCAGTTTTTTGGGATGCTTAACACTTTTGTAGTTTTCTCATGAAACCACCCGTTTTTTTATAAATTAATACAGGTTTTGAGTTTTTCATGTTAAATCAGCATATTTGCTAGATTTTATATTTATTTTAAGTTAAATTAAAGGTTTCAATACAAAACTAACAATATTTTCCGGTTGTGGAAAAAGTAAAAACCAAATTTAAAATAGTATCATAATATGAAAATAATTATACTTGTTATTTAAAACATATTTTAAATGCTGTTTTTTTATCTTTGATTGCCATATAAAAATTGTATAATAATGAGTATGAAGATGAGTATGAAGACATCCTGCATTATAATGGTATATGGGAAAATATTTTAAATAAGAAAAACATGTATAATTTGAAATCGGCAGATGAACGTAATCGTTCCGCTGCATATTTATAAACAAAATTTTGCAGATATAAAGGACTACACTATGTATGTAAACACCGCTGCAAATGTATTCAAAAACAAATGAAATTTCACTTGAAAATAGGTCCACTTGCAATTCATTCAACTAACATTGTCATTTGTTTTTGACTCTTGATAAAATTAATCACAAATGTAGTAAAAATTAACCACAAATGTAGTAAAAAATTTACTAACGTTTATTTGTTTTATTTTTTAATAAAAACAAAAAACTAATCATAGAAATACAAAGTAGAGTTATTTGATGTGGTTTTTTTTCTAATGAACTACAAATGTAGTCAAAACTGAAATTTCTTCGACAAATGACTGATTTGTCATTTAAAAATAAAGACAATGTATTACTTACTACTCAAGCAACAAATATTTACTACAAATTTAGCCTCAAGTATGTTTTCACTGAAAACGTAATAAATTTTAGCTTATTTTTGATTTAATGTAATTGGAAAACACATATTTTGATCGATCAGATTTTGATAATATATAAAATTTTTAACACAGAAGTAACATCTTGTATTTTTTCATCAAATTATGAAATTTTTAATATTTTAAAAAGAGTCTGAAAAAAGGCCGGAATTGATTTTTGCAAATAAATATTTGGCAACGCTTATGAAATGATGAAGATCAATAAAACATGTGTCTTCAATTTTTATAAGACTCTTCGTCGGTTTTGAAAAACTACGAGAAGTAAAATGTTTTACTGAAATCAGCAGCAAAACTTAGTAAATAGTATTGTAATTTGCAAAATGAGAATAGCCAAAATTGTTACTAAAAACATATATTGTACTAAAAATTAGTACAAAAATAGTTAAGGCGAATTGAAAACCTTCTACACATTTTTGTAACTAACTTTTTTGCCTGAGTGTAAGTTTGATAAATTTTCGTCAATATTGATGAAACAGTTCATAAGTACAATAGGGTAGTGCCTCATTTTAAGTCTTTATAAAAAATGTATTAAATGGCATTTTAGTGTATTTCATTTGACTATAGTTTCGATGCCGTTTGTACCAAAATATGACAAGCCGAATAAATAACTTGAAATATTTATTACAATATACGAAATGTTTCGTATATATTACTTATGGATTTTGTTTCAGTGTAAGAATAAAACATAGCACAATAAAATTATTTTCATCAGAAAGAAGAAAACACATTGAATTACGTTTTTGAAACAAGTTTTAATATCAATTAGACTAGGTTAATTACAAAAGGCCCTATGTTAGGAGCCATTTACTTTTACCTCAAGTTTAAAAACTGGTCTTTAACCTTATTAAGTAAGGATGATTCCAAACTTCAAAGCAAATTACTTAAGGCCTTGTTTAAAATGATCCACAACTTATATCAAAAATATATACTATGCGTGATTTTTCGCATTTCCTGTAGTTACGCCCTTTATAGCAATTATGTCAACATTATTGTATACAGACATGTTTGAATTTCTTTATTTCGTTTAAACTTCATCGTTTGCCAAATAACAAACGAAATGTCAATATATTTTTTTCTTAAAAAAGTACAAAAAAGAAAATATTGGGAAAAACTATACCATATTTGTAACACATGACATATAAATTTCAAATGACATCTCTGTGCCATGCGAATTGTAATGAAGCAAGCTACAGCAAAAAAAAAAAAAAAACAAAAAAAAGAAAGTAAAAATTTATACAGAATTCTTTGTAAAAAAAACTTGTTGTTTAAAAGCCAAATATGAGAATATATGTTAGTAATGTTAATAAAAAATATATGGGCTATTCTCAAAAATATTTAAAATAAGGGTTAAAATTTTTAAAAATGTTGAGTTTTCTTCGATCTTCTTTTATTTTATTCCTCTTGGTTTAAACGAGCTTAAGATCATTTATTTATTAATTATTTATTTCCAATATTTCGTCTCCACATTGGGTGACTTCCTCAGGGAACAAATATTACAATAATATTTGTTGTTAAAATTTTTATTTTTTTAAACTTTATGACACATAATAGGATTTTACACGACAATAAACCACTATAAAGCACTATTTCAAATCCTGTTGCGTGAATCACTTTCTGCAAGGCGCGCAAAAGTTATGGCGGTTTAAATTTTAAATTATGCTCAAAATTACATTTGTTGATTGAATTCGAAAAAATGTTGAACATTGTTTAACATTTTTTTTTTGTAGATTTCATTGAAATTTACTCCTTTATTTTGTGCTTTCTAAAAAATCTTTAAATTTTTGTGGTGTTTTATAAAAATTAATTTTTGACATAAAATCGCGGTTTACGCGATATTTTAAAATTATATTTTGTTTTGGAGATTATATTTTAATTGAACGTAATCAGTTAAAGAGAAAATGTATTTTCTACAAGTTAATTTCAAATATGTGAAATTTTTCAACATGGTGCTTTTTAATACACCCAGCGAAAAATTTGGCTATTTGACGATTGAAATTCGGTTAGTGTGACTCAAATACGGTTATTATGAATTTCAGTCGGTAGGTACAACTGAACATTATTTTTCAAAACAAAGTTCGGTAAATTCAATCAAATTGTATTTACAACAGCAACAACATTTTCAGAAATAGTATAATGTTAATATCGTTGTACTAACAGAATATATGTGTTGGTACCAAGACTTTTCAATTCGGTTGGCACTTTATTTCTCTGTGTGTACTTACTAAATTTTATAAAATATGTATTTCTTAAAATGTATTTTTTTGTGTTAGAGCATTGATAAATCGTACAAATAATGTTAATTTTGACGAATATCGCTCGCCAATGTTGATGTGTCGGAGCAAAACGTTTTTAGATAAAAGCGACAATTTTTTAGCACACAGTCCCTTTTGAAAAAAATTTGAGATGGCGACCAATTATAAGCGTTGCCACTATTATTTCTAGGTTTTTAAAATCTATCAATATCATTGCTTGCTATATAAAATTATACAATATTTGCATAATTTTCAATAAGTCCATAAAATGTTTGCATTTAAATATTTTTGTTTGCTCCTCTGATTTTGTGTTGTAAATTAACAAAAAAAAATATCAATTCAAGCAGCAAATTGGCATATTTAAAACTAAACATCGTATGTGCCATACGAAAAACAGCTTTTTGAACAAAATTCACGCTCATATTATTTATGTTATGGGCACATCATCGAGCCATACATCCAACTGAGCAAAATTTCAACATTAACGAACCATTTCAAATTTTTATTCACTGAAGGTGCTTCAGTGTCTGACACAAAAAGCACCAAAAATTTAAAAACTGATAAAATTGGTTTCAATTTTCGTCTACCAGTTATTTATTTGTTAGTTGATGGCACGCCAATAAGGTACATGTTGAATTTATCTCTCAAGTGTTGGGAAATTTCGTATTACCAAATGCAATTCAAAAGTTTAAAGTCCTGAACAAAAAAAAAATAAAAGAACAAAAAAAAGTGAGTTTGTTTCAAAAGATTTTTTTAAATGAAAATGAAAATTATTCAAGTTCTATATTTCTTTATTAGCATATTGTCCTTACAAATAATGTATAGAGTTTTTGTTTTCAAATTTATTAATTGACCAATTTTATTAATGTGTTGATAGATCTATTTCGGGAATTTTCTATGTTCTGATCATCAGAACACGATTTCAAAGATGTGATAATCCCATGCAAAACATCAAACATTCATATAAACTAGTTTTCACACTAAATGAGAACAACTATATGAGCTCGAAGTTAAAGATTATCACCATTGATCAAAAATAAATTGAAAACTTGTTCGTTATGTGCAAGGTCTAGCTTTGGTAGATGTTCAATACACGTTTTTTTGGTTTTTCTCATTTTTATTTCACACTTGTTTTATTTACAAAACAAAATGTAAAGGGGGAGTAAATAAGACCGTACTTTGTCTTTTATACAAGTTTGATATAATTTTTATTAAAAATAAAAATTATGTTTTTCCGACCTTTAATTGTGCAATGAAAATATGAATTATTCAATTAAAGGTCGATAAAACGTAATTTTTATTTTTAATAAAATTATATCAAACTTGATTTTATAAATGTTAAATTTTTGCGTACCGATAACAATTAGAAATACAAACTTATGGGCCTAAAATTTTGGATTTCTACGACCTAAAGTGTTGTTAATCCAGAAATATTACCGGCTTTTCTACAATATAAAAATTGCGAAAGTTATTGTAAAATAAAATGAGTTTCAAAGGATTTAAATATTTTTGACATTGCCCCATATATACATTGAAAACTGGCAACAATTTCAATACAATTTCTTTCCAATTTCCAGCAAAAATTGACAATACAAAAAAATATTGTTATAAATATTTTATAATTCAAAGGATGGGTTGTAAACAAATTGATACACTATATGATTTGGGTGGAAATATAATATTATGAAAATGATGACATATAAAAATTACTGTAATTGTGTTCTACAAAAAAAAAAAATATATCGTTGTCTTATATTCAAACGGAGCTATCTAAATTTTGTTAGAAAATGAGGTTTTGGTGCCAAAATATTCATTGACATAGCTGTCATCTATGCTATTAAATTTAAAATTAAATGATGATTCTAACGCAGTTTTTTTTTTTTTGCAAAATTATATTGAGCTATCTATTGTACAACAATGTTTATTTTTATATAGAAATAAGCTATCTACAGTACCTTTCTGAGATTATAATTACTAAAATCAGAAAAAAGCCCGTACAAATAGTTGAATATTTAGCTACGAAAACAGAAAATAGTATCTGAGTTCGGGCCATCAAAATGTTCAATGAAGTTAAGTATCACGGTCTGCTAAATCTTAAATTTTTTGATCTTCCCTCGAATAAAAAGAAATAAAACATGCGTTAAAAAAAATTGCGCCCTGATAGACTGCCTGTTTACCGCTCTTAGTAAAAATCATAAACTTTGTTGCATTTTCCCACTCCTATAGTTTTAAAATAAGTAAAATTACATCGAAACCCCTAACAACATGCGACAAAACAAACTGAACCAAACACGTTTTATGTAAAGCAGAGACAAAAAATAACCGTTGTTTTTTGTGCAAAAAATTTAATTGAAAGTGACACATTAGACATTGTTTAATAAAATAAAGTTAAAATTAATTTAATCAAATCTTAAATAGATCCATACTCTCCAGGTAAGTTTCCGAAAAAAAATATATGAATTTGTGCTGATTTCAAGTAATTTTAGTGACATGGCCAAGACGAAGCACAGTGAAGATGTTAAAAACAATCTTATTAAAGATTTCCAAAGTGGTATGGCCCACCTCTGTAAAAAGTTTAATATGGCAAAATCAACTGTAAGTTATATTATCAATAAGTTTAAAACTACGGGAAAGGTCAACGCAATTCACTCTGGAGGCCGACCAAGATGCACCACTAGCAAGGATGATACACGGATAGTTAGAGAATTTAAAAAGGATCCCACTAAGTCTGCTTCAAGTGTCCAAAAGTCATTAAACATCGAGATTAGCACCCGTACAATCCAAAGAAGAGCAGTTGAAGCTGCAAAAAAGCCATTTATTTCAAAACAGAATAAAAAAGCCAGACTTAAATTTGCACAGGAGCATCTCCACTGGACTCCAGATCAATGGAACAGAGTTTTGTTTTCCGACGAATCAAAGTTTAATATGGTTAATTCGGATGGAATGAGAAGAGTACGTCGGCCCCCTAACCAACGCTTTCATCCTCGATACTGTCAAGGTACTGTTAAGCATGTAGGGGGGCATGTGATGGTGTGGGGTTGCTTTTCGGGACAAAGCTTAGGACCTTTACATAAAATCGACGGTATAATGGATAAACATATGTACCAAAATATTTTGCAAGAAGTAATGTTGCCACACGCAAAACAGAAATTGACAGCTTCCTGGATATTCCAACATGACAACGACCCAAAACACACGTCAAAAATAGTAACAAATTGGTTGGAGCAGGAAGAGGTCGTTGTCCTGGAGTGGCCCGCACAATCCAACGACCTTAACCCTATTGAGAACTTATGGGAGATAATAGAGAATCTTATTAATTCCATGCCTAAAAGATGCGAGGAGGCTATCAAAAACAAAGGTTTTGCCACTAAATATTAAAACATAAGTTTGTTCAGTTAGTTTTGTCGCTCGAATTTTTGACTTTTAAGTTAATATTATTTTATAATTAATTTTAAGATATTATAATTAGAAATGTATTTAAGTTTTTATTAAAAATGGAGTCAACACAATTTTTAAGCTGAATCAACATAAAATTTCTGCTAAAGAAGTTTTTTCGGAGCTGACATATTTAATGCCGCGAACGTAATTTAGTAGAAAACATAAATTAGTAGAAAAGTTAGTAAAACGTCTTGTAAATCAAGTATACTAATCAAGTATACTTAAATTGTGTTTTCGGCTATAATTTTAGTTATACCTTTTCAGCACCGAACTGATTTGAAATAATGTTTTACTTTTATTTTACTAATGTTTTACTAATTTAATTTGCTGATAAGGACATTAATAGTCTGGACGATAACCAGATTGAAAGATATGCGCGGAATGACGAAGATGTCACGCCATGTCAAGATGTAGTAGAGACGAGGAAAAGGATACTAAAAAGTACAGCTTTTGTTAGAGATATAAAAAAATCAACCATGAAAGATTTTTGTATCTGTTTTTCATACAAAAGGACGCCAACAATGCAAATATATATGTGATTTAAAAAAAATATTTTGTAACGTTGTGTAAATTATTTTTAAAAGAATCACAAACATTTTTTAAGTTTTCCAGCAAAAAAATTAACTAAAATATAAATTTTCTACAAATTTTTTTGAGTCTACTAATATTTACCAAAAACTTTATTAACTTTTAGTTAACTTTCAACTAAGTGTTAGCAAAACTTTTGCTGAATCTATACTATTACAATACAATACAATATCATTTTTACAATTTCACTTTTAATTGAATCAACAAATATTTTAGTTGAAACTCGATTTTAGTTTTCATGTTTAAGAGAAAAGTTTATTTAAATTTACGAAATTTCATTTTGTTTAAACTAACCAATTTTTCTGTATAGTTTTTGTTTAATTAACTTTAGTTTTTTTTTTGGTATTAAAAACCTCAAAACCATTAAATGAATTTTAAAAATTTGAGTAACCAATTTTAAACTTTATTTTAATTTATATTCCCCTCAAAAAAAAAAAAAAAAAAGAGTTTGTAAAAAAATAAAACTCCAATGGCATCTGTGACTTTTCTTAGTTTTTCTGGAGTTGTATTTTGTTTAGTTTCGTTAACCAAAATTACTTTTATAGTAGTTTCTGCCATCACACAGAGGGCCAGATAAACCGTCTTTGGCATAAAGTCGGTTTTTGGAATTGGTCAAAATCAACAACGCCACTGTATTTTGTAGTTATTGAAGCATTTCCAGTAACATTTTCTTGGCGAACAATTGAGTACTGTTCAATTGAGGGAGTAACAAAGTAAAAAAATTTATTAAAATATTATTTAATAGTGTAGTTAGTTTTTTGACATTTTTTTTAATTAACTTTTGAAATTTTCAAATTCTCTTCATGTCCAGTTGAATCTGATTCCAGGGAAATTGTTATTACAAATACAGGGGATACTCAAAATATTTCTGTAAAATTTGGAGCATTGAAGTAGCACGAAACCCGATTTTTTTAAATTTACATTTTCCCGAAAAGCTGCGCCTCGTTACACCGCATGACATAAATACTATATAAATACATTTATAGTAACTAGGATCTCATATTTCGGAAAAACTTGAACTAATTGTGCGGAATTTATAAAAGCTAATTTTATGGGCATTTTAGCAAAGATCATTATTATAAATTTATTTTTTTTCTAATACATATTCTAAATGGTTTCGAAATGTTAATATTAAATGTTTGAATCCAAATCTTTTGGCTAAATATTTAACACTATTTTACGCTATTTTAAATTTTAAAATTCTAAGCACCGAATTTAGTATTCTTATATATTCCTGACAATTTATTTTGGTCCAAATCGGAGCAGTATTGAACAACTTTGCAGCCTATTGGATCCGCCATTTTAAATGTTTAGTTTTTGTGTACATTTTTGAAATCACCTACCCACAAAACCTCTTGGTGGTCTATTTTGGGGAAATACTTTTGAACAAAAATGAAAGTTTGACTTACTTCGGCGCCTGCATTTCACCCTCCATTTGGAAATTTCTAAAATCTAATTGCAGAATCACCTAGCCTAAACCCAATTCAAGACAAAGTTTCTGTTTGATTGGATAAAAATTTTCTTTTTTTTTTTGCCGCTATATTGGATCCAACATTTTAAATTTTTAGTTTTTGGGTAAATTTTTTAAACTACCAACCACCAAAACATTTTGGAAAAACTTTTGGACAAAAACTACATTTTGTAAATACTTTCTTTGGCTTTATTTCGTCTGCCAATTTGAATTTCTAAAATCTAATTGCAAAATCAGTTACCCTAAAAGTAAGTCAAAGTTCCTGTTTGATCGGATGAAATTTTTTTTTTTTTGCCGCCATTGGATACTCCCTTTTTAACTTTTGAGTTAATTTTTAAAATCACCCAAAACCATGTGGCGCATAATTTTAGCTTACTGAGATAAAGAGAAAGATTTTTGAACAAAGAGTGCAAGTTGTGACTACACTCTAAAAAATGTCTGTAAATTTACTACATTTACAGAGAAAATTCGTTTTTCAGTCGCACTAGCCGTATGTGGAATTGTCTCCCCGCGAAAGTCTTCCCTGCAAATTATGATTTAGAAAAATTCAAGTCAAATGTCCACAAGCACTACTCCCTCTTTCCTCCTCCCCATAACCTATTTTCCTGATATCAACACAATGCAATGCATTAGTAGGGGCATCCCCTGAGTGTTGGTTCAACGTAAAAAAAAAATAAATAATTTTTTACACACTTTCATACAAAAAATTCCACACACAACACAATTAAAATAAACATTATTTGTTTATAATTAAACAGTTTGTGCCCAAAATTAGCTCTTATGTTGGTAAATTCAAGTTTTATACACAACGAACGTAAATTTACTAACATATACTAATATTGAAAACATTGACATACATTGACATACAAATATTTATTTGAAAAAAAAAAACAAACAAAAAAAAATTTAAAAAACATTATGAAAATAATCAAGATGATTATACTACTATCGAAACAATGTGAAGTTACGAATTAAAATTCATATCCTTATGACCGTCCGAAAGGAAAACTCTCAAGTTCAAGATATGTACGGAGCCTTAAGAGATGATTATGGTTTGGTAATTATATTTATTTTCGTGAAATAGTTAACGAAGTTTAGTCAAAAAACTCATGTTCTGGCCCTATGTGCATCACTTTAACATACTTCCATGAAATAAAAATACAACTAAAACTTGAAAACGATGAAATAGAAAAAAATATCTACTAACAGGAGGAGATTCCGCAAAAATTGCACTTTAACAAGAGCTTTTCAAGCTCAGCTGTATTTTATACACTTAAAATTCAACATAACTAGTAGCAATCAAAGACTACTGGATGGCAGGAAGAAAAAGTGCGTTATTTTATTTAAAAAAAATGTGGAAAGACTGTATAGCAGTGACATTTTACAACTGCTAAAAAGTTGCAGCAAGTTTTTTATGCAATTTCCACTTTTGGTAGTATATTTTTTTTTTGCTTTTAACTGAAAAAACGAACGACAAAAACTTTAAACAATTTTTTTATTGAGTTGTAGCAGAGAATACTTTTTTTTTGTAAATTTCCGTTTTTTTTTTTTTCAACACAAAAAAATTTGAATTTAGCACTTTGACTGTATGACTTTATTTAACACTTTTGCTTTGAGAATACAAGTACCCAGCATTGCAAACGAGATAAAAAAAAATATGCTTAACTGAATATAGTTGTTACATATTTTTGCATTTTACTTATACTTTTTTTCAATTTTTTCCTCATAAGTGTCAGGTTTTTCTTTTAGTTTATAATTTTTTTTTTTATGAAATAAAGGGAAAACTTAAGTAACGCCTAAGTAAATTTTTATAAAGAGTCATAGTACTACCTACAAAGTAGTCATTGGTAAAAAAAAAGTGGGAATAAACAACTAGCAGACAACTTTTGTAAAAGTTGAATATGAACATAAGTAAGGTTTGCACTTTGTACATTTTTTAATACAATATTTTTATATAAAAAGTGCAGAAAGTTTTTACTTTTTTGAAATATTTTTTGTGACGTTGAATAGGATGTATTTTTATTAGATAATAGCTAATTATGTTGTAGAGGTTTTTAAGCAAATTATAAGGTAAAAGAGTATATTTTTTGTGTCATCCAACCCACTGTGCAGGAGAAACTTATTGGATTGTTTTTAGTTTAAAACTCATCGATATATTCTTATTATATTCCATTATGTGTAGGAATTTTTGATACCAATAATGCTCGATCTTATAAATTTCTTCTCTCAGTCTGACTATTAAGATTATGGGTTTTTATTGTAGTTATTACCAGTTTGCAAAATCTATCGCTCAAATCAAAATTTATGGGCATAAAATGAAATCACTTTATTTATAAAAAAGCATTATAAAGCATATCACTAACAAGAAAACTTTACTTGGGAAAGTGTCGGAAATGTTTTAGATAATCAAAAAGAAGGAAACACAAGTTTTTATCATCGAACTGCTCTTTCTCGAGTTTAAAAGTGGTGCAAAAGTTACACAATTTTTCAAAAATTTGCCAACTTTTTTCAAACCGATATTACTTTTGTAAAATTTACTGTTAATATTTGAAATTAATTTACCTCTAACCGGCGGGGTATCCCGCTCCGACTTCGCAGAATTTAGTGGACTTTGGATATTTTCTAGAAGAGCAAAAACGTTAAGGGTAAGAATTTGGATGAAAACTTGTTAAAAACATGACTGAAACTAACGAAAATAAGATATATTTATACAAAGGGCTAAAGTACTCAAGGAAACACAAAATTCGTTTCCCATATTGACTATATCATAAAGCCAGAATGTACACATTTTTTAATTATTTGAAATACAGGGGAAAAGCTATTTACAAAAATTTGCATAAAAACTCACCGTTTACGAATATCGAAAAAGTTTCGAGATCACCTCGATTGACTTAAAAATGAATATGCTTTATCCAAATACAATGCCTTAATAAAGAGCCAGTTTTAATAATACTTAAAATCGATTTAGAATTGAGGGCCAGCGCCAGGATACCGCCCTTGTAAGTCCAAACATAATCATTAGATTTCGGTAATTTAAGTTATTTTTTGTTACTAAAAATGGCGTCAGTTTGGTGTCATAGCTCAAAAAAAAAAAAATATGCATTCTTTTTTCCGAGTTTATATCGCATATCCATAATTCAATCAAACTTGTTCTAAGTTTTTAATATTAAATAAGAGGAAACTGGGCCGAATTTTGAATAACCCACCATTCTTGAGGACAAGTTTTTTCGAATAACAAAAATTTCGAACAAAAAAAAATCGAGGAAGGAAATAACCCTCTATCAATTGAGAAGATTCAGAAATTTTTGGAAACAAATTCAAGAAAAAAAAAATCGCAAAAACCATTTGTGAAAAAAACTTTGGACTATAAAAAGTAAGTAAAAATATTAAAAATTGACTGAATTGAATTGTAAAGGTATATATTGTAAAGGTTTATAACGGGTTCACTGGTGTGGCTTTTAAGTTTTTCGGTTATAGATTTTAAGTTCTCGGCCGTACCTAAACAAATTCAAAAAAAAAAAAAAATTGCGAAACAAATAATTCGCGGAAATTAATTTTGACAGTACGAATGTCAGAAAATGTAAGCAAATAATTTGGGATACAAAAAAATTTCGAGAAAAAAAATTTATTTTCAAATCGAACCAAAAAATTTACTGAAATTATTTTGGTTTGAAAAGTATATAGTGTTTTTTCTAATCGATAAATTTTTCGGCGTCTACCGGTTTCCCACACCGGTTCCTTTTAGGTTTCTAATATAACACAAATGGAAGCACTAAACTTGATTACTGGGATGCTTTCGGTATCTTAAATTCAAGGAAAATATTGTTTCGAAAAAAGTTTTAAGGAAAAAAGTTTTACAAGTTTGATATAATTTTTATTAAAAACAGAAATTATGTTTTTTCGATCTATAATTGTGCAATGAAAATGAAAATTATTCAATATCGAGGCCATACTCTATATTTATTTATTAGGATATTGTCCTAATAAATAATCTATAGAGTTTTTGTTTTCAAATTTATTAATTGACTCAGCAACATTAATGAAAGTGGAACAATTCCTGAAGTGAAACTTTCCTGAAAGTGGTCAATTAAAAAATTTGAAAACAAAAACTCTGTAGATTATTTGTTAGAAAAATATCCTAATAAAGAAATATAGGGTATGGCCGTAAACTTGAATAATTTTCATTTTCAAAAATAATGCACTAAAAGTTCTATAATTGCCACCTGCTTAAAATGTCGTTATGCTTTAATTGATGATTTCAGTCTGAAAAATGGATTAATGTAGGATTTTAAATTTCACCTTTCCTTAACCTTTAAATGCATAATCTAATCGATTTAAATGAAAGTGTGTATTTATGATGTAAAATGCTAAATAAACAAAAACTGAATATCACGATTTTTAAATAAAATTTTTTTTACGCTTTTTATAACTTATAAACCAATAATGTCAAAATGTTGGATTACCCCTTACACAAAAATGAATTAAAATAGGTACCAAAAAAATTATTTTATTTGAAAGCTTACATTTACTTACCATTTAAATATAGTTTTTATGTAAAATTTTTTCAATTATTTTTGTCTTATTTTCGATGTCATAAAAAACAAGTACTTTGAGCTTTTACTTAACTTTGCAAATTTCAAATTTTTCGAAAAAAAAGTTTAAAAATACTCTGTCTGTAGAAAAGTAAAATAAAAAAAATGTATGAAAAAAATTGGTTCCTTGTGTAATTTAAGTGTCTGAAAATTCTACAAGAGTCTTGTTTTTTTAAATTGAATCAGGTCGGTGACACTTATGGAGCTGTTAGTGTATTTAGTAAAACAAAATTTGAGGAAAAAAAAAAATTGCGGAATAAAATTTTGTGTAATAATAATTACCCTCCACCCATCGAGAGGAAAAAACATTTTTATAGAAATCAAGCAAAAAAATTGGAAAACAAATTTTAGATGATTAAAAACGTCAGAAAAAAAAGTGTTTAACTAATTGAACAAAAAAAAAAAATTTTTGCGGAAATAAAATTTGTCGAGAAAAATTTCGTGAACTAACCATTAAGTGTTTGCTTTCAATCGATATATTTTCTAGGGTGGCCATCCGTGGAAATTTCCTTTAAAATTTGGAATGCAAGAAAAGTGAGAACATTAAAGTGAATCATTTTTAATCAAATTCAATAAAAAAAAAAAATGTTACGAGAAAATATTTCAAAAAGTTCGAAATATGGAGAAAAAATTCGTTTCGACGTGAAACAAATTCAAGGAAACAAAATATTGCTAAAAAAGTTTTATAGGAAAAAAGGGCACTGTATAAAAAATTTTAAGTTAACTTTACATTTAACTCATAACTTTTTAATCCTTCAACCGATTTTGCTAAATTTCAATAGCGAACTGACTATAATATTAGCAAATAGTTAGACAAAGAGCTAGCAAGTTTGTTTTAATATTGGCGAAGTAGTTTGCATTTCAATAGACAGCCGAACATCGCTATATCGACTTATGCTGCTCAAATATATACATATATATATTTTATGGGGTCCCAGACTTGAAGACAAACTTATATATACTCTCATGCACAATGGATTGGAGGAATTAAAAAAAATTTATAAATTTTCTTTAAATAATTTTGTAAACACTTGCACAATTTTATTTTAAATTCCTTCAATTAAATTTCATATAAATAAAATCAGAAAACATTAATATATTTTTTTATTCACATTCCTATAAATATTATTGCAGATTTCATGTGTGCTTTTTATTTTTCTTTTTTTTTTCATTTATCACAATTTCCATTTAATATTTCATAGAGTTGCCATAGTATTCATACAAAGCAATTACTTAACTAAATGTTCAACATAAACATATTCTACTCACTCACAATTGAACATAAATACGACACAAACAAAAAATAAAAACAACATCGAAATAAACTCCTGTCGTCTCCCATATGAACAATTTATTTTCAACAATGTCAAAATCTGAAAATCTGTCGTCTATTGTACAATTTTTATATTTTTACTGCAAAAATTTTAATGACAAAGCATAGCATTTATACTAGAGCAGTTTAGCTACAGCATATAACACTTAATCTTTTATGAAAACCGAAAATGAGGCAATATATAAAAATATATATTTGTGAAAATAGAAAAGATATAGAAAATGTTAACTAAAGTACTATAAAAATATACGTACAGTTAAGGGTAGAAAAATAGTAATCGAGATATGTTTTATTTCTCCAATCTATAACTCGAATTAATGATTTCTGCTGCATATATTTTATAATTCATTTAAAATTTTTATTAGATATCGTATCAATTAAAATAAGTTGTAACTATTTAACTGATGTAAATAAAATCGCCAAAATTAAAAAAATTACAAAAATATAGAAAAATACCAAAATTAAAAAAAAAACGTCAAAATTTACAAAATCTTAATTGAAAAAAATCGCGAAAATTTAAGCAAAAAAAGCTTAAATGGGAAAAATTTTCAAAAAAAAGTATTCATATTTTTAAAAAATGACTAAAATTTAAAAAAAAAACGAAAAAATTTACAAAAGCTTGGAAACAAATTGTCAAAATTGCTAAAATTGGAAAACAAAAATTAAAGAAGACCATTTAAAAAACTCGCCAAAAAGAAAATTAATAAGTTCCCAAAAATGTGTATGGAAAACAAAAACAACGAGTTATTTATTTAATTTTTTGGGGATTAATTTAATTTTAAAACTTAGGACTTATTATATAATGAAATAAATCACCAAATTTCCCCAAACATTATACGAGCATTTGGGGAGTAATTTCATTTTCCAAAAATCAGAACTACTACTCGCATTATCTAAGCATTACGGACGTTATAGATAGTTAGTAATAGCAATGAATTGAAAAATTATTGACAGAAATTATTCATACACTGATAATAATCCATGCGTAAAATTACAAATTAACAAAAGTTTTCGTAAAATAAACGAAAATTTGTACATTTTATGAAAGCTTTTGTAGTTGTGACAATAATTTCGTACTTTTATGCATAGATTATTATAAGAGAACAAAATTATTACAAAAAATTTGAGTAAATAAAAAGTATAACTACACTGAGAGAATTATTTGCATGTTATCAATGACTTTTTGCATTAGATCCACGAGTTGTCGCTAGAACTCGTTGATTCAATCTTTTCATTAAATTAATGTAGTTTTTCATAAAATTCAAATTACGAGGGCGAATCAATAAGTCTGTGACTTTTCGAACTTCCCTGGTAGTTATATGAAATGCACCACGGCTCCCATCAGGTACCACCAGATAAAAGACTACTGTCAAATTTTGAGCAGGTTCCGTTATTTACTTTGCGTATAACAGCTGTTCAAAACAACCTCGTGATTTTTTTTAAAAATGGAAAAAAGTGAATTTCGAGTGCTCATTAAACATTATAATTTTCGAAAAAAAAACCGTCAATCAAACCAAGGAAAAGCTTGACAAATACTATGGGGACTCTGCACCATCGATTTCAATGGTAAAAAAGTGATTAACTGACTTGACGCTGAACGTTCTGGACGGCCAATTGAGGTCAATATACCCGAAAATGTCGAAAAAAAACCCCGATATGCTGTTGGCCGATCGAAGAGTAAAAGTGCGTGAGATTGTTGATGCCGTAGGCATTTCATATGACAGTGTGGTTTCGATTTGAAATGATCAGTTGCGTTTAAGAAAGCTGTCTGTAAGATGGTTGCCGCGTTTGCTCTCAATTGACCATAAACGTAATCGTGGCCAATAAGGTGATGGCAACAGTTTTTTTGGATTCACGCGGGATAATCCACATTGATTGCCTTCAAAAGGGAAGAACAATAAACATATAGCCAAGAAATGCCTATTTTATGGACCTCGAAAAATCCTATTTTTTGGAAGGATACAAAATTGTAGAATCGTTGGACTAAGTCTATTGAGCTAAAAGGAGATTATGTTGAAAAATATTTTTTTTTTGCAAAAAAAAACTGTGTTTCATTCAAAAAGTCATGGACTCGTATTTATCAAAATTTTCTTACGGCTAATAAATAAGTTTCATTAAAAATATTTTCGTTAAAACTATGAAGCTTTTTCATAAAGTTTGAGAAATTTTTTATTCACGTGGTGAAGTTTAGTGAAAAAATTGCATTAAACTTAGTCCAAGGAATTCTCGCTGTGTGTAGAACGAATTAATATTTATATAGCAGAACAAATTTTGTGATATTTTTATTACCAAAAATTCAAAGTTAACGTATTAACAGTTGCAAAAAATCGCGCAAATTTTTCATTTCAACAATTTATAAGTTTTACTGCAGAAAATTTTTTGTTTTTTTGAGTGTAAATCGGTTGCAAATTTTTACCGATTTACACTTCAACAATTTATAGCTAACAAATAATATATAGTTTTGCTGTAGAAAAAAGTTTGTTTGAGTGTATTGGTTGGAAATGAATAATTCGCACGAATTTTGCTATTCCAACTATTACTTGTTACAAGAATGATCTACATGTAGATCATTCTTGTTTTCTGCAGAATATATAATGCAAAATTCTATCGAATTTTTGATTTTCAACCAATTTCCACTCAATCAAAAATTTTTCTGCAGCAGAATTTTTTTTTCGTTATGAGTCGAAACCAATTTATACTTTGCTAACAAGTAGTAGTTGGAATTTTTGCATTTTTACCAAATTTCACACAGGACACACAAATTAGATTAACTGTTGATTTTGACAATGGCACTAATTTCAATATATTTTTTTTAATTTTATTTTATTTACTAATAATCATATAATTACAAATTATATCCTATTACCCTAACCGAGCACTAGCTACTATGTCATTCGGCGCGATGTAACGAAAACAGACCAGTGCCTCTGGTGGGAATCGAACCCACCACCCCAGCACTGATAAGCCAGCACGCTACCAACTAGCCTACCTGGGCGCACAAAAAGGCAATATATATCTTATACTTTCTTTTGAAAATGCCCGCTACTTAATTTAAACTCACTCATAGTTTTTAAAAGTGTTAATTAAACCTAAAATTAATAAAATAAAAATTTATTTGTGGATTTAATTTGGTCAATTTCGTTAGTAATTGACACTTGCAAAATGTGAAACGTTTTCGTTGTGTTATAATACAAAAATCGAAATAAAAAACTATTAAACTAAATAAATTCTCTGCTATTTTTCCTGCCTCTTCTGTATATCTTTACAAATCTATGTCTGTAATATTGTTGTTAATACAATAAAAATAAAAAAAAATAAACATATTCTAAACATAATAAATGATGAAGTCTGCAAAAAAAGCGAAACAACAAGGAATAAATATCCAACAAACAAAAAAATGAGAAAAACACAAAGAAATTTCCAGCTAATGATAGCAATTTCCGGTTTCCAAGTTTACAAAAATTTTTGCTTTTCCAACCAAAACACTTTTAACAACAAAACAAGGACTAAAATAGAAAAACCAACCTTAAGGCTAAAAACAATATAGAAAAAAATAAAAAAAATAAGAAAAATTATAACAAATTTATGGTTTATTTTATGGCAGAGACAGAGGATAACAAAAGTTAAAGAAAAAAAGTTTATCTTGTTTTATTAAAGACAATTTGTTTTGTTTTTTTTTTTGCGACATAAATAATATTTTATTATTATTTTTTAATAAATTTATATTTATTTGTGATATTTTTTTTGACGTTTTAAAGAGTACTCCCATGACAGGTTTATGTACTATTTCTCTTTAAATTTAAAAGTTCATTAACTTTTATTTAAGTAATTTTAAATACGATTTTCTTTTCTGTAATGTTTTCTTAGTTTATTGCTCATACATGGGAATTTTTCATTACCATTGAAATTCCATAACCATTAGTTGATACTAATGAAAGTGAAAAAAAAATCATTAGTTAGCGGAATTGGAGTGGATTGGGAACGAACTTTAATGGAACGGAGAATGAGTGGAACATGAAGAAAGATGTGGAATGGAACGGGGAACGAGTGAAATTGGAACATTAGTTACGGGTAACGAAATTGTATTGAACTGTGTATAAACTTTGTTATATCGGAGTATCTGAATTTATATTAAAATTAAAAAAAAAAAAAAATAAATTACCCCCGTGACCGCTTTGTACAAAATGGGATCCTAGGGTCACTTCTAAATCTAGCCTATTTGTATTAATTTTTGACATCATTTTTGCTATTATGAAGCGAAATTGATGTCCGGTGTGCCCTCTCGTTTAGTTTTGGAGATATCGGCCATTTAAAAAAAACGCTATTTTATAAAATGGCTAGCTAGTATCTCGAAAACTAAGCGAAAAACGGACAAAAATGTTATAAAATGCGACCCATGAAACACGTACCGCTAATACAAATATGTTAAGTGTTCCATTTCTATTCGTTCCCTATTTTAGTCCATATCGTTTTACCATTTTGTACCAATGTTCTTTCTATTACACTGAGCGAATTGTCTGTATGATATCAATGAATTTTTTCATTATATCTACGAATTGTCACTGGAACTCGTCTATTGAAACTTTTCATTAAGTTAATGCAGGTTTTCATAAAATTTAATGAAAAATTTCATATTATTTATTAAAAATTACATACGCCTAATGGAAAAGTTCCATTAAACATAGTTTCATTAAAATTATGAAGATTTTTCATGAAGTTTAAGAATTTTTTCTTTCGAAGAAAACTTCATTAGTTTAGTGAAAAAATTTCATTAAAACACGTCCAAGGAATTCTCTCTGTGTATGGGAGTGTATAAATTTGTGTTTTCATGTTAGGTAAACAAATACTTAAGACACCCAGTTCTGACCTAGCGTACTTGTATTATCAGGTTGTATTAATACACCTGTGGAGCAACAATTTTGTCCGATTTTGCCTTATCGCATTTAGTTTCAGAGATACTGGCCATTAAAAAACCCCATTTTATCAAATGGCTATGGTCTCGAAAACTAAGTGAGATATCGAAAAATAGACAAAATTTGTGCAAAACCTTACCCAAATAACACGTACCCCCAGTACAAATGTGTTAAGTATTCCGATACCACTCGTCCCCCGTTCCATTACATATCGCTCCATTTTGTACCACTGTTCCACTCTATTTCCATTTCGTTACATTTCGTTCTTTGTGTTTAGTGTTCCAGTAACATTAGTTCCATTCCATTTTGTTGTACTTTACATGCTTATAAACCAGAGAGAAAATTAATTTCTGTATGACTTCGAAAATTTTGGGTTCATTATTTGTTTAAAATAAGCATGCGTTTGAGCTAGGACCTTCCATTCCTGATTTGCGTGATTTTTTTCAATTTTAAAAGCCTCTTGTTCAATGGTACTTGTTTTTTGAATTGCTTTATTATTAATGGCATTGAAATTTAAAACAATTTTCATTATGCAATGAAATTAAATCCTCAAATCATTATCATCAATTAAAAAAATGTTAATGAAAATAGCTTCATTATCAATTCATATCAATGTATCATCATTTCGTTAATCCATTTAATTCATTAGTCCCATTTATGTTATTGCTTTTATTGGCATTTAATGAATTTAACCAAATCAATATACATGTTGAATTTTTAGTGAACTTTATTTTTTCTTTTTTTCCCCAAATAAAATTAAATGCATTTAAAACGCCCAAAAATGGTTAAACACGACAAATAAAAAAAAATTTTTTTTGCTTTTTTAAGAATAAAATTTTGTTCATTTAAAAAAATGTCACTATTTACATAAATTAGCTGTTAAGCACTAAATAAGGTTTTGACTGACAAAAAAAAAAAAAAAAAAAAAACACTAAGAAAACTACAAACAAATATTCCAAAATTAAATTTATGCGCATGCACGCACGTTTCTTAAAAAAAAATATACAAAAAGAAATTAACATATTGAATAAATGCAGTCAGTCCAAAAACAAACAAACAAAAAAAAAAAATATATTAAAAAACGCCAACGCGCCCAAATCAATATAAACAAGTACAATAAAACGTTTAAGATTTCCAATGAATATTTTAAAATTTTAAATTGAAAAACACGGCATGGCATGTTAGTTGAATTAAGATTAATAAAATACAATAATTTATTTTTTAATTATCATGACTATAATATTTACTCATGCTGTTTGTAATTTCAAAAAAACCAGCAAAATCGGTTGAAAGCTAAAATACGAAATTTAATCATATTGTTTGTTTACATTATTAGAAGTTTTGAAATAAAAATGAGCTGAATCGGTCCAGCAGATCAAAAGTTATGAGGGATAATGTCCGAACACCTATTAAGTTGGTAATAATACGTGAGCTGAGGGGCAAGGGACCGACAACGGCATGAAAAAAAAAAGTCCGACAAGATCCTTTGTCGACTTTTTATGGAAGGGAATGGTCACTTTAACATGACATTGTCACAGGAGGAGGTCAATCAACACATTTCAGATACCTTGCACATTTGGTAAAATTGGATTTTTTTGAGTAAATTTACCTACACTGATAGAATTTTGTACGTAGTATTAATGAATTTCTTCACTAATACAATTAATTTTTACATAAAAAGCCCCCAAAGAAACATGTTTCATTAAATCAATGAAACATGTTACATTAAATCAATTTTAATGAATAGTTTAATTGACCCAATGAAAATTCCATAAAGTTTATGAATTTTTTTTTTTATTAATTCTGGCATAAATGTTAGTGAAGTTTCATGTATTTAATGAATAAAATTCATAGTTGGTATGAAATATTTTCATTACTTTAATTACAAACCAAAATGTTTCTTTATAATATAGTTAAAAAGGCTGAGATATCAGCCGAAAAACATTTTTTTTTAAATTAAAAATCGTTTATGTCGACTTAAGAAAATTTTTTCAGAATTTTTTAGTCATTTTAAATCAACACTTTATAAACGCAATGATATGACACCGCCACAAATCAATTTAGTTCAAAGTTCTGGTTAATTTTGTTTAACACAAAAATTTATGCCATTTGTTGTTAGGTTTTTAACTTAAGCGATTATTTTTTTAATTCAATATGTACTTATAACCAATTTATTATCCATATTACAAGTTAAAATTGTTATTGAAAAAAATTCGAAAACTTTTCATTGATTTATTGAAATTTTGTTATGAAATTATGAAAAAATCATAAAAAAGTTTAATGAAAAAATTTACAATATTAATGAATTTTCATTCGGTTAATGAATTTATTCATTAAATAAATGAATCCATTTCAATGAAATCGATACATTAATAATATGAAGGAAAAATCTAGCAGTATACAGCAAACAGTTTCGAACGAATTTGCAAAGAAAAAAATTTGAAAAATTCCTGAATAAATTTCAGATAAATTCCTTATGACCGATTTTTAAAAGTCATTTATTTTATATCCTTGGCAAATCATCAATATCAACGAAATTTCCATTTTTTGGCATGTCGGCTATAAAGAATTTAAAAGTTGTGGAATATAAATAAAAAATATCTGTCTTGATACTATTCGTGAGATCCAGGGTTATAAATTTTTTTTTTGATAATTATCAAAATAAATTTAAAATATTCACTACAGCATCTTTACTATCTCACCAAAAGCGTTGTACTTTTCTTTATTTAAAAACCAATATTTTGCTCTTTTTGTATGGAGTATGCCCTATTTACAACAGGTTCATTACCGTCAATCGAGAACAGGATGCTTTCGAACCGGTTCTAGACCCAGTTATAGAACTGGTTTCGGGACAGTGAAGACTTACATTTTGACTCCCAGGAACCTGTTTCAGAACCGGTACTATGCAACCGGTGCCACAAGAAGCTGTTCTGGAATAAATTAAGGTAACCAGTTCTAAAAAACTTTTGATGTCGCTGATGTCGAATCTGGTCATCTGATTTTTAAAATTCAAAATGTCAGATCGAATATGGTTGTTTAATGAAAAATGTTTCGAAATTCTAAATATGTTCGCAGAATTGGGATCTGACAATATACATTTCCAAAATGGCGAATCCAATATGGCGGATGATGTTTTTTTAATGTATTCGGATTCGCATCAAAATATGTTTAGGGAAGTTTTAGGGGTCGCTGAATACGTATCATAGATCATATATTAAATATTCAAAATTTCTATCCAACATGGCGAATCATTTTTTGAGAATGATAGGTTAGTTGTAAGTTATATATCGACATGATATATTTGAAACTAAAGATAGCGGAACGGTCTGATTGGGTCAAAATTTTTTGTAAAGACGTTTTGGACCTAGTGTCATACAATTTTGCCCAGCAGTCCTTAATTATGCAAAAAATAAAAAATTCCGTTACCCTAATTTCTCAGTGTATAATTCTTAAAATTAACAAAAGTTTAACAGTTAAAGGGCTAAAGGGTTAACAATTATAACTTACTCAACTCTAGCATTAATTGAAAATAATTCCATTAAAACACACATACCTGGAAATATAAAGAAGTAAAATTAAATTAATATTTATGTTAAAAAATCGATGTATTAATGTTTTTTTTTATACATTTTCTATAAAAAAAAAATATATTTCAGATAATATAATGCCGATATGTGATATCAGCCATTCCACAGAAGACCAGCCAAAAAAGACATTTTTTGACCTTGGATCTTTCGATTTCAATTAAATTTCGTGTTCAGAAACTCTATGGAAACACTTAAAGATTGGTGTTTATAGTTTTTAAAATTTCGAAAAATTCACAGTTTTATGCGCGATGTAGGTTAATTAAGAAATGAGAAAAAGTGAGTAAGTTTGATTGTTCTTTAATATTCATCAGATCATCATAATTTAAATTGCATTAGACTGGTACACGCGTCTACCTTTTTCGCGGAATGAATTTTTATTTTATTGTCAAACATTAATGTATCTGTTATGCAACTTGTTTTTCAAATTCACTTTTCAAAAATTTGGCCTCTACTAATTTAAAAAATAAACCTTTTTTTTTGCAAAATAAGCGATTTTTACTATAAAACAACACGTTCTTTTTTGTGTCCCAGGGTTTATCTATTATTAATGAATTATTAAAATAAAGGCTTTCATCATGATTCCATAGAAAAAACAACAATTTGTGATTTTTATTTTTCAAAATTAAAATTAAAAATGTAGATTTAAGGCCCCGTTTAAATGTCTCTCTTTTAAAAACTATACATTTAATTTTAAAGATTTTTTTGTACCTGTAAGATGAACGAATTTCCTAATACATTATGTTTTAAAAATCTAATTTTTAACCCTTACAATCCCATGTTTCTATCTATAAAAAATATGATATTCGACAGAAAATGTGGGCTTGAAAGCGTTAAAAATAAAGTTTTTTAAAACAGAATATATTGGTAAATTCTTTTATCTTTAACGTAAAGAAAAAATTGCTCATAAAAGCAGATTAATGTCCAATTCGAATGAATTTTAAATGATACGAATGTTCCAACTTACATACCTTTAGGATATTTTGTATATTTAAAAAAAAGAAAATCGCGAGTAAAACCATAGTTTTTTCGAATTTCAAGAAGAAAAAAAAACGGCAATCTTTAAGTTTCTCCATAGAGTTTGCGAGCTCAAAATATAATTTAAATCGGAAGACCCAAGGTCAGATTAAACCCGATTTAAATAGCAATGGCCGATATATTTAATTTTCTAAAAACAATAATGGTAAAACATTGGAATAATTGGTTCACTTTACTACATTTTTTACTCTGAAAAAACGTTCTTAAAAGGAAAGTTTCTTAAACTAGGGGCTTTATTTCCTTTTAACGGTATTAATTTTAGTAATACGTATCCCTTCCCTGTGTTTGTACAGATGGTGGTCTTTGAGTAATGCATTTAAAAATATTAATTCTATGACCACTATTGCAACAACATTTTAAATACCAACAACAAAACATGTTTCGAACAAAAAAAAATTATTTATTCTTTAAATTCATGTTTTACAACAAATATGTCTATAATTTAAGGTGTGTTACTTTTGCATAAAAATCATATGCTTCATATGGGCAACTTCAAAAATTTACGACGCTTTGAGGTAAAAAATTGTTTTGTATTAATTACATGAATAACCTATTGTGTGTATATTATCTGATGTTGCCAAAGCATGTTGTCCGAACATGCCAAGTCCATTCGCGTTAATCATTTATCTTTAGCGGTGCAAAAATTATAGCGGTCTTAAGTTTCATACAAATTAAAGATAAAGGGTCCGCCAAATAACTATTTTTTTTGAACTCCTGAACCAATTGGACTTTGTATGGTGTCATACCAAGGTCTTTATGCAAAATTCGTCTCAATGATGTCTCCGAAATGTTCAATTGTTGAGAACGACGGTGAATTGATGTTGATGGGGCTTCACGCACACTTTCTGCAACAGCAGCAATATTCTCGGGTGTACGCACTGTTTTTGGCTTTTCAAAAAAAAAAAAAAAAAAAAAGGACCATATTCGTTCAGCGGAAGGATAAAACTAATTATCTGTCAAATCAGACATGAGCTAAGTGTTACCATTCACGAAATAAGCACTAGTTGAAAAAAAAAGTTAGATGGCGGACCCTTTATTAATATTACAATTTTTCCTTAAATTTAATAAAAGCTAGAACAATTTATAGATTTCATTGCATTTTTCACATTTTAAAATATATATTACACCATCAAAAAATATAGAAATACAATTACAAATTTTTTTCTCATACATTTGGACTTAAAAAGAAAACCGCGATTTCTTTGGAAAACCCAAATCTTTTGCCGGTTTAACTCATTTTTGCCACGGTGTTACTGTATTGAACTAGTACTATTAAACTATACTATAACTATATACCATATCTTTACTGGACAAAGATAATTAAAAATCCTTAAATAATTCAACGTCTTTAGTACACTCGTGAATAAAAAAATTGTGGAAAATTTGTATTCAGAGTTGCCAAATAATTATTTGAAAAAGTAAATTGTTTACCTGTTTTGATGGCACTTTTTTCTTTTTTATGAAAATATATGAAGTTGTACTTTTCTGCTGGAAATAAATTCATCTCTTGTATACAATTTTCGAAAATCTGACCGATCGGACGATGAATTTTCAGGTACACAAAATCTTAACTATTTCAGAATTTATTCCGTTCTCACTTAAACCATAAACAATGGATGGTTTTTATTAAAATACTAATTAACCTATAAAAAATGATACAGCAGGGTTGCCATATGGCAATTTTAACAAATGGTCAAAACCCTCTATCACCAAAAAAAATTTAAAAATCGGTTAACATAAAAAAAAAATTCATATTTCAAATATTTTTGAATAAATGTTTGCTTACAAAATTATACACATTATAATTTTTAAAATATCTTGAACCCTCTAGGATTTATATGCTGTCAAATTTTCTACTTTGTTTGCTAATATTTCTTAAGGCAAACAAAAATTATAAAAATTTCTTAATACAACATTGTTGTATATATCTGCAAAGTTTGGTTGAAAAATGTCCAGCGGAATTATGCCATTAATGAGTTAATGCTATTTATTTTGGTTTAGGGTTATTTATTTTCAGAAAATCCTATTATATGCTTTTTAGTTCACAATATTAAAAATTTAATGTAAGGATGCTTTCTGAATTTATGAAAATTTTGTTTGCTCTATAAAATTTAAAGTCCTTAGAGCTTTTTGATGCATTTTCGATTTTAGTATTAAGCTCATTAAAATATTTTGTTTGATGTACGTTGTGGCGGAATTTTAGTTGTCATAAAGCGAAATGTGTTTGGAAAAAAATGTTGCTGCTGCTGTAGCAGCTATGAATTTATCAATTATTTATTTATCAAATAAGTCCACCGTAAGGATCCACTCTAGATACCTAACTATATTCTCAAGAAATAATTTTTCTAAAAATATGCGAAACAAAATAATTAAATTTCGTAAAATTTTTAAAAAGTTCAAAAAATTTTTAAAAAGTTCAAAAAATTTTTGCTTTTAAAATTTTCAAAATGTCTTTTTGACTGGGAGGTGCAATACGCTAGCTAAACTGTGAAAGTCAGACGCAGAAAACATACATTTAAAAATAGTTTGCGCCAATTCCTTATAAATTTGTGATGTTTGTGTAATGTTAATGGAGTGCTGATATACCACAAGCTATATAAAATTTCAACATTTTACAAATACTGTTCTCAAAACTCAATTCCAATGAACGGCACAAAAACCCTATGGAAATAAATGCGGAAGTTTAAAAATCGAAAATTTTTGGTTTCACTTGTAAACCACCATACAACTTTTCACCAATCAGCGATATGGAAATTAAAATTTCAGTGAATGTATCTTTTAAGTATAGTGAGATAATTTTGTATTGGTTTGGATCTGAAAGTTAAAAACTAACAACAAAATAAAATTAATAAAAAATAACTCTTGTAAGTTTAAAGTAATTTTTTTAATTATTCGACTTTTAAATGTCCATGAACTTTTTTTGTGAAAACGTTTCCTTTAAAGTATAGTCAACCTAGTTCATCGTTCCTCTCAATTCATAAAACCTTGAGAAATATGAGGAATCTAATTTCGTTTTCAAAAGGTGTCGAAAATTTTTGATGTAAGTCATATGAATCAAGTAGATAAAACTTTACTCAAATATCTATATTTACATACAAATTTCAAAATATTTTTTATAGAAACCGCAAATTATGTTAAAAAAAAAAAAATATTGTCTTTAAAGAACATAAATTGTTACCCTGTTTTGAAACAAAGTTTATATTTCAAAAGTCTGAACATAAATGTTTTGAAGCATAAATATTTGTTCCATTTTTTGAGGATTTTAAAAACATAATTTAAAGTCTTAAATATTTGCGTATTTTGTTGAAAATAAATTTTAAATTGTTAAGTATTTCTCTTCAACATAAACCTTTAAAATTTATATGATTTTGCTTTTCCACATGTTAGTTTAATTAAGATATTTCTACATAAAAATAAATGACCTCATTGTGACATTTAGTTTCATATTCAAAAGAATTGGAATTTTTCTTTGGCTGAGTTTTTTTTTTTTTTTGTCTTTGGTAAATAAATGTATTTTGGCTGTATTTATGAATAAAGAAGGAGACCATTAAGAAGACGCCAATTTAATTTATGGCAATCTTAAACAAGATATTTAATTGCATATTTGTTTTTGGAGGAATACAAAAAAATTACATATTTCATTATTTTTTTACCAAAATTTCCCATAAATCTTTTGTTTTAAGAAAGGCAAAGGATTTTTTTCTTTGAAGAATGAAATATTGAAAATGTTATATGCAACACAAAAGTTGATGATCATTTTTTTAGGTCATATTCATTTTTAAAGAAGAAGGTGAATTTCATACACAGAAAATTTTTTCTCAATAAAATTTCAATTAAACTTTTGTTTGATCTCAAACTCATTTGTAGTTAAAAGTTTAAAAATACACTCAAAAAAATAAGTTAGCAGTAAAGTTAGTAAAACGGGTTGTAAATCAAGTATACTATTTTTCAGCAAATTGGTTGCTAAAATTTTAGTTTCACTTATTCAGCACTTAACAATTTTAAACTCATGTTTCACTTAAATTTTACTAATGCCTTACTAATTTATTTTGCTAAAAAAAATTGTACTGATAAACATATTAATAGTGTGGATTACAACCAGATTGAAAAATAGATGTCGCGGCATGTCAAAATGTAAGATGAGGAAAATAATACTAAAAAGTACAACTCTTGTATGACATATAAAAAAAATCAGCCATGGAAGATTTTTGTATCTGTTTTTATACATAAAACTAAATTTTATATTAAACAACTTAAATTTTGTGTTGTCACCGGCTTGTGAAAGTCATTGTATATTAATTAAATTAAAGACAAAATAAAATATTTAAATTTAATAAAGATTTCATATGTATTTGTAAACTGAATGTTTATAGTGATTATTAAGGTAGTCTGTTCAAATTGCAAACAAATATACCTTCAGGTAGATAGACTAAAGCAAAAACCCATGATACACATCTTATAGCGAATTTACATTATAAAAATTTTCATTAGATTTCAGTTTGAAATTCAATTTGAAATCAGAATCGTTTACATTAGCAAATTTCACAGCTGATAGGATTTCGATTGTACAACAAAAATTTTTTTGAAAGCAATGATCAGTTTACTACAAAATATTTAATGTTTTGTAGAAGGTCTTGCTGGCGTCATTAAATGATTTTTTTCGGTTTTTCTTGGTCGAAAACAAACAAAAATTGCCGTATTCGGCTTTTAATACTTCTTTCAATGAAAAATAGGCTTTTGGTTTGTTATTTTGTAGTTTTTCAAATTTATAAAAATGTATATTTTCATTATAAACAGCTGATTAATGTTTACATAATGTTCTGCAAAAACCACTCATTTTCAGCAAATTGCTGTATTTTGTAGTTCTGCACAAATAGTTAGATTTCGATTAGATTTCGCTGACATCTCAACTAAATTGGGATTTAATTTTGTATGGAAAATCTGTCTGAAATCCCAAATTTGTACTAGATTTCGGTCGAAATCCCATTTTAAGTGGATTTGGACCCTAATGTAAATTCGCTACTAGGTAATTTTTTGTTTCCTTTTTCGATATTTTTTCGTTTCGTTTCTAGAATTATATACGGCATTTGTCTTGTTAAAGAGATTCCATCATTTATACAACCATTGATGTAAGTAGTTGAAAAAAGATAATTTTCTTTACCTTATATATAATTATTTCTATTTATTTTCGGATAATACATTAATTCATAATTTCATTTTTATGTTTTGTAACGTAAAAAGTATATTTTTTTATAAACTTTTCGAGTTGTTTTCAGTTGACTAATATTCAGCAAAAATTTTGTTAAAGTTTAGTAATGATTTTTTAATTTTAATCAACTAAGTGTTGGCAAAACTTTTTCTTAATCTACCAATTTTGTTGCTAACAATCAGCTCACTGATTTTTAGCAAAATATTATCCTGACATTAGCGATTTTTTTGCAATCACCCTCTTGACTAAAATTTTGCAGACTCAGCAACAAGTTAAAAAATCGTCTAAATAAAATTTAAAGCGTCTATATTTTGAAAACACGTTTAATTTTTGTCATTTTATTTTAATTTCGGAGAAGTTTTTAGTTTTTGGTGATTTTTTATTTTTTCAATTTTAGCGATTTATTTCAATTTGGCGATTTTTTCCCAATACAGGCGTTTTTTTTAAATTTTCGAGAATTTTTTAAGTATCAACGAATTTTTAACTTAATCGATTTTTTTTAAATTGTGGTGATTTTTTGAATTCTTTTCTTGGTAAAAACTGGAAATTTTGTGTGGACCAAATTCATTCTCAATTATACTTTTAATAGATATTATTAAACTTTTAATTAAAGGTGAGTTTGAAATCAAACAAAAGTTTAATTGAAATCTTTTTTGGCAATAATTCTTCCTGTGTATCGACTTAAATTATTTTTTAAGAATTTTGTAGTCAATTCAATTTCATATCAACACTTTATACACTAAATCAACGGTTCCCAAATGGGTGTCCGTTTGAGTGTTCCAAAAGTAACGACAAAATAATTGAAAAAAAAAAATTTTTTAAATGCACAATCATTTTTGTAATTTTATAAATAATTTAAATAATTCAAAATTGAATTGAACTTTTTTTTTCAAAAACTGCGCTCAAATATTATACCTTTTTTGAAATTTTTTTAATTGTTTTAAAAAAATATACAATTTTTTCTCAAACTTAGCTAATTCTTTCCAGAAGGCTTATACAGTAGAACTCAGTTAATATGCCCTATTTTTAGATTTACCCTCAGTTTTTGCGAACTAAAAGTCCTGACATTCTAAACGCTTAAATTTTAGCTGAAAACATAATTTTGCTGAAAAATATTATAATTGATTTACAAGACGTTTTACTAACTTTTCTACTAAATTATTTTTTTGAGTGTACTCCAATTGTACGTTGGGTAATATATAAATGCTTTTAGTTTTATTTTCAGGCACTTATTGATTTTTTAAATATAACTTTCTAAAGTTTAATTATCTTAATAATTATAATTATTTCATAAGCAGCTACAAATTAAATACAACTTCAATTAACTTCTTTATCCTTTGATCTTTCTTTTCTACACATATTTGACTAATGACATGACTTTTTAATGTTCTCTAATTCAAATATAATAAACATTTTTTCCTTTCTGTTTTAGTCTCAAACAAAACGGTGTTAAATAATCCTCTAAATTAGCCCTTATTTCAATACTAAAAAAAAAAAACTCCTCATACTCCTACAAAATACTATACCATCAGTTATATTAACGTTTATTCAGTACACTGAAAAAATTTTATTCTCTATAGGAAAAGGTTTTTGTGAAAATCATTCAAAATTAAATTTTTTATACAAAATGAATTTTGACAAAAATCAAAATTAGTATATTGTTATAATACAATATTTATAATAGTGTCTACCCCTGATTGGGCGCCATAATGTTTCTAAGCTAATCTTTGCAATAATAATGCTTTGTCTACATATTTTTATAAGTGTATTCCAATTTTTTTTATCGTATATATGAGTGTCTATATTTATTAGCCAAAACCAACCAACATATGCATTTATGTATGGCTCAAATTTACATGTGTGTGTATAAAATATTCCTCAGAGTAATTGTAACATAAACCACCTAAAGGCTGTCATAAACAATACAATAAAACCATGTGTTATACATTCATAGATGTTGGACGGTTATTTGACTTGGTTGTTTGAAATAATACGTACCATGTACAATTTAAACCATAATTTTTACCATAACACCCACCCACTGTTTTCTGTTCAAACAAAATTTAAAACTGAATAAAAATTGTTATGTTTTGCAGTCAACCTAAATTTAAAAAAAAAAAAAAAAATGTGTTAAAAAATAAATTTACTCCGCTTTTGTTGTACAAGAGCTAGATGGAGTACCAGAAAAAAATAATAATAATAAGCCCACTTGAAAAACCACACGCGTAGCATAAGTAGTACTTGTATTTTTGCCATTGCAGAATGTGTGGTAGATGATTTTTTTTTTTTTTTTGTTTTAATTTCAAAGAACTGGACAATTGTAACACTTTATACTTTCGGGGAGAATTCTATGAAATCGAGAGTGTGTGTGAATAATTCATAAAAAAACCGCCTTTTATTTTGAAAACAAAAATGTATGCCGGTAGTCTCTACAGTACTATAATTGCCAACCAAAATGCTTATTTTTCATATATATTTTTTTTTATTTTCGGCACACTTTAACAGATAAAACATAAATTTTTACCCTGATATATTCATGACATACAAAAATGTTCAAAAATAGCGGCATTTAACATAAATAACATTTAAGAATACATATTTAAACATTTATAGTAAGGGTATTTACAGAAAGGAAGAAAAGAGATTGAGAAAAATATTTTAAAATGTTATCTTTCTGGATCTAAATAAAAAATATATCAAATTTTTTACCAGGTCCACTTTCTCAGGTTACGAAGTTTGTGGAAACTTTTTTTTAAGGTAGAAAAAGAATTAACATTTTATAAAAGGTAAAATTTTTTAAAAAGTTGCTTTTCGAGAAAAAAAAGTAGGGGAGTTTGGGGTAGTGTGATAATAGGGGTGAAGTGGTAAAGTAAATTTTTTATAATATTTATTTTCGTTTGGCATGTTTTATTGTTTAAAAAATTATTTGCTTATTGTCATTACTCATGACTTATATAAGAGATGGGCACGTGAGTTAATTTTGACACACACTCACTCACGCTCACGAGCAAAAAATTCCAATCAAGCAAAATCACTCCAGCAAATTCTACTCACATTTAGAGTTGACATATATTCGACCTATTTGAAAAACAGGTTTTCGAATACTTAAAATAAACGCAATTTCCAAAAACCGGTTTTCGGTTTTTTAAATTTAAAAAAATTTATTAATTTAGTTAATAAAAAAAAAAAATTAATAGTGTTTATAAGAAAATTTTTTTTAACAACTTTTAGAAAAACTACCACAAATTTAAATGTTGACATTTAAAACTAAACAGATCTTACCCCAATATTGACACCATTTACTAACCCTTAAAAAGATTCGTGACCCTTAAATTTATATTTTTACAACAGATCGGATGTTCATTTAGAACTGCGGGTCCGGGTCAGGACACATCCGTTGTTTGTTTTTTATTAGTGTCTTTCCCTTTTTTTAATCTGTTCATAATCATAAATTTCCTTAGAACTCATTTTTGTAATCTTATATTCTTTATTCGGCCAAAAAACAATATTTGGTCGATTTTTTCGTATCTATAAATAATAAATTTTGGTTAAGGGAATTTTGGTTAAGCAAAAAGACAAAGTTTAGCTATAAAGTTAAAAGTTCGGCCGCCGAACTATTTTCAATTTGGTCGAACTTTCGGAAGCCGAACAGTGAATTCATTGCTTAACGACGGACTTTTCCTTATATTTGCCACTCAAAATCGCATCTAGTTAATCAGCCCAATAAACATTTTTCCATTCGCCAAATTTCTCCATAATGCTTTAAAATACCGAATACAGACCAAATGAATTTTGTGGCCAAACTCTTCGGTCGGACAGTTTATTACAACGCCCCCCCCCCCCCCCCCCAACTTTATCATTAGTGCATTAAATGCAACTAGCAAATGAGTTAGTTGGCGAATAAATTGCCGTCTAAGATGTGTCTATTGAAAGATTAAAAAACTTGTTTGTTTGGCTTTCAAAGAGCTAGACAAAGTTTGTTACCACTACACCCCAAACCTCTACTAATTTTAAAAAGTAACCGTTTTGACAAAGTACACTTTTACTTAAAACTAATTTTTTGTATGTCCATTTGTTACACTTTATAAATATACAGTACGTTTTTTTAAAAAAGTATATTTTTATAAAAAAGTCTTATTTTAAAAAAAAGTGTCTTTTGTTAATAAAACCTTTATTAAAAAAGCATCTTTAGTGATAACGAACGTTTTATAAAAATGTACATTTTATTAAAAAAAACCCCCATTATACAAAAGTACCATTTATAAAAAATACCCTTAATAAAAAGTATCTGTAATGAAAAAGTTCCTTTAATAAAAAGTACCTAAAATCTTTTAATATAATAAACCCTTTTTAATTATATACTGAAAAATGTTGTGTTTTAACTGCGACTACCCTTATTTAAGTAATAATTACCTTAAGAAAACATTGGCAGTAACTGTAAAACGTTTAAGTAATTAAAAATACATTACAATTACATTTTGAATTATTGCAATACACACTCACACATGCATAAAGAAAACTCGTAAAAGTGGCCAATACTAGAGAACAGGGATGGGAATTGGATTGTTTGAAGATTACATTTTTGAACAAATTTTTGTTCACTTTTAAATTATTGCTTTTAGGCATATAATTTTGTTTTATTAATTTGTTATAAAATTTTTTTGAGATTTTGATTTTTTGAAAATATTTATTTTAGAAAAATGTAGATAATGGCTTTATATCGCTGCCATTTGATTTAAAAACATTAAATAGAAACTTGCGGTACTTTTTGAATGAAACAGTATCAAAATATAGTAAAATCGTATTAACTTTTCCATCCCTGCTATAGATTATTAGCAAAAACCAAACCAATTATAATCACAGGATATTTTATTTTATAAAGTTTAAAAAAAATTGTTTATAGGTTTTATGCCATATATTTATGAGAATGTTTTAAGTATTGGTGGGTGGCATTTTATTAAGAGGATTTTACAAATACTGGCGGCATTTAACTCCACTGTAGTACAGTACCCAGTGAAGAAACGGTAATGACGTGTCATTACTTTTCTCACTACAATAATGATACCATACTCTATTATTTTATTTATTTTAACACAAATAATAACGACTTACTAATAACTAAAGGGTCCGCCAAATAATTTTTTTTTGAACTCCTGAACCAATTGGACTTTGTATGGCGTCATACCAAGGTCTTTATGCAAAATTCGTCTCAATGGTATCTCCGAAATGTTCAATTGTTGAGAACGACGGTGAATTGATGTTGATGGTGCTTCACGCACACTTTCTGCCACAGCAGCAATATTCTCGGGTGTACGCACCTTTTTTGGCTTTTCACGCTTTGGTTTTTCGATGAGGATGCCAGTTTCTCTCACTTTTTCACAAGATAACGAACATACGGACCATATTCGTTCAGCGGAAAGATAAAACTAATTATCTGTCAAATCAGACATGAGCTAAGTGTTACCAATCACGAAATAAGCACTAGTTGAAAAAAAAGTTAGATGACGGACCCTCTACTTACCCTCTAAAAAAAAATTACATCTTATATATAAAATAAAATCTCATTTGATATAGATCGATATTTAATATTACCCAATTATATTTAAAAATTTGGGTATCCAGATTTTCCGATTAGATCCCCCAAACATATTACTGGATTAAATTAGATCAAAATTGATCTCAAAATTGGGGCATCCAAAAATATCTAATTTAAGATCCGGACAGATTCCAAAATATCCCATGTGATTAATTTCGATCTAACTGTTAATAATTAGGTCTAAAAAGTTAAGTAATTTTTGGTGATCGAATAAGATATTTTGTGATTAATTTGGATTTGCTTTAATCCCATGACATTCACACCAAAAATATGCGTAGGGAATACGATGAAAGCATACTTAGTACAATTTTTTTAATCAAAATTCTGTGGATTTTATCAAGTTTTGTATAAATTATGCATCACATTGTGTTAATTTTGTAATTGCATTTACGCAATTGTCCTAAACTACTTTCCACGTAACCAGTCATTTCATACATTTAAAATATTACTTAACAGTTTTATATATTTATACAACTGTTCGTATTATGTACAAAAAGTCAAACTTATATTGCATACCACTAACATTTTATCTACATATTTTAATCAAGCATTACTTGGTAAAATGTAACAAAATGAATTTGGACGAACATAACAGATAATAGATCATTTCATGTTAATGAGTGTTAAAAACTATAAATGTTTTTTCATGAATAAATGTTTTTAAAAGAAAAGCTATAAATGTTTTTGCATGATGCAACACAAAGTCAAAATGGTAAAATATTAATTGATTTTAAAATTTGTAAAGTAAAATTAAATTTATTAAATATGGAATTAAATATATCGAACTGACATTGAAATTATTGTGCGATTTTCAACAGTAGCTCGAAATAAAAACTTGTGAAAAGAAGTAAGTATATTTATTCAAGTTGCTAAATAAAAAAGACAAATTCTAACCAGAATTTTATTTTTGCAGTTGAAAATTATGCATTGGTACTGTGTTATTTTCTGGCCTTTGCTCTTGGTGCTAATGTGATGAATGATTCAACAATTTATTAGTCAAGGTAGTAATAATTAATTCAATGTGTTTCTTTAATATCTAATAAATAAATTTTAGTTTTATTTCATCAAAATAAAAAGCTGCATTTTAAATCCAAAAAAAAATAGGACAATCTATTAAGCTATATAAGGATTTGTATACAAACAAAGTAGAACTATTATATATATGTTTTGCTTGAATATAGTAAAATAAAAAGCAAGAATTACCAAGTTTTTGTAGTTAAATACCATTATATATTTCTTGAAACCATTTTCCTAAGTTGATTGACAAACTTTCCCACAAATATCTATTAACTGAAATTCTCCTACTGTACTTGGTAAGATTATACTCTTTTTCTGATAAACGTTACCCTAGATTTTTTTGTGTGTATGTAATATTTTGGAAAGTTAAAAAAAAAAACAATAAAAAAAATAATTTTGTCATCTTGCGCATATATAATTATGTATAATGTTATATATCAATATTTAATTATATATTACACGAATAGAAAATATATATGATGTTGGACAATATATAATCATATATCAAACTAAATTTTTAATATTGTGTCATATATGCAATATTACATAATTATAACTAACAACATTTAATTATACATTAAGTTGTATTATAAATATGACACCATATATAAGCACATTTTAGATCACACAAGTACATATTTTTTATAATACCTTATTATATCTTAAATTATATAGCTTATATTGCAACATCTGTGATTGTATATTATGTTATATATGGGAATGTATTGTTATATATGACATTATATCTATCATTAATATGTATAATATCTAATTTTATGAAGGTCAATATATAAATATATATCGTTATATATTTTACCATATTAGAATAATATATGGCTATGCATGTCACCATATATAATCACTTGTTATAATATATTATAAGATGAAAAATACAAGACCGTATTTATTTTTTTTTACTCGGGTTTTTCACATTATTTATATACAAAAAATAGTGCGTTACCCATAAGTACTTTTTTTTATCATTATTTTAAAGAAAAGTAAATAATCTAAAAATTTCTTGAAAATCTATTTTTATACTCATTATTTTGTTGCTTCTAGTAAGTTTATATATAACTACTAATTTCAGATTTTTGTAAGCTGGAAAGTAGTGACAAAGAAGTCAATTATGTGTTTATCTATCAAGTATAACATGTCGATATAGCTCAGATGGTAGAGCGGTTAACTGACAACCTGGAGGCCCGAATTCGAATCCCGTGTGGACACATTGTATTAAAAATAAATTTTTCAAGAAAAAAAGTATTTTATTTTTGGACTTATTATTTTTGTTAAGACTGGTAAGCATATATGTAGGTAACCACATGTTATACTATTTTTTTAAGGGGTTTGGTAATGATATGCCATTATTTTGCGCGACATCCCCATATAAAAGTAATGAGATTTTTAATGACTATTGTTAGTACTTGCCAGTACCAAACATGTATTTATATAACCACTAATATGGTAACGCTTTTCTACACTGGGTACTGTGAATACTGAGGTTGCAATTGTAATTTCTATAGATAAAAAGGTAATTTACAAAGTGTTATTAAGTATATGTGATGTATGTTGTGTTAAGCTTTGTAGTTGATTTTTTTTTTTTCAACATTTTATGAGGTCAAAGGTTTGAGTTTTAAGTAATAAATTAAAAATGTAGAAAGAAAAATCCACATACATTATAACCCCAGTCGAATGTTGTATGCAAAATAAAAGACTTTTGCACTGAAGTGGAATTTATAAACAATCTCAACAGGTCATTAGTTTAATTAGCTTTATATTTTTACTTTTTACACAGCGCTTTCAATTTGTTTGAAGTTTACCGAAATTTAAATGTACTACTTTAAATTAAGGAAAGCATAAAGTAGGAAAGAGGTTAAAATTAAATCGAAAGTATTTTACTAGAAAGTGACTACCCAACGGCCAAAAAACTCGCATTGAAACACATTTTTTTTAATATATGTACCCTAGGGTGCTTAAAAATTCTAAACATCGGAATTGTATACCTTTTCAAGGCCCAATCAATGTGACTACATATTAAAAATATATACAGTGGGGAGCACTAGTGAGTACATGTAAGTACTTTTTACACCTAAAGATTCAGACCGAAAAATGTTTGACACTAGAACTAAATTATACTTTTCTAAAGGTACAAAGTACGCTGAATCCAAATCTGGCCTTAGATTCACTCTGCGACATCAGGCGTTCGAGCTATATAAACGAGAAAGTGTATTTTTTGATCAAAATGCTCCGATTTTTGACCTTCCTGGAAATACATTTTTCATAATACTTGGAACGTCAACTGAACAAACTACTCTTACCATTTTTTTCAGTTTTTAAATTTTTAAGATAACTTATTTCCTTACGACATTATCGTCGGTTGAACTTGATAATAAATTTGAATTTTTTAAAATTTTGCATTGACGGACTTTAAAATTGCTGTTACAACCTCAATTTCAATTTACAATAATGTCGTGATGAAAAAGGTCATCTTAAAAATTGAAAAACTGACAAAAAAAATGGTAAGAGTAGTTTGTTCAGGTGACGTTCCAAGTATTATGAAAAATGTATTTCCAGAAAGGTCAAAAATCGGAGCATTTTGATCAAAAAATACACTTTTTTCGAACGCCTGATGTCGGAGAGTGAATCTAAGGCCAGATTTGGATTCAGCTACCTTGTATAATTTAGTTCTAATGTCAAACATTTTTCGGTCTGAATCTTTAGGTGTAAAAAGCACTTACATGTACTCACAAGTGCTCCCCACTGTATAACCAAAAATCGCTGAACACAAGTTTTCATCTTAAGGTCGCTAACTAGCAATAAATAGGTTACTAAAAGTTTTAAATTTTTAAAATTTATTAATATTAAATTTAATACCATAGAACACGTTACATCCAATTTGGCGATAATTACAGTTATGAAGTCAAAGTTTTAAATAAAACTTCGTTTTTTGCGATAATGCGGATTCAAATCAATAAAATAGTTTGACGATAATTACAATTACGAAGTCAAAGTTTTAAATAAAACTTTGTTTTTTGTGACAATGCGGATTAAAATTTTTTTATTTACTTTTCGAAAATGTTTGCAGTTTGGCGTCTTATATTATAAAACTTTTATTCCATAGAGTTTCCACTCGTCTAAAAAACGTTTTCTATATGGAGTCTATTTTCAAAAGTATATTTAAATTAAAAAAATTGGCAAAAAAAAAAAGTTATTATGAAAATATTTATGAAATTTATGAATTTTATGAAAACCCCCCACACTGAGAGAAGTCTCTGTATAAAATCAATGAATTTTTACATTCGATCTATGTAGTGTCACCGTAACTCGTCCATTGAAACATTTCATTAAATAAATGCAGTTTTTCTTAAAAGTTAATGAACAATTTCATTTTATTTATTAAAATTTCATACGACTAATAAAAAGTTTCATTAAAAATCGTTTTGCTAAAACTATTAAGCTTTTTCATTAAGTTTAAGTTAATCTTGTCCAAGAATTTCTCTCTGTTCAGGATAACTATATTCTTCCTGCAATTAGTATGATATTAATTTGTATACATGTTAAGTTTTCGTTGATCTTCTTTTATTTTATTCTTCTTAGTTTAATCGAGCTCCCAATATTTCGTCTCCACATTGGGTGACTTGTTCAGGGAACAAATACTACAATTTGAAAAACTTAATTTAATAATTAAAAACTTATATACATATATTTTATATTTTAAGCTTTAAGTAAAAGGATTAAATTAATATATTGAGTATACGTTTTTTCGTGCACACTGACTCTTAAAATAAAGATTATAATATATTCGTGTTGCTCAAAGTCACAAAAAACTTGAATACCTTTTAAATCGTTCAAAATGTATTAATGGATTGTTTTACACAATCTTAACTCATTTTTGACACATTGTTCCTTTTTCGACTAAGTACATTTAAAAGTCTACATTTTTTACAGAAAAAAGATATTTAAGTGATTTAAAAACCTTTAAATAATACATCTTCTTTTTAACAATCGTGAATAACAAAAAATTATGAAAGCTTTTTATCCAGAGTTGCCAAATAGTTATTTGAAAAATCAAATTTTGACCTTTTTTGATGGAACTTTTTTTAAAAATGATTTAAAAATATAAATAAGCCTAATCTTTTATATTTTTGATTGTTGTGTTGATCAAAAAATATGACTTAGTTCATTGATTGTATATAATTTTTGAAAATCTGACCTTTCCAAGGATGAACTTTTCACATACACAAAGTATAAAATAAATAAAAAAAAAACACTTCTGTATAAAATAAATGTAAAGTCATAATACAGTAATTTGATGGAGTTTGAACTACAATTGTTGTCACTTTAAAATAAAGACACTGTATTACATCTCAAACAACTACAAATATGTAAAGCAACAGTTCCCTGAGTGTAGGTTGCTATGCCATATTATTTTTGATAATTAATTATAAAAGTTATATCCCTAATGTTTTCTTAAAGTCTATCTGTATACAAATAGAAAACACCTCAATTGCATTTTATTTTAATAGATATTTTTAACTCTAAATTAATTACCAAACGTATATTTTTTATCTTGGTAAAATATATACAATTCGGAACTCCTGATTTGGAATTTATTTAATTGCTCAAAATCAATTTTGACCCAATACTTTTCCGAATCATTGAATTTGCAACAAAATGTCTTCGATTTGTTGATGCATATTTTTGCATATTTTGTTCTAAATGTTATATTTTGGCATTTTTGTTGCATATTTTAAATTTTCTTGCATAGTTCTGTATATTTTGTACAAATTCAAATTATACACAGAAAAAATTATTTCTCTACTTTTTTTAATTACATCGGCTTGATGAAAATGTTAAGAGTTGTTGATTAATGGCGTTTTCTTTTCTGGCTAAAATGTCACATTTTTTTGCTTTTTGCCCTCAAATTACCTTTTTGTATTCTTTTCTAAAATAAGGTAACACTCTGAGAGGGTGCCGCGTTTCTTTCTGAAAATTACGCCTTATAAAAGACAAAAAATGCAACATTTTCTGCCCTCAAAAATTTTACAGGGTTGGATGTTGCCTTGTTTTTTTGGTTTATCAATCTCATGTGTATATATTGCAAAGTTTTTGGCGAGAAAACTCTCACCTTGGTAGCAGAGTGGTAGTGTGCTGGCTTCTGACACAGAAGATCCCGAGTTCGAACCCATATTGGTATCTCATTTTTTATATTTTTTTAAAATTTAATTTACGATTTTTTTTTAATTTGTTTTTGCTATTTTTTTAATTTTTTCTTTTTGTAAGTATTTAATAATTTTTTTAATCTGAAATTCGCTGACAAACAAAATTATAAAAAAAAATTTAATTGAAAAAATGTATGGAGCTAAATCCAAATTTTTTAAATAATTAAAAAAACAAAAATTAATTATTAAAAAAAATATTAAATTTTTTTTAAAGTTCGCTGGGATTCGAACCCGAACCTTAACAACACTAAAAAACAGATTTGTTTAAATAAATGTAATATGTAATGAAATTGTGTTCTATTCTGATTGTAAAAATGCTTAATTTTAATGGGGCGAGGGCAAAATTTTAAAAATGTTGCACATTAAGAAGGCAACACTTTTTTCTAGAAAAGAAAACACCATAAGAATTAATTGAATCAATTAAATATTTGCTCAAATTTGGAACTTGTGTGACATTTTTTATAGTATCGCTCAAAAGCAAACAATAACACATGGTCGTTGTTTTTTGTAATACTTATGTAGTTGATTTTTTATAAATGTTTATGTATTAGTAATAAATATTTTATACTCCCTTCAATTAGATTATATATTAGTTCTTAATTACTATATTAAGTTTAATAATTTAGTTTCAGTGGTTTAAATCTGAATATTTATTAATTCTGAAACATTATCATAAAACTGTTAATATAAATAATGTAATTTTTGAAGTTTAATTTTGTTTAATACACATTTTTTAAACAAAACGAAAATGTAAAAAATATATTAAAAATAATTTCAAACAAAATAAGAATTCTCTCATTTTAACAAAAGAGCTAATTTCTGCAAAGAAAAAATCCAAAACAAAATGTATTTGTCATAGTCAATATGCTTCAATAGAAAGAGAAAAAAACAAATTTTTGTGTGAATTTGTTCACATAAGTATAAAGAAATCTGCTAACTAAATGAGAATTACATGCCGGTTTAAATGCAGGTTTATAAAATACAAGCTATAAAAAACATTTGGTATGGCAACATCCCTTAATCCAATAGGCTTTTCCTTATTGATAATGAATACAATATTGATCACGTTTTAATCAAATGAGTAATTATTTAATTTAAAAATAATTCAATTAAAGTTCCATTAATTTCAAATTGAATATGCAATTTCCGTTGCTGGAGGAATTTCAGCAATTAAAGTAATTGAATCGGTGGTTTTCGTGATTGAAATGCGTTTTCATTTTTTTTTTTTTTTTGTGTAATTTACCTAAAAGAAAACATTTCTAACCCTTAACAAAGCCTCTAGTTGTCATCTGTTAGACATTTATATTTGATTTTATGTTTAAACCAAAAATCTCAACTAATAAATCGATTTTAAAAAATCCAAAAATTTTACGGGCATATTTTTTTGATTTTTAGTGCATATTTTTAGATTGTTAGTGCATATTATTTGATTTTTTGTGCATAGTTCGATTTTGTGGATCTTTTCTGCATATTTTAAGCGCATATTTTCTTTTTTAGCTGCATGAAATTCCTTGCCCTAGTTATTATGTATTTTTAATGAAAAATTAAAAATTAAAGAAATATAATTATTGAATTTATTCGAGTTACTCGAGTAATTTTAAAAACTTTCTCGATTAATCAATTAAGTAAAAAACATCAAAATCAAGTTAAGCGTTTACTCGAACAAAACCAAACCCGAGTAATTTGAATACCCTAGTAGATTTACATTTAAAAAAAATCATGTTTTTGCTTTAGAATTTCGAAAATTTTAGCAAAATATACGAAAAAAATTAGATAAATGATGCATATATAAAAACAGCGATATTTAAAAAAACTGTCAAGGAGAAAAAAAATTTTGGACTGATCTTTATTCAACTAGCCTAGGTCTATTAAAAAAATATATATTTCAAAGACCGGTTCTGCAAAAAGTTGAAATTTGTTGAGTAGTGTAAACTAAATTTAATTAAGCTCCAATTACATTATAAAATGTTAGTAAATATTTATGGCATTTGCCCAGGTGATGTGATTCACAAACCTTTAATTGGATTGTCTTGTGACTTCTAGGAAAAATTTACATAACTTGAAATATAATTAGTCAATGAAAGGATTTTAAGTAATAAACAAAATTATCTTTAATTAGGTATTAATTTTCCACACTTTCCTTTTATTTCTACCATACACACATTTTCATTATCAACAATAATTTAATGATAAAATATTGGTATAGAGGGAGAGAAAAGAAAAAAAACATCCATTAAATCATATCTCCTACATTTATTAAACACATCCTCACACCTGAATACATACACTTCATATAAATTCATATTTATGTTTATCAAAGGAAAAACTCTTTTACTTATTCAATACAAATCAAACTAATATTTAATGGAAAATACCCCCCAATTCACACACTATACAAGAGGCAAGACCCATAAATATTTTCCCAATGTTTAAGTACATCTTTTATAAAAATATATAAAAGGAATCATATTCATGCTTTGTTGCTGAAGAGCAACAAAGTAGAACGAGAAGAGATGCCATCATTAATTATTTATTTGAATTTAACACACATACGTGTACCATACGAATATCCAAGGTAAAGTATACATACTTAAATAAATACAGGTAAAAAGTATCGAAACCAATACTTTTGGGTATAGTTTAACAGAGTTCTAAAGTAATAAAATAACTATTAATTAGATTTATTTGATAATAAAAACCTTTAATTTATAATTATTTCAAAAAACACCGTTTTATTCAAAAGTACTTTTTACATCAAAAAGTACATTATATTTCAAAAGGTACCTTTTAAAACAAAAAGTACCTTTCATTTTAAAAATTACTTTTTATCTCAAAAAGTTCCTTTTATTTCGAAAAGTAAATTTTATTCCAAAAAGGGAATTCTGTTTTAAATAGTACCTTTTATTTCAAAAAGTATCTTTTTCTCAAAAAGTACATTTTATTTCAAAACGTAAATGTTATGTCAAAAAGTACTTTTTATTTCAAAAAGTACTTTTTATTTCAAAAAGTACCTTTTATTTCAATAATAAAAAAAATATATTAAGATATTTTATTTTAAATAGTACCTTTATTTCAAAAAGTACCTTTTTCTCAAAAAGTACCTTTTATTTCAAAACGTACATTTTATATCAAAAAGTACTTTTTATTTCAAAAATAATAAAAAGTATTATAAGTAAATATTAAGAGATTTTGATCATATTTGTTACACAGACATTGGCCAAAGGCTAAAATCTACGAATTTTCGGTAAAACCTGCTCATGTTTAGGCCTTGTGTCCATATAACAGTTCTCTCCCAAATAATTTGATTTATTGTTTACTTAATCTGCAGGTCATAGATTTTAAGATATTTATTTCCATCAAATTTGGTACACTGTTCAGTTTAAAAGGGTGTAGACGAAAATTGTTTTACAAATTTTAATGTTAATGATGGAAAAACTAAAAGCAGTGCAAATAAAATTGAGCTATGAAATAAAAGAAAATTTTAGCAAGTTTTTAAATTTAATAAAAAGTTTGTCATTGTTTGCGAGACAGAGCGAATTTTTGCATTCTCGCTATAAAAGTAAATTTAATTTGTTCTACAAATGACTGACATTTACATTAAAAATAAAGAAACTGTATAACAACCCAAACAACTACATATTTTTAAAGCAGAATTTCTCTGAGTGTTACTATTTGTTCTTCTTTTTAAATTCTAAGACTTTTGTCTTTGGCGTTGAAATTTTTTGCGTTTATTGTTGTTCCAGGCACAAAATGGTGTTTACCAATTCTCATGATAGTTTGCCTTTAACCTACACAAACAGTTCTACTGGTTCTCACGTTAAACCAATTAACACCAAATGTTACCAGAAAACTGACATGTTAAACTGATTAATATTTGCGATCAATAGTCTCTCTTTCTTTTATATACATTCGATTGTTCGAATCAAAATCCGTAATCTATTAATTTTTGTTCTCATATTTATGCGTTTGGTATTTCTAATAGTTTCCCAGATATTTCCATTTGAAAATGAGAAATTCTAAATTTGTTCCGACTCTGGTCGAACGAAATCGATGCCAATTTCATTTTAAAATATTGGTTATTTTACTAAATAAATTCTTGATTAAAATAATATATTAAATAGTATACCTACGGCATGTTACGTGAAATTAATATACAATGGTGTTCAAAACATTTGCAACTGAAATCATGGTTTATGTAATTATAATTTTTTTTGATCAAAAAGATTTGTGGTATAAGTTTTTGTTTTTTTTTTATTAAATTCAGTTATATCATATTATTTTACAAATACAAAAAAATTATTCATAACTTCTCAAAAATAAAAAAAAGTAATTTTAACAAAATAAGTCGATAGTGCAGTGTTCAAAATATTTGCAACTCTTAAAGTAATTAACAGGAAATACAAACAATGGTTTTAACGCTCAGTATTTTGTAGCGTAGCCATTATTTTTTTTTTAACTTCTGAACACCTCTTAGGCATTGAGGCAATGAGCTTTTTAATATAATCGTCAGAAATTTCATTCCACTGCTTCTCCAACTCGACGAAAAGTTCATCACCATTTCGGAATACTATATTGCTGATATTCCGTTTTACAATCAATCACATGTTCTCAATCGGGTTTAGATCGGGAGATTGAGCCGGCCACGACATGATATTAATTTCATTTTCCTGCAGCCAAATTTTTACAACCGCCGCCGTGTGTTTTGGGTCGTTGTCGTGCCTGAACGTCCATGAGAGTGGCATTTCCCATCTAGCATACGGAAGCATAACTAAACTCAAAAGATCTCTATAGATTGTGGCCGTCATTGTGCTAGTAATGCGGTGAATTGGGCCAATCCGATTTCCTGAAAAGCACCCCCACACCATAATGTTTCTACCTCCGTGCTTCACTGTGGCGGTTGTATATCAAGATTAAACTTTTCGCCTCGTGGTCTTTGAACATTGGCTCTTCCATCTGATCCCCGGAGGTTTAATTTAGACTCATCTGACCACAATTCATTTTTCCATTGCATTGAGTCTAGTTCAAATAGGTGCGTGCAAAGTCAAGCCGAGCTTTTCGGTTTTTTTCCGACACAAACGGTTTTTTTGTACATCTATAACTATTATCAATGCGGCAAATCGTTGACTTTGGAACGGAGTACTTATAGAAATTTCTTTTTGGGAAAGTCCATTTTGAAAATCATTTAAAACTTTTGATTTAAAATCAGAATTGTATTTATTTCCTGCCATTTTTTACAAAAATTATTCTTACGATGTTTATGCTTTCAACATCTTATTACAACTATTAAAGAACAATAATTATAATAAATTTGTTTAAAAAATGTAACGGCCTGAATCTCATATTAAAAAGGAATGCGATTACCGTTATATCCTAGCATTTGTTAGTAAAAATTGTTTCGTTAAGAGTAAGAATAATAAGAGTTGCAAATGATTTGAACACCTGCATTTTGAATGCATCTATTATTATTATTTTTTTTGTTGTTTTAATTTAACGGAATTAATTTTTTTTTATTTGTTTAACATAAAACAATGTATGAAGAATATGTAAAAAATAAATTTTAGTAACTAAGTGTGATTTGAAGAAAACAAATCAATGGAAACAAATGCGATCTCAGTTCCAAATGTTTTGACCACTACCTTATCTCAGAAATCAGTTCTTTCATTTTCTTGAAACTTAAAATATATCTTAGTTACACCCAAAAACTACCATATGCAAAGTTTCAACGAAATTGGTTAACATTTTCGGGTATCGGGCATTAATGGGTCAATATAAGAAAGAGGGTTAACTTTTTAACTACTTTGGGCGCCATTTATGGTTCGCCTTAAATATATATATTTATATATTCTAGTTCATTAACCAAAGAATTGAACCGCTGGATTTTGAAAAATGTTGTAAAAAATTTGATAATTAATTCCCTTTAAGGATCAAAATTGCCTTTTAAACCTCTGCTTGTACAACATCGGTGATGATATATATATATTTGTTGGTAATTTATTTAACATTTAATAGCAGCAACAAAAAATTGTATAGAATTTTTGTATGATTTTGAAAATGTAAGAAATTACATTTTTTCTTCTTTTATTCGATTATTTTTTTTTTTTTTTCTTCAATTCTATTTATTTTTTGTTTTGTTTTGAGTATATTTTAATGAGGTGTATAGTGTATACTAAAATGTGTTGGGAATTTTTTGTGTGTTGGCATTAAATATTTATGCTTATTTTAATTTAGTTTTTAATACTTGTATATTTTGTGATTCCAAATTCAAATCCCATCCCTTGATTTTTTTTTTTTTTTGGTTTCTGTTGAAAATCAATTTTATTTTTTGATGAGCCACACACGCAGTATTTTGTGTGTTTTGATTGTGGTTGACCTGTGTTCTCTGTGCGTTTATTGCTTATAGAAAATTAACTATAAATTGTTAATAAATTAGTTTTTAGTAGATTTTTGTTAGGTATTTAAGAGTAGAAATGTAAAATGAAAAAGATTAAGTGAACAGGTTTCTCTAGGGAACTATCAATGGTTGATTTGTGTTTGTTGTGTTTGAAATACGATTACTTTAAAATGTTTGTCACATTCAATTTGTTTAACTTTTAAAAGGGATATCTATGAGCTATTTCAATAATTTTCGACACTTATTGAAACTGACTTTAGGTGCCTTTTATTTCTCAAGGTTTCTTGAATTGAGTGAAACGAGGCTTTTTCAAAATTTGACCCTATGGGTCAAAAGTCGGGACATCAGAATTCGTTTTAGAGGTATGGTTCCTTCGGCAAAGTTTCTTATTTTGATCCCTAGAATATGATTTTCCTTGTACGTTGAGCGATTTTATTGCCTCCCTAAAAATCGACCCGCCCTAATATACAGGGTTAGGTAGCCTATACTTAAAAACTAAGGCATGCAAATTTTCACGTTGAAAAGTTTTCACCCAAAGAATTGAATTAAATTGAATTAAGGTCGAATGTTAAAAAAAAAATACTTGAAACTTACAAGATGTTTTTCATTAATTTTATTTTTTAGCTCATGGTTTTAAAGTTGCAGATCCAAACTATTACAAAATAGCGTAACTTGACTTGGAAGATATATACAATTGAAAAGTAATTTCCATATCGCTTCTTGGTAAAAAATTTTATGGTGGTTTACAAGTGCAACGAAAATTTTACAATTTTTAAACTGTCGCAGTTTTTTCCATATGTTTTTGGCGTTTAATTCAATTGAGTTCTGAAAACAGTACTTACAAAATGGTGCAGTTTTATATAGTTTGAGGTACTGGTATACCGATTTGATGTCATCGCACCAATAACGGTATACGAACATCACAAACTTATAAGGAATTTGCGTAAATTTATTGAAAATGTATGGTTTTTTGCGTCTCATATTCAGAATTATATTTGAAATTGGTTAGCGTATTTCGTTGACTGAATTTGTTAGAAAACAGCACCTACGAGTCGTAAAGGCATTTTAAAATTTTTAAACTCAAAAATGTTATGATTTTTTGAAATATTTGCGCAATTAATTATTTTTTTTCGAATTGTTTTTATAAAAAATATGGCTCGGTAACATTATGAGCAAGGTTGAAATTCTAACCGTACAAAAGAAAAAATAGTACTGGCAAACCACAGTTATTTTTGTGAGACCTACCATTTTAGATATTGCCAAAGTTACAACTAATATTGTACTATAAAAGTACAATTTTAAAGCAAAGCACGCGTTTTTCCAGTATAACCATAATTTTTTTTTTGCCAATATTACAACTATTAGCAGCATTAACTTTTTGTTTAAATATTTTATTATATTTTACTCTTTCAATTAGCAATTATTTATTTAAAAAATATAGACCGAACAGGGTTGCTGTCTTTTATAAATATTTCACAAAATTAATTTGATTTAAGGTATTTGGAAAGCACAAAATTTTTCGAATTTCCAACGTTATGCCAATGGGTAACAGGGCAATACTCTCAAGATTGTTAATACCACGTTCTGCCAAAACATATTCGACCGTCGCCGACGCATTGCCAGTACTATGCTGATTGTACTTTCCTAAATGTATGTAAAGTGAATCTTCAAGGCGGACTAAATTGATAAAGTGCAAAAAATATAATTTTTTTATCCACTTATAACGAGCTTTGAGCTTCGGTATTAGGGTGGGGCGATTAGTATGGAAGGAAAAAAAACTTAATGGGCGCTTCACGTTTCTGATTCTTGGGATTGTACTGAGCAAAAAAGTCCACTAGACCATACGTCTACGGTGAAAATTGAGCTTCCACATTTTGACTTTACGGCAAAAAAGCCCTATTTTGAAATTAAAAATTAACCCCTTAAACCCCACCCACAAATATGATTGATGCATTAATCTGCTAGAGATCTGCTAGAGCATTAATCTTCTAGAGAAGAGATTGATACCATAATCTTGGATAAGCTCCTCCTACTTCCTGAGATATGTCCATCCCACACATTGTTACTTTCACAAAATACGGCTAAAAAGTCAAAATCTGGAAGCTCGATTTTCACCGTAGACGTATGGTCTAGTGGACTTTTTTGCTCAGTACAATCCCAAGAATCAGAGACGCGAAGCGCAAATTAAGATGTTCAAATTGCCCAACCCTTTTAGCTTGGTTTATACATACAGTTAGAAATCGGCAACCGTAGCAAAAAAAATAGTACTGGCAATCACTGGATTTTTCGCACAACACTTTTTTTTTTGTTGTTTTATTTTTTTAAAGAGAAGCAACACTCAAGAAACTCTTTCTAGTTATTAATGTGTTGCTTTCTTTGGAAAGTGGATAGAGGATAGAGTAGAGTGGGAAAGATGAAGGGCTTCAGACACGACAACACTGTAAGATGATAAGTCTTAGAACAGCTGTTGCTCGCCACCTCATGGAGAACTTATTGAAGCTTTCTGGTTCATAGCCCTGATTCATTATTTTACTTCGGTAGGGTTAAGTGCTATGAGAACGCCGAAGGTGGGCATTGCGAAATGTATGAGGGATAGAAAACGCTTACATATTATTTTTTTTAATTGATGTTTTCGCCGCCCCGGGATCGAACCCGGAACCATCAGTGTTACAGTCCAACGCGCTAACCATTACACTACAACGCCCAAAATTACCAATATTGATAGTAATGCTTTATTATACATATTTCTCAAAATGAATTTAATTAAAACTATTTTGTACTTGGCATGTACTACGGTCTGGCAAAAGATCAGAACACGAGATATTTTTAATTAATTACAGGTACAAACACATTTCGATTTGTGAAATTTTAAGGTCTTTAAATTTTATGTCTCCAACTAAATATTGATAATCTCAAAAAGCATCGTTATATAAAATGTTTAATTTTGCAAATTGAAAAGCATTTAATATAATTTCCCGCAAAATAAGTTAACCTAAACCCAACTTAATATCATACAACCAACAAAAACTGCTTGTTTTTTTTAAATATTTGAGGTTTTATTTTTAAGTTCTACTATATGAAAAAAAATTGATTTTAGTTTTATATTTTTTGGCAAGTGTAATTGAATTAATTTAATTTACATGTTATGCGTGTAATTCTTAAAAATAATTTCACCGAATAAAATTTATTATTTATAACAAAAAAAAATTTTGTTAATAATTGCTAACATTCATCTAATAGGAAATTTATATCATACCACGGTACATAACGTCACGTTTCACACTATGGGTTGTAAAAGGAAATCAAAAAAAGAGTTATAGTAATTCAGAAAATTGTAAAACAAACTTAAAATATTGCAAATCATATTAAAAAAGTCTGGCGCAGTTTGCAGAGTTTTTCGTATCTGTGAAGGACGAAAAATCCAACTTATATTTTTGTCACATCACGTCACCCTCTTTAATTGCTTATATTTTAGAACCATGCAGTTTGATCCTTTTTTTAATTTTTACCAAGTATAGAGCTTCTTAAGTTCTCTACAAAAATATAAAAAAAGTAAAAAAAAATTTGTTCTTCCTTGTTTTTTTCCTGATTGAATTGTACGACTATAACAAAAGGTTGTTCATGTCATAAAAAAATAATTTTCTAAATATTATACCTAAAAGTGTCGAAAAATTTTAAAACTCATCATATATATATTTTTTTTTATATTTGGTAACGATTTTTTTTAATAAAGAGAAAAGGTCAAGAGCTTTGTAAAACGTGTAAAGGGCTACTTTCAGAGGGATAATTTTTTTTTATTTATTTTAAGGGTTATAAACTGTTAAATGGATAGATTATTGATAATACAAATATTTTGAAGATTATGGAATTGATTCAAGTTCCGCTAAAACTTAGTGTTTCTTACTCTGGGTTTATAGGCAAGAAATCTTGAGTTTGTTCTTTATTTTCCAAAGAACAGACAAGAAATTTTTACTCGAAGTAAAATTTTGAGGATATGAAATTTTTCAATATTTTAGTTGATTTTTCTAATTCTAGACCTTTTTTCTTTGAGTGTTTTAGATCACTTTTTATTTTACTCCTTTTTCATTTAAAACACTTTTTCGATTCAAGTGTTTTTTTATAATTTTGTCACTTTTGTCATTTTATAGCTATTTTTGTTTTTTGTATTTTGTCATATTATTCATTTCAGAGAAGCTTTTAATCAATGAGTCATTTAAAAATTTACAAACAAATAAGCGCTTAATAGAAAAAGGAAATGTTGTGCAAAAAGGATATTTTTTTTATTAAAATTCTATATAATATGTATAATGTTTGGCCATTTCCTAAATGCAGTTTCATTCTATGGCGTTAAATATCGTTCAAGTATCTTGATCCCTACATTAAAAAAAAGGAACAGTTCTTTTCTCTCTGATCCCATATCATATGTACTCCTTACATTTCATTAATTTTCTTTTCATACATTTATTTCAGGTAATCAATCTTGTTTTTTTTAACGTTTATATATTATAAGAACCCTACTTGAAATTATTTTCAATTGCAAATAAAGAATATAACATCAACTTAATCTTATAATAGCATCTAAGAAGTGCAAAAATATATACAAAAAATACCAAAATAATGTATATATAATAATAAAAAAAAATTGCCAAACGGTTAAATAAACCAAAAAGAAAGTCTTTAAAACATAAACTGTCATGTAAAGAAATTGAGGTCGAAAGGGATAAATTTTCAACTTAGTTACTTGAAGAAAAATACGAAAATCAAAAAAAAAAATAAATGTGCATGAAAAAAAATGCCATTCAATATCATATAAAACATTCACTACATTTACTCACGACAAAAAGTAGTAGATTTTATTTAACAAACTACAACAAAAAAAGAAAAAATAATACTTATGACTTACTTAAAAGGTTGAGGTAGCACAAAGACGAGAATCGCGATATAAAATCTTTTTTATGTAATTTTTTTTTTCCGTTTTTCATGAGTTACTTTAGGTTTTACTTTAAGATTGTTATGCTGCTGCTTATCATGTAACATTTTACGAGTTTCTTTTAGGTTTTGTTTTTTGATACATCATCATCTTCATCATCATCTTTGTTTAAAGAAACCAAGGAAACTTTATGAAAAAAAAAAAAAAACGCACACTGTAACTAAGTAATGTTAAAGGAAGCGAAAAACAAAAAAACAACAAAAAAAAAAAACAAAAGGAAAAATATTATAATCCATATTAACAGTGGGTTGAAAAATATAGTATGCAAAGGTGTAAAGGTAAATTACAAAAATATCTTAAGATATCAAAATTTTTCTCTTCGCCTAACACAATACTGAAAACAGCTGCTTGATTTAATCAAATTCGTACAAATCAGATCAGTACAAATCAAATATCCCATAATTTGAGCGCCATTTGATAATTAATTTAATGTTTGAAACTAAAATGAACGTTTGAAACTAAAAAGAATACCAAATAAAAACAATATATATTTTTGTTTAATTTGCCAGACTCTGCGAAACCCACTTCCGTTAAAGTTACCGAAGTGTGGAAAAATACCCAACAACATTTTAAACATAGAACAAGTTTAGCTAAAGTCAGGTGAAGTTTAGGTTGAATAACAGCCCCCCAAACTGCGAGTTAATTTTTTGGTCATGAGGACACATGATAGGACTACTATATGAAAGCCTTAAGCCATCCGTATTCCTCCAAAAATTTGGCGAGAACGGACAGAGGTACATCACACTAACTGTGACAGTCATCGAAGATTCTGCTTTCTAGATATCTGTGTAGCAACTCTCTTATGCTATTCTTCTCCATCTTTACTACAGGAATCCGCACTGAAGTGAGTCCAACGAGCAGCTATTATTGTTTTTAAAGAGAAGCAACACTAAGGAAATTCTTTCTATTTCTTAAAGTGCAGCTTTCTTTGGAAAGGGGATAGAGGAGCGATGAAAGGTGGGGAAAGATGAAGAGCTTACAATGCTAACTACTGCAACACTGTAATTGCGCGACATTAAAAGTCTGAAAACAGTTGTTGCTCGCTTTCGGATGGAGAGTTGGCAAACTTACTGAAGCTTTTTGTATCTTATCACTGATTCATTATTTTACTTCGGTATTCGTATGAGGGATTGAAAACTTATACAGATTATTTTTCCAAATCATTGTTGTCGTCGTCGGGCACCAAACCCGGGAATATCTCAGTAACAGACCAGCGCGCTAACCATAGTACCACAACGGCCAAAGAATTAGTATTCCTTAAATTAGGCATAGCCTATATCGTCCGAGATAAACTGCAATCGGTAAAGGCCGTCCACCTCTCTCTCGACTCCCATATTGCAGCGAACAGCTACTGTCAGTATCGGTCCAAGACTCATTCCTAGCACACTTATTTTCCTATAACATCAATAAGTCCTTGGACCTATGACAGTCTGAATGAGTGCCGGCGAATCCGGAAAAGGGATTAAGGGCAGCCTCCAACGTACCGCTCCAAATAGTACCGCATTCGAACAACCCAGTTTTCAGATATTTGAGTCACCAGTTCCTTAGTCCAGGACACTCTCAAATCAGATGCTACGGTAATCCACACAGTGCATAACCATTCGGTCATTCGTATAGTTGTCCATTAGAGTTTTTACTTGGATTAGACAACGGTCATAGGGTCCGAGATATGCTACAATTGGTCAATGCCGTCACATGTAATAGCTACACCAATGGAACCAGAACAGAAGTATCTTTTTGGATCCCGACCTACTCCTGGTTGAGTCAGGGAAGTTCCGTGGCGATTCCAGTGCTTTTAAAGCAGAACAACTTTCCACGAAGGTGCTAATGAATATTTACACATATTTCTGCCTGAAAATCGCTAAAATCGTCTGTAAGTCACATGCAAACTCTGATGTCCGGTTCGACACAATGGACCTGACCTTGACGAAGGTCCCTTGATGAAGGTCCCAAAAATCAGACTCATCTAGATCCCACATCACTATGGCCTCATCCTACTAAGGTAGGCCAGTTTCTACATACAGGGAAATAAAGTGCCAACCGAATAGAAAAGTGTATTTTAATGGTAACAACTTATAAATTCAGGTAATACAACGATATTTACATTAGATTTCTGAATATTTTAGGTGTTTGAACTAAAATTCAATTGAATTCACCGAACTTTGTTCTGAAAACTAATGTAAAGGTGTGCCAACCGTCTGAAATTCGTAATAACCGAATTTGAGTCGTATTAACCAAATTTCAGTTGGCAAATAGCAAAATTTTTCTCTGTGTGTAGGTCTGAATATACATTAGTCAACAGAAGAGGACGAAGAAGACAAATCCAAAAAAAATTTATACACATTAAAGGTATTATTGCTACAACAATATCCCATATTTGCCTAGTCCGACTAACAAAGTAAGTGGTCTAGTTCCTCGAAAGGTCCCGTTCGGTAAACTGTACTTCGTTCAACAATTTACTAGCGCACTACCAAGAGCTTAAGGTATGGGGTTGTCTTCCAGTCTCGTTGAGCATTATCTCCAAAGCCGACTGTGGTACTGAACTGGTGATCCCTATGACCATCAGTCCGTCATTGCACCTTACCACACTAGTGGTCCATTGGTTAAAATTTTTTTCTGATACATATAGTTCGCTAGCCTCGTTTGAAGTTGTCCTGTGTAGTATAATTTAAAATTTTTAGATAAAATGGGGCTTTAAAGTTTGGTACTGCTGAGCATATTATGGAAAAAATATTTATACATTTTCCATAGAGTAATTTTAGTTCACTCGAGCATAACTTTATCTTAACTGGGAAGTAAATTGTAAGGGTTTTAAATTAGTAACGGTAACAGTTTAGGCTACCGATCCTATATAATTTTTTAAGCCCCGTTGTATTAAAACATAGTAATTTTTTAATATATTTTTTTTTTTTTGCAAACTTTCTTTCTAAATTTTCTGCCCCACTGTCAAGTATACAATCTATGAAGACTACTGCAAAAACAACATGGTAACATGTATAGAAAAGACAACATTTTTTTAATGTCAGTAGAGCTTATCTAAGCTTAAAGATCTTTAAGCTTTTAAGGCCGTTTTATTAAAGGCTGTTAAGGAAGTTGCTTCTTTGTATAATGTGTATTAATATTTTTTTTTTTTTTTTTTTTTGGAAATTGAAAAAAATACTTTCTTTGAAATTAATTATAAATTTTAAAGTAAAACACAAATGAAAATAAATATTTAAATACCAACTGATTTTCAACACACAAAAAAAGTGTTTAAAAGAAAAATGTTTGTGATACTTTTGTTATATTTTCTTATCATCGTGTTACATTTTTCGTTCCGAGAACTTTTTGTATATTTTGTTTAAATATTTGCACATCTTTAAGTTACTACAACTTGCAGGTTTCAGTTTACAAATACAAAACTACCTGCTGTCTTTTGTTACACTTTTGTGTATATTATGAAAATACTAACAAGTAACTTAACAACGAGGCCAGTGATGACAAATATTTGGAATAAGAAAAAAAGCTAAAATTTAAAATTTACAGCGGTATTCATAACTTCACACATAAAATTTGTGAGGACAAAACTTAAAAAGATAAAGTTTCAACTTCCTTGCAATGCTAGTACGATATCCTGATACAAACACTGACATGATTACATTCAAATTAAAGATAATTTCGTGTAGATTTATATTCTTAAAAAAAAAATCATAATTTTGGGAACAATTTCGAAAAATTAAGTAAAATATACGAAAAAATGCTGTGAATGATGTAAATATAAAAACCGTGATATTTCAAAAACTGCAAGGTCTTTTTGACCGTCAAGTATGTTTTTATTGCCCCTGAAGATGACATTTACAGAATACCGAAATATTGGATAACAAGCTTTGTAATGTTTCTATAGGTAAAACTACTAATATATGATTCTTCTTCGAGCTTAAGATCTTTTGTTAAAACGATTGTAAATTATTTATTTCCAATATTTCGTCTCCACATTGGGAGACTTCTTCAGGGAAATTTATTTTAATTTAATTTTTATCAATTTTAAAATTTGTTATTTCAAAAATTTGTTATTTCAAAATTTTTAAAATTGATAAAAATTAAATTAAAATAAATTTCCCTGAAGAAGTCTCCCAATGTGGAGACGAAATATTGGAAATTAATAATTTACAATCGTTTTAACAAAAGATCTTAAGCTCGAAGAAGAATCATATATAATAAAAGAAGATCGAAGAAAATTAAACATATTTAAAACTACTAATATTAAAAGATATATTAAAGCACTAGTTAAGGTTTTTTAAAAAGAGCTTCTTTGACATCACTTAACCGCAGTTAATACTCATTTGTTTGTATGTCTTTTATATACATAGTGTTTACTTAAATATTGGTATACATAGTTAGTAAGTAAGTAGTAGTGTTGGTTTTAGCTATTGTTGTTGCAAAGTTGTCATCAAGTCTATATGAAGTAAACAAGGTAAATATCGAAGCGTAACTTTGTTCCTTATTCATTTTGTTGTTTAAATATAAATAAAGTATCTTAAGGGATGCATCTTGTACTAAAGGGTTTTCCAATATGGGCGGGTCGATGTTGAAATGGAATTAAACAGGTTGTGGGTATGGTATTAACGAAATTTATTCTTCATTTGAAATTACCATGTATGCCATTATACATGGAATATAACATAGATCAAATATCCGTCGGACTTCGAATCCGAAGATTGCAGGTTCGAGTCCTGTCACGGTCGCCATATAACCGATCTCAATTAAAAACACTTGTTCATTTGGTGGTTGAATATAAACTTAAACTCTTTATTCTTATTTTACCATGCTCATCAACTTGACAGTGCAAGTGATGCCACTTAACCTACATTTACATATTGTAATTACAGAGATGGCACTACAGTGCCACGGATCCGAGTGGCCTAGTTTTCAATGACTCTGACGCATATATACAGGTGAGTTTATGCGATTGCAGTGACTATGTTTACTTTAAGGACGTAGATCGATTGCGGCTAATTGGCATAGACCTGTGACTTCAGAGAACACCACACAAAATAGTGTAGCCGGGTGAAATCGCACGATCTTGCTGTCCACTCAAGTCACCTCTACCTATAATTCTTATCGTGGCGTCTGCTGTGCGGCACGTAGTACCGTCCTGCAGGAGCCACATGTAGTCTACCTACATATTGTTCAATTTCGGTCAAAAGAAATTGGTTATGATCGTTCTGTGGTGCTCTGATGTGGCTGGTAATGGCCTCACCAAAGACATTTTCAAAAAATGACACCGATGGGCCTCAAGCCGTACCAAACAGTAACTTTATCACCTAGTGAACTTCTTGTGGGTTGGCGTCGTCCGCATACGGAAACATTTGCCATCGTTCAAATTTAGCCGGATGTTTGCTATAGAGTCATTAAAAATTGGACCGCTAGTCACCGTTAGAAGCCGCGGCGGACATTTGAAAGATTTTATATTCCTTACACAATGCCATACATGGTCCTTTCAAATAAAAAAAATATTTTGTTAATACCTCACACATAGCTTGTTTTATTCCATTTCAACATCGAACCGTCCAAATTGAAAAACCCTGTATAACTATACTCCTAGTATTTCGTACATAGTCCTCAGAATGGAAAACACGTTCGTTCAAGTTGTTTTAACTTTTTTTTGTGCTTAATTTTTTTTTTATTTCTGTATATTGTTTTTAAGCGTGTTGTATTTTATTTTCTTTAACATTTTTTTTAACTTTATTTTTCTTGTTTTTTGAAAAAAAAAAAACTTTTTCTTGTTGAAAATGTAATTACTCCAAAAGAAGAAGAAAAAGGAAAAAAATTAAGTATAATAAGGATTGAAAATGCAGTTAAAAGATTTCAAACAAATATAACACAATAGCAACAATAATATAAGAAATAGTATCTTGTAAATTGTTTTAAATTTTAATTTTATTTTATTGATATAAAAGAAAACATGTTTGGGCATAAAATTAAACGAAACAAAACAAAGTGGAAAACTATGTTTAAAAATATACCAAAAACTATAGTTGTTGAAGAAATATGTGGCTTTTCGAAGCAGCTGTTCAGCATATTTTCGTTAAATATTATCTATCTTAACTATTCAAACATTTGTTAGTTAAAACCACAATGCTTATGATGAATCATGTAATACATCTAATATGGTTCATCATACGCATTGTGGTTCAATAAATTATTGAATATTTAAAACGAACAACATTTAACAAATACCCAGCAAAAAATTTCCAAAAAGGTAAGCGGGTTTGTAATCAAGCATTTTGGGCAGAACGCATTCCTTACTAGATTACCTACTCGATTCTTTTAACAGGGCGTGAGACTAAAATAATTGATTCTTTAGAATTGATTATTTTTTTTTTACCAAAGAACCATTTGCTTTATATTTTAAGAACTACTTACATTTTTTAATAAAGAAATAGTTCCATTGTAAAATTACGAAGTACTTACACAAAAAAAAATAAATAAATAGTTCCCTAGAAAAAATAAGAAGTAGTTACATTTAAAAAAAGAAGTAGTTCCATAAGTAAATTCAACTTTTACTCACACGTGATTCTCCTAGATCACTCAAATATAACGATCAAAACTCATACGGAAATAAAATTCTAAAAAGTGAAACACCGAATTGTTATGATAACATTTGTCTGTCATAATTTTGGAGCTATAAACCACGAAAATATAAATTTTTCAAAAAAAAAATGCAATTTCTGTTTTAAGTATTATTTTCCTGCAAATAAAAATCTGTTTGAAAAAATATATGAGATAAATTCTTTAAAATTGTATAACTTATTTTTTTCAAAATTAGGAACTTCTTCCAATAACGAGTATATGATAACTTCTTGAGTACAAAAAGTTATACATATAAGTTAATAACATTGTTATTTTCTTTTAAGTAAATAATTACTTTGTTATTGAGTTCATGCTTTCTGGTTTAAATTTAAAGAATGGATTACAATACTACTTGCTTTTTTGACTCTATCGTTGGAATGAGTTTGGTATTGCAGTTACTAAATTTGGCAATGAGATATGTAAGCAAGTGTGGGCATCACCTTCTTTTTGGAATGTGTAATTTTTTCCTGGGTACTTACTCCAAGTCAAAGCCAATCGATAGAAAAACATCTAAAAAAATCAGAAAAATGTTTGCCCGATTTTTAGATAAATTGAGATAAATATTACTCATATGTTTCCCATTTCAGAACTCTAATAAATCAGAATATTTACATTAAATGTAGAGTTTGGGGTTCGGGAATCCCCAGACATGGTTTCGAAATTTTTCCGGAAGATCTCGGGGAAATTTTCCAAAATTCCCCTGAAAATGGCATAAATTAAGAAAATATTTTGTTAAAGTAATTTCAGAAATGTTCGACACCTGTTGAAACTGATTGTAGATGCATCTTATTTCTTAACGCTTTTTTTTTAAATTAAGAGAAACAATGTAAAGGGTTAGGCAGACTATACTCAAAACTAGGGAATGCAAATTTTCACGTTGAAAAGTGTTCACCTAAAGAATTGATGGTGATTTAAAAGTAAAAAAATTAAAAATTACTTGAAATTTAGAAGAGTTTTTTCAGTGATTTTATTTTTTGCTGATATATTTTTTTTTAGATCCAAACCAATACCAAATGGAGACATATTCAGTAAGTTTCAATTCGCTGCTTGGTGGTTTACAAGTGAAACAAAATACGCCGATTATTTAAATTTAATATACTTATATTAGAAATATTTAGCAACCAAATCTAATAATTTAAGCAGTTTTTTTTGCAACGAAATTTGTAATTTATTTTTAGTAGTTTCAGCTAAACTTATTACTAATTTTTTTCTATTAGTCTTTTTTCCAAACATATTTCGCTTTGTGACAACTAAAGCTCTGTATTAAGTTCCGCTAAATGTACATCAAATAAAAGATTTTAATGAGCTTATACTTAATTCATAAATTTTTAAGGAAATTTTACGGAGTTAAAAAAACAGTTTTAAAGACATTTTTTATTTAACTGATGAAGTTCTCTTCAGAAATTTAATGAAAAATTTCTTAAGTTAACAAGTTTCATTATTTTTATGAAACTTTTGTCAATGAAAAATTGTCATTGGGCGTGTGGAATTTTAAAAAAATAAAATTTTTCATAAGACTTAATTGGCAGGGTTGCAAGTCCAACTGCTAATGTTACCATTACTTGGAACGAATTGGGAATCCGTCATGTATACTAATATTTAAACACAACATATTACAGTTGATTGTTTTTCTATTAGATTCTACAATCAACTAGAATATGTTGTGTTTAAATATTGGTTTACATGCCGCATTTCCCACTCGTTCCCAGTAATGGTAGTATTAGCAGTTGGACTGGCAACCCTGCTTTTGTAAATTGAAGGAATTAGTAAACCAAAATAACTCTAAGATAAATTTATAAATGTTGTAAAATAATAATTTTAATTTTTATTTTGTCCAAAATTTTTAAAAATACACTACACTAAAGCCTCTGGTATATAAAACTTTTTGAGCCCAATTTAGTAAAAAAAAAAAACGGGTAGCAACCTATTAGTGTTATCGATTTTTTTTTATTTGTTTCATAATCAACTGGGTAATACTCAGCGTTTGAACATTATTACGTAAAATTGTCGACTTTTGGGACACCCTAATGTGTATTAAAACTTAAAAAAGATTTATGCTCGAAAAACACAAAAAAGTCATATGTTTCTTAACATTCTTTATGGAATTAACGGATATGTCAATATTAACATACATTTGTAAGAGATTGTGTATATTTTCATATAATCATATACAAAAATGTAACATTTAGTTCAATTTTACCAGAATAAAACGCGGATATAATTATATTTAGTTCTATCAGTTTACATAAAATCATATACAATGAAATCCGGTCAAAATCCGGTTACAATAATGTCTGATTTTAATACAATTACATCTATTTGTATCATATTAGATACAAACTGATACAGTTAGATACAAAACTGATATAATATAATACAATTCTATCGAGCCATAATTAGGATAAAATTGTACTGAACATTTGTCTAATTGTATCAGATTAGATCTAAACCCAGAAAAATATATACAATTATATGGGCCCATATTTCGGATGATTTTTAATAAGATTATATGTAGGGTCACATAGAAATTGATATGACTACAAAAATCTAAATATAAATTTTTTCAATCGGGTTACTATATACAATATAGAGTTATATATGCATTTATAAATAATTCTACATAAATATTAAAAATATCTATTTTGTAAAGTCATATATTGTTCCACACAAAATTATATAGAAATATATGAGTTCCAAGGCTTTGATTATTTTTTAATTGAATTCAGATATGATTATATATAGTCCATTACAAAGTCACATTTAATTATAGATTATGCCATATGAAAAATTGTTCTAATTTATTTTAGATGTAATTACATAATTCCGGAGTTGAGATTTCTTAGTTACACACAGAGAAAAATTTAGCTATTTGCCAACTGAAATTTGGTTACTAGGACTCAAATTCGGTTATTACAAATGTCAGTCGTTTAGTACAATTAAACATTAGCTTTCACAACAAAGTTCTGTTAATTCAACTGAATTTTAGTTCAAACACCAAAAATATATGGAAATTTAATGTAAATATGGTTGTACTAACTGAATATATAAGTTGTTACCATTAAAATATACTCGAACTTTTCAATTCTAATGGCCCTTTATTTCTCTGTGTGTAGTTAACTTACAAAATTTTAATTTTTGTTCAGAAGAACGTTTCTAGCTCCAGCGGTCGCGCACTTGCGTATACTTTTAATGAAAATGAACAAAAAAGTTCAGCCTCTCTCGCAGCATACTTTTATTTAATCCACGTTAGTTAGCATAAGTTACCATAATAAGTTTAGCATATGCTAAGAGTTCATACAGACGAAAAAAAATGAATGCATTTTAATAGTGAAAAAGGCTAAAAACCTAATTTTTTTACAAAACGACCCTGTTTGGAGTAAAATTGTTGAAATAAAGCCAATATTTCTTGGCTTCACTGCTTTAAATTCTTTTAAACTAATATTAGTCATATGTATTAGTTTATGAAATTAGATATAATTTGATATCATTTTTGAGAAAAACAAGGAACTTGTTGTACCAACTTTTATCAAATATTATATAAACTACACAAAAATTTAAAAAAAAAGAAACTGGAATGAAATTGTATGTAAATACATCAAATTGTACAAAATTATATTTAATTACATCAAATTAGATCTAATTTTATACAATTGCATCGAATTCGGTTTAATTTGATGTATTTCAGATAAAATTGTATGTTCTCATTTTTAAGATCAAATTTGATCTCATCGCATTTCTAATTTATATATAATTTAGTATTATTTGATGATGCCCCACATAATTTTTTTTTACTTGGTATGCTCGGCTAACACATACACAAGAGGTCTCAGCAAAAACTAACCTCGATTTGGTAAGCAGTACCTACATTTGTATGCTTCCAAGAAAGCGCTGCACCGTCTTGCATACAATAAAGCAATTGAGGAGGCATTTTGCTGAACGCATTCTTTTGACGCAGCAAATAATGCTTACAATGAAGTAGTAAAGAATGTATGCATGTTGTCAATACACAAAATAAGCGCTTCTTATTTTCTATGAATGCATGAATTTATTGCTTCTTAGAGCACACGAAGGAAGAGCTTTTCACCTGCTAAAAGGAGACATAACAAGTGGGACATCGCGAACAGAAATCATGCCTTCTGAAATAATTTCGGAAGCGCTCGGTAATTAAATAATGCCTTCCATAACTGCTTGTGGGAAAGCACTATTTTTTTCATGTCACTAATTTTTGAAATTCCTAATATACACACAGAGAAAACTTTAGCTATTTGCCAACTGAAATTTGGACACTACGACTCAAACTTGGTTATTACGAATTTCAGTCGGTTGGTACAATTGAACATCAGTTTTCACAACAAAGTTCGGTTAATTCCACTGAATTTTAGTTGCAAAACCCAAAATAATCAGAAATCGAATGTAAATATCGTTGTACTAACTTAAGTTTTAAGTTGTTACCATTAAAATACACTTTTCAATTCGGTTGGCACTTTATTTCTCTGTGTGTATATTTTGTACTTTTACCTTTTCTATTATTTTGTTTTTGTATTTGACTGGTTTAGTTTTTTTTTATTATATATTTGAATACACTTGCAAAAAATATAACTTTGCTGCTAGCCAACCGGTAGAGTTTTTTTGGTTGTAAGCAGGACATTCTGTAATAGCGTTCTACTGACGCCAAATAATTTTTTGGAAGTTGTTAGTTTTTTAAAATTAAATAAAATACACCTAACACGTCAAAAGGTGCTAAACGACCATGTTATGTATTCATGGATTTATTGATGTCATTGCTAATTTGATAATTTTAAGGACTTTCGCTAATAGAAAGCTCTTCAAATGTTGATCAGATATTTTTGTCAAGATTCTTTAAATTTTCTTTATTTTTCGAAGAAAGCTTTTATTCTAGTTGTGTAGTTTAAAATTCATAAACATAATAAATTCTTCTTATAAAAATCTTTAACTTTATTTTGGGATAATATAAAAAAGATTTATTAAAATATTCTTGGCAAAGATAACCAAATTTTAATGCTTCCATATTATTTTGATAAAAACAATACAATTTTATAATAATAATAATAAAAAACAGTTGCTTAAAAACAATAGAATTTACTCGTTAAATTAACTAAAAAGAAACAACATAAGCTACTGTCATTTCAACCGACAAAACCGAAAAAACTACTAAATGACCTTTTAAAATAACAAAATTTGATACATTTTTAAGATAAAAATCATTAAGGAAAGAACTTTAAATAAAACTAAAGAGAAAAAATAAAAAACCTTTAACAAAAAGAAACAAATTTAACACACAAAAAAAAAAATAAAAAACTATAAAAAAGATAAAATTAATTAAACAGTTTTTTGTGTTAATAAATTTAATGATATTTTCTTATTTTTTTTTTTCAGTTGAAATATTTTTAGGCCAACTAATTTTTTATTTTTTTTTCTAACATTTTGTTAGAAATAAAATTTAACAAAAATGTTAAAGATGAGGGAAAACACAGTAGAAAAAAATATTGTCGTAAGTATTAAAATTATTCATTGGTTTAAAACATTTAATGTAATGCTGCTTCTTCATCATCATCATTGTCTTTATCATTTTAGCCCGGTCGGTCGGATGGTTGGTTGTCACTTTTTTTTAACACTTAAATTGTATAAAACAAAAACACTTTACAAATAATGTTTTCTAGCCTGTTTAGCTGACAATGCTAGATGTTCGCTTGGCTGAAATGACTGACTGGGCTGGTTGGTTGGTTGGTTATTTAGTTAGTTTTGTTGGTTGGCTATATTGTTGACTGTTTCTGTTTTCTATGTTTTATTTTTCTTGGTTATAGTCAAAAAGATTATGGGGTTGTGATAAGAAATTTCTTGTTAAATTTAAGCTTTATTTTTTATTTTAAATTATTTTTTGATTGCTTTTTATACAGATTTTTAAGTATACTTGTAAAACAAATAAAAAAAAAGTTCAAAAAGTTTACAGTGAAATCATCAAAGGTTGGTAAACAGTTGGAAAACAGTTAGAAAAAATTTATAAAAATTTACTAAAGAATTATATTCAATAAATAACCAAAATTTTTTCTTTCTATATAAAATATTGTGAAAAAGTTATTAAAATTTTCAAGTTCTTATAAATAACCATGGTTGGCAAACATTGACCTTAAAATACCGATAACGATTCAATACCTTCTCAAGGAACTATTTTTAACCTTAAAATAACACTAACGCAATAACTTAAAATACCGACATCCCTAAAATACCCAAACGAAACAACTTAAAACACCGTTAACCTTAAAATACCCTTACCTTAAAATATTCTAACGAAATACATATTTTTTTCTCGCAGAAACATCATTACTTTAAATTCAAAAAAAAGTTCGTAGTGCTCAATTTTGTTAATCATAAATATATACACTTAGGGAAAAAGCTTGATCATATTTATGAAATGTAACACTTTATAAATATGATGAAGTTGTGTCATAAAAGAGCAAATTGATGACAAGCTTCTTCATATTTATGAAACGTTTCTTCAATATGATAATGAAGTTTCATAACTTTTTATAAAGTGCTTCATTAATATTATGAAACATTTCATAAATAGAATGAAGTTGCTTCATAAGCTTTTAGAAAAAGTTTCAGAAATATTAACAAATGTTTCAAAAATATTAAGAAACGTTTCATAAATATTATGAAAAATATTCATAAATTATGTTTAAAATGTTTCCTTTAATTTCTTTATATAAATTACAAAAACGTATAGAAGATATACATCATATAATTAGGACAGCTAATCCCAGCGGATCTTGACATGTAGCGTTTCAAAATGTGAAAAATACTAAAAAATTTTAAAAAAAGTAGTAGTGCTTAATATTCCATATATATTTAACAGCTTAAGCTACGAGTGCCATTGATACCAGATTTTAAAGCTACTTAAATTGTGGTATTACTAGAGGAAACAAAATAATTAAATTCTCCACGGCAAAATGTATTGTTTTCAAAAACCGCGGTTCGAAAAGCTGTATTTCAGAAACATTCTTTTTTTTTTTATTTATGTTAATTACAAATTACTTCACTATGCAGTGTACAAATACCTATGTGGATCTCTTACGGCATCCTGAGTTATGAATAAAAATTTGAAAAAATTTAACTAAAAAGCTGATAACATGCATTAATACCACATAGGGATTTGGTGGCGGTATAGAAGAATAAAATATATTTTTTAAATGAAAATGAGAAAATTAGTGTATATGAATGTTTGATGTTTTGCATGGTATTGTCACTTCTTTCAAAACGTGTTCTGATGATGGGAACCTAGAAAATTCCCGAAATGGATTTATCAACACATTTCTGAAAGTGGTCACTTAAGAAATTTAAAAACATAAAAACATATTTGTTAGGAGAATATCCTAATAAAGTAATATAGAGTATGGCCTCGAACTTGAATGATTTTCATTTTCATTGCACATTTAAAGGTCGAAAAAAACATAATTTTTATTTTTAATAAAAATTATATCAAACTTATATTTTTTAAAAATTTTAGAAAACCATTTTTTTGATATGCAGCGGTTCGAACCAGGGATTTTGAAAAAAATGCATTTTACTGTCAGGAAGTGAATTATTTGTGTGAACCAGGAAAACTACGATTTAAGTGCCTTTAAAATGAGGTATCAATGACTCTTGCAGCTTAAACCGTTCAAAAGATAGGGGCAATTATGTGCAACTACTTTGCAAAACTTTTATTTTTATGTTTTTCAATAAATTATTTTTTTGTGTAAATCTATTTTTCTACTATATTTAGTACATTTTCTTTTTATTTTTATCCATAACTTTGAATCCCGTAAGAGCTCCACAAATTAATTTTGCAAAGGCATAGCGGAATAAAAGTTTTTAACATTTTTTTCAGCTCATCAAACCGTCACTTATAATTTTACAAACTGCTTTTATTAAAAATTCAATCGTTGAAAATTTCATTTAGAAGCTAAAGTTTCACAGACTCATTGAAAAAGTTTAAGTAAAAAATGGCACTTTAAAAAGTATTGAGCTTTACAATAATATTTTCGATAGTATTTTCATTTGTTTTTGAATAAAAATACATTGGAAAAATGTATAGAAATTTCTGTCTGGGTAGAGAATCAGTTTAACAATGAATTTGGGTAAACTTCATTAGCATGAAACAATTGTACACATTATGAGTGTTATTTCAAACATAAAATGAATCTTCAAAAATGTTTTAATTTTTGTATTTTTAATACTAATGTAAAAGTTGTGTAATTATATACTATTTACACACATTTAAAATGTTCTCACATTAAACTAGTTTTAGTTCATTTAGTTCAATTGCATTTATTTAACTAGTTCGTTTATTTAACATGTTTGATCGACAATTGTTTGTTTAACAAATCTTCGCAATATGAATGAATATCACAAATGAACGGTTAAAATTGATCTGGGTCAGCTTTACTAGTTCTTTTGTGATTTTCTCTCATATTATGCAGAATTATCAGACGAACGATTGACCAACAATATGAATAATTGAAAAAAATTTGTTAAACAAACATATGAACTAAAAGCACGAACTAGCTCAATAAATTCAAAATGAACGAAATGAACTATGAACTATCCAGCTCAACTCTTGCCAATTATAAATTCAAAACGCTTATTATTTAAAATTGAACACAACATAATTTTATGCATTTTGTGTATATTATGACTCACTGTACGTGATGTTACACAGAAATGTATTAACTAATTTTATAGCAGAAAATTTGAAATCAATGCCTAGAGAGTAGATATTTATGGATAATGTTCAAATTTCGACATTATTATTGTAATTCAATCAACAATTTAAAAATAAATGTTTAATTAAAATTTCAAATACAAAAATTTAACACACGCAATCACAAATTTTAAACACTATAAATTGTGTTAACAAGTTATAGAAAAAAAAAATAAATAAAAAAATATTCAAATTAAAATGTTTAACACTTTCAAAACTTAACTTAATTTTAATTATTGGTTATAAATAAAAACTTCAAAATTGTTGTTAAAATAAAGCACTATAATTATGAAATACTGATTGAAAAATCTATGACTGCGTTATGTTTACTAAGTAGAAAAATTACACTGTTAAACACCAAAAAAAAAAAAGGATTGGAGGTGCGACTTGTCAAGTGTGATAGATTTTAGGACGGTAGATCACTAAATTTTTATACTAGCTCCACTTTTCGAAAGATTCGAGAATTTAATTTTTACCAAAAATCTAGTTTTTTCTTTAAAATTTCTTATTAATTCATATACCTGAATAAACTACGAATAACTTTTAATATGGTTTTAAAATATGGAAAACCATATCAATTAATTACGTTGGGTAAAGGATGTAATTCAAGTGAAAACTTCACTTTTTTTTTTTTGTCAATATTATAAAAATCCTTAATCGAATTTGCAAAATGTTAGCAAATGATGATAATTTCTGCGATAGAACCATTGCTTTCATATAAAAATTTTTAAAAAAATTCAAACTGAAACTCAAAGTTTTTAAAATTTTTTTAAAATTAATTTTGTATGTATTTATTATGGTAAAAATAACAAAAAAAATACATTTTTGAACATGCATCATTTAAAATAGTTAATTTGTAAGAAAACGTACTTCAATTAACTGGAACTTAGTTGGTATTGATTAGAAAACATTAAACAAATTTTAATGTTTTTATCTGAGTTTTATTAGTTAAGATTTGTCACGGACTCCATATTTTTTAGGCATAAAAATATATAAAATTTTTGCAGTTTAAGCTATTTTTTCTTAATCGAAAAGAGAAAGTAAGCATGTTTTTTCATAAATAAAGTAACCACACAAGCAGAAAAAGGACCACCGCTGGCAAGGCACTTTAACAGGTGGTATAAGTGCTGGAAACAAGTGCTTTACCAAACTCAAAATGATAACATCATTAGACAAAACTTTCGTATGTTCAAACAGTGTCGGAAAAACACTGGGTAAATAAAAAAAAATTTTTTTTTTTTTTTTTTTTTTTTTTTTTTTTAAAAGAGAAGCAACACTCAGGAAATACTTCCTATATGTAGTGTGTTGCTTTCTTTGGAAAGGGATAGTATAGAGATGAAAGGTGGGGAAAGATGAAGGGCTTCAGACATGGCAACACTGTAATTGCGCGGGATAATAAGTCTTAGAACAGTTGTTGCTCGCCACCTGATGGAGAGTTGGCGAACTTATTGAAGCTTTTTGGTTCATAGCCCTGATTCATTATTTTACTTCGGTGGGGTTAATTGCTATGGGAACACCGAAGGTGGACATTGCGATACGTATGAGGGATAGAAAAAACTCATACATATTATTTTGATGTTGCCGGCACCGGGGATCGAACCCGGGACCTTCTGTGTAAAAGTCCAACGCGCTAACCATTACACCACAACGTGTAAAAAATAATTGAAAAAATTCCTAAACAAGTCCTCATGGCCGATTTTTAAAAGTAATATATTTTTTATTCCCAATAAATCGTCAAAATCAGAGAAATTTGCATTTTTTAAATATTTCTGCTATATAAAATTTAAAAATAATTTTATTTTCTATTGATAACCGTTATTAAATCCGCGGTGACTTGTTTATTTTGTTTCGCATATACAAATTCAGTTGAAAATAGAGTCTTTTTATTTTTAATACAAGAACTTCAAGAATTTACCAATTGTGTTGGTCTTTTATGGAGATGAATGTGGATATTATGCTTAATCGACATGCATCTTTACAATATTAAAAAAATACAACTAAAGAAAATTACATAATTTTGTTAACAAATTTATAAACTTTTTTAACTAAAAAACATAATTTAATTAAAGAAATAACAAAATTAATGTAATTAAATTAAAATAATGTAATTTACAAAAAAATAAGTTTGTCATAATCTTGTTAAAAATATAAGCCATTTTTTAACATTATTTTTTCTTTTAAATAAAGAAAAGTTTAACGTAATTGGTGAGTTAGTAAAGATGCTGTAGTAAAAGCAAAAAGTGAATATTTTAAGTTTAATTTGAATATTATCAAGAAAATAAAATCGGGGGCCCCGGATCTAACGAAAGGTGCCAAGAGAAAATATAATACTCCTTAATTTCAGATATATTTCATATACTTTTAAATTTTTTATAGCCGAAATATCAAAAAAAAAAAAGGAAATTCGCAGATTTTGACGATTTTGACGATTTATTAATGATATAAAATAAATTACTTTTAAAAATCGGCCATGGGGAATCGATCTGAATATACTACCCCTTAATTTAAGATATATTTCATCTACTTTAAAAATTTTTATAGCCGAAATATCAAAAAAAAAAAGAAATTTCGCTGATTTTGACTATTTATTAAGGATATAAAATAAATTACTTTTAAAAATCGGCCATGGGGAATCGATTTGAAATTTATTTAATTATTTTTCAAATTTTAGTCTTTACAAATTCGTTTAAAGCTGTGGCTTTAGGCAAATTTGCTTAAAAAAAGTCCAATTTGCCCACTGTGTCTGGCCACCAGATTGGCAGCTGACATCTCTACCCACTGACCTAAAAAGACATATAATAACTATATAGCTGAAAACGTATGCGAATGATAACTGCTGAGTAACCGATGGCTGCACATATATTCTAGCACTGGCATAAGTTTTGCTGGAAACAGCTTTCCAACGTTGGGAAAATAAAAAAAAAAAGTTTGGCACACAAAAAATCAGTTTTATGTATACAAAATATTAGAAAATATAAAAACATCACCAAAATAATGTATGCCTAGGACAGGGATCGAACTCGAAACATTTTGACTATAAACTTTTTTAAACAAAGCATCCTTTGTATAAAATAAATTATCTACCAGTGGTTAGACTTGTGTACCGTTGGTAATTTCTGACCGGATAGCACTGGGAACACACTTTTTGCCAACGTTGGCATAGTGGTCTCAGTCAATTCGTTGCCAATATTTTTTTTTGTAGACTACTAAAATTATTGTAAAACAAATACTGGGAAAACGCCTTTTTTAAACACCTGCAAAGCGTCATAAACAAGTGTTCAGACAGTAATTTAATAACAATTCCTCGGTTAGCTCGTGGTATGCCAGTGCTTGATTTTGTATACCACTGGCACTTTCTGACTGGGCAGTGATGTTCACTAAAGGTACGTATTAAAATCTGAAATCTTCTTTTCGTTTTAGATATTTTATTAACAAAATAGTGAAAAATAAGAAATTTCAACTTCAAATAGATGCTTAGAGAATATTATCGCAGCTTTCAAAACGTGTGCTTTATTACATTAAAGAGCTATTTGAATGTTTCAAAAAGGTTGCGTTATTATTTATAATTTTGTATTATTTTATAAAAAGTTTATGGTTATGCCAATATTTCTTTAACTAATTTTAAAACTCTAAGGCCATAATCGTCGTTCAAAAGTCTTTTAGAAATGATAGGTCGCCATCCGGAAGCATAAAATTGTTGTCATTTTGTTGAACTGTGTTATTTAATAAATATTGCGTGTTAAACTAAACGCACAATAATTTAAAGAAATATTAAAAAATATATATAATGAACTGAGCGTTATAAAATAAGCGTCATCATTATCATCGTAAAACAAAAATCAATCAAAATTAATTAAGGAAATTTTTGAGTGTTTTTTTTTAACTTTTTATGAACGAGACAAAATATGACAGAAAACATAAGGCTTGTGGATGTGGATGGGATAGTAATTTGAAACCATATGATAAAAATAATAATGAACCACAAAATACAATCATGCACACTTTTTCAAAAAATAAAGACATCTTTCAAGGAAAATTGTTGTTTTTAGAAATAAATTTTAAAATTGTATTTATGTCTGAAACTAGAGATACATTTTTAAAGTTACAATATGTGAAAAACATAATGATTTATTAAAATTTTAAAGTGTTCATTTTCAAAAAAAAGAAGGGGTTTTAAATTTATATCTTTAAATTTATAAAATTCCCATAAGATTTCTCTTTAAAATAATAGATATTAGTTTAACAAAAAAAATTAAATTGTTTGTTAATTTTATCACCTTTGTTTAAGTCGAATTGAAAAAAAAAAAAATCACCTTTTCAATATTTCAATGATTGTTTTTACTTGATAAAACTTGAAGAAATAAAAGTTATTTTGATTGTTTTACAATTGTTTGTTTTTTGTTACGTTTTTATTTTTAGGGTCATGTTTTAACATGTACCGAGTAATTACTTTTTTTTTTTTTTCTTTCAATATTTTTTTGTTTGTTTCACTTTTGAACAGTTTAACATGACTTGACAAATACCAACATACACCTCTGTTTATTTGTCATATGCGGGATTTCTGTGAAAACCGCCAAAAAAAAAAAAGGTGCAGTTGAATATTGTAAGCGTTTTTTTTTTTTCTTTCTGTAGATAAAATCAATTAACGGAGAAATCACAAAATTGTTACAATTCAAACTTGAATTTCATATATAATTTATTTGAGACACAAAAAAAAATGACTTGAATTTGAATAAAAACTAAGTTTTTTTAAGTTTTTGTTAGTGCTTTGAATACTTTACAATTAAAAGACATTTGAAAATGTCTCAGATATTAAAAGTGTTTAAATTGATTACATTGCATAGTTTTATTAAAAATGTTTGAATTATTTAGAGATTTTTATCTTTTCCTAATTTGAACAATAACATTTTTGGTATATTTTATTTGATGTAATCATTTTTATATGTAAAATTTAATTTAAAATATTTCAATTCTTCAATTAGTTGGTAGACTGTTTGAAATTTTAGCTTAGTACTAATGAATTCCTTCATTAATACAATGAATTTTTTACTAAAAACGTCCCCAAAGTAATGTGTCATTGAATCAATTAAACATATTTTATTAAATCAATTTTAATGAATGGTTTCATTGACCCAATGAAAATTTCATAGAGTATATGAAATATTTTCATTAATGAAAATGAAAACTATTGAAGTTCCAATTTCCTTATTAGGATATTGTCCTAACAAATAATCTATAGAAATTTTGTTTTCTAATTTATTAATTGACCACTTTCAGGAATGTGCTAATAGATCTATTTCGGGAATTTTCTAGGTTCCCATTATCAGAACACGTTTTCAAAGAAGTGACAATCCCATGTAAAACATCAAACATTCATATAAACTAGTTTTATCACTAAATAAAAACTTATATATGAGCTCGAATTTAAATATTATCACCATTGATCAAAAATAAATTAAAAACTTGTTTGTTATATCCACCCTCTACCTTTGGTAGATATATAATACACGCTTTTTGTTTTTTCTCCTTTTTCTTTGAGTGTATTAAGGGACTTATAGTAAAATTTCCCGGTAAATATTTTGCGGAACATTTTAACACCTTAAATCCCTGTTTCATTGGTGTTTTTTGCTCTTTTTTAAAAAAAGCACAAAAATACCCTTCTCTTGAGGAGTTAGAGGGTTAACATATTCATCAAAAATGTTCTCCGTAACATTTTACATAAATTTGCTGAAAACACCATATACTTTAAACGTAAGCTTTACTCGATTTTCTATGCCGATTGACAATACAAAATTTGCATTTTGGCAAAGTGTACCTCCCCCTAAAATGAAACCCAGATGTAAACTTTCAAAGCGCCGATACATGTGTTTTTTTTTTTGTCTCTCCTATCAAAATTTATAGGTCGGACCTTGTAGTTTTGAAAAAAATTTGATTTTGTTGAAAGTGTATTCTATAAAACAAAAAAAAAAAAAAAAAAAAAGCATTTAAGAATTCTTGTATTGCAATGTTTAATATATTTCAATTTGGAACATTTTCAACCATTTTTACCCAGATTTATTTGTCTCAACCGATATTTATAGATATGTCAATACTGTCTAGCAAAAACATATCGCACACCTAGTTCAAAAGTGACTTAACTCAGATTTTTAGTTTTTCGGGTTTATATGTTTATATGTTTAGACTATGCACAATACACTTGTTTATCTATAAAAAAAATTTCAGTGTATTGTAGTTAACTGTTGCTAAAAAAAAACAGTTATGTATTTCTTTATGTTTCAATTGGTATATGGTTGCAAATATTTTTTTTTTTTTTTTATTTCTGAAAAATAAAAATTTTGAGTTGAGTCACTATTTTCCAATGAAAATTTTGTACAATATTTTCAAAATAAAAGTTCTGAAGAGATTTGTATTATATTGGAAAAACATTTAATTTACTCTAAAATAACAGTTTATGTTTAAAATGTGCGTTAAATATAACATTTTTAAAGTTTTTAAGAAATTTATAGTGTTGTACCATACACAGAAAAAACTAAAAACGGGTTTCAATTAAAAAATTTATTGAATCAATTAATATTTTAATTGATTTTGCACCTATCACGGCAATGATACTATCAATTAAACCTTTTGTTAAAATTAAGAAGGAAAAAAAAGTTATAAATAACTTCTGCACAAAAAAAATATGATACTCACAAAAAAAGTGTGTGATCTATACGTTGGCATGTGTGTTTTTTGCAATGTTTAGAAACGAATTAAATTCAAATCAAATCTTTAATTAGATATTTTAGGTTGATAATTTTTTCTGTGTATACATACAGAAAAAAATGTAGCTATTTGTCAACTGAAATTCGGTCAGTACGACTCAAATTCGAATTTCAGACAGTTTTCACAACAATGTTCGGTTAATTCAAAAGAATTTTCGTTGCAACACCCAAATTTTTCAGAAATCGAATTAAAATATTGTTGTACTAACTGAATTTATAAGTTGCTACCATTAATATACACTTTCCAATTCGGTTGGCACTTTATTTCTCTTGGTGTTCTTTTTTCATATATATATAGATATCATAATTTTACACAGATTTTTGTTATATTTTTGCTATCAAAGGGCGGATAGCCAAAAAATTGTTTGTTTTATATTATTAAATATATTTATTATTATAATATTACAAAAACATAAATAATTTTTAAGAAAAATGGTTAACTAAAAAATTACGTCTCTTTCTTACTTTGTACCATATACTTTTTTCCTAACCTGCATGAAAAAATATTTTATAAATTAAATAAAACATGAGTTAACAACATGTTTTTTGTTTTCCTTAAACTTATGATTAAAAAATTTTAATTAAATTATAAAAAAAAAAAAAAATCAAACAAACAAACCCACCTTAAAATTTGTAAACGTTGTTGTTTTTCTATTCAAGAGTTTCTTTGTAGTGTTGCTGCAGCAAATGTTGTAAATATTTATTAAATGCAAATAAAATATTTTTTTTTTTTTGTTTTATGTTTTCAAGTAGTGACACACCAATTAAGAAATATTTTTTTTTTTTTTTACTATTATTTTTCATAAATTTATTATTAACAGATTGACAACGACTATTAAGCAAGTTATATTGGCATTAGCAATAGTAGTAAGTTGTAGTAATATAAAAAATGGGGTTTTCCAATATTTTACACTTATATAAATTTTTGGGGGATTATTTTTAAAATTATTTTTGAATAATTCTTAAGGTGATTTATATATTTTTGATTAATTTTTTTAAAAATTATTTATAATATATTTTTATTTTTATTATTATTTTATTATAATTATACACATAAATTAAGCACTTTTTCTTAGTATTAATTTGTTTAAATATATTTATATTTTTACTTTTTAATAAAATTTTATATATTCTCTTTTTTTTTGTAAAGATTTGCTTATATTTAGTTAGATTTAGTTTTCTAATTTTTTTGCTTTATTTTAAAATTAAAAATATTTTTGTATTATTACTAACTTTTTTAAGTGAGTGTAATATAAAATGCAGTAGAAGATGTTTTCATATTTTAATATTTTGTTGGGTTTTTTTAATCATTATTTTGAGAAATGTTTCAAAAAAAAAACAAAAACAGTTGATGTTGAAAAAGAGCGACGAGAACAGGTGCCGTTACTATTTACGATATTTAACACGATAATTTTTTATTAATTTTTGTAATTTTTATGTTTTTTGTTTTAATTGTAAAATTTTATAATTTTTACACAATACAAAATATATTTACAGATTTTCAAATTTTCTAATTGAAATTTTGTGTGTTTTCAATATTCCTTTAATCCAAATTTTAGGTTAAATATAAATCCACAATATTTTTCGTTTTTCGAATTTTCGTTTAATGTTTTTTTTTATTCTAAATTTCTTAAGGCCTAAGACCTGCTTTTATGCCAATTTTCTTTTTTATGTTTCTTTCAGGTTTTTTTTTTCCTTTTCACAAAGATTTTCTTTTCGCTTGGGAATTTTTCCTTAAGTTTAGTTGTTGTTGGTGATTTTATTTCTTTTCATGCCTTAATAACACTCTTCTTTGTAATTGTTGTATGTTTTAGTTTTTACGTTTATCCACTAATAATGCCTTCATATAAAATTTACAACAACAATTATCGTATAAGACACATACTAAACAACAACAACAATAGTAAAAAAGGTTAAAACCGGTTTCACTACCAATCCATTAAACCGACCGTAATAAACTAAAATTAAATTCTCATTCGATTCGTTAACATTTCACACAGAGTCAAAACTTAGAAGGAAACCCAAAATAACAGCCAGCACTAACAAAAAAACACAACCATCAACACACCGTTGTCATGGTCAAACGTCTTGTAAAGCCAACGAAGAACTAAATTGTACAACAGACCAACATTTTGTAAGTGGATGACAAACAATATTAACGCACTACTAACGAAGTAACATCGCATCGAACATTTGTGTTTGATAACCCCCAAGTGTGGAGCCGGTTTCATACCTGTTTGATTCGATCCAAAATTAACTTTAAAAACAAAACTAAAGGCAAGCCAGTTTTATGTTTTTATTTACTTTTCTTTAAAGGATTTTCTTTCATACATGTTTGATGTTGTTTGCAAGTTCGTTCTACTAAAGTGTTATTAAATTTGTTTTATTGGTTTTGTTTATCTTCTCCATTAGGGTTGGTTAGTGTGGTACTTTTGTGTCATATTTTGCACTATCGAATGTTGTCTGAAAAGAATACAGCAAAATATTTCATTACCATGTAGTATGTGGCAGTGATGCCAGCTTAGTGCTGTTGGCACTATTTATTTAGAGACCAGCACACAGTGGTTTTCCTTACATGGACATGCGGTCAAAAATCAATATCTCCAAAACTAAAAAAGCTAGGGTCTTCAAGCTTTGTCAGCTCATAGCATGCCCGAAGAACTTAAAGTTTACGAATGTAACCACAGTAGAAATTTGATCTTTGAAGGGTTAATTGGCTTATAGATTTGTTTTAAGAATTTTTGAAATAAAGACGTTGTGGTGTAATGGTTAGCGCGTTGGACTTTTACACAGAAGGTCCCGGGTTCGATCCCCGGTGCCGGCAACATCAAATTAATATGTATGAGTTTTTTCTATCCCTCATACGTATCGCAATGTCTACCTTCGGTGTTCCCATAGCAATTAACCCCACCGAAGTAAAATAATGAATCAGGGCTATGAACCAAAAAGCTTCAATAAGGTCGCCAACTCTCCATCAGGTGGCGAGCAACAACTGTTCTAAGACTTATCATCTCGCGCAATTACAGTGTTGCCATGTCTGAAGCCCTTCTTCTTTCCCCACCTTTCATCTCTATACTATCCCTTTCCAAAGAAAGCAACACACTAAATATAGGAAGTATTTCCTGAGTGTTGCCTCTATTAAAAAAAAAAAAAAAAAAAAAACATGAAAATTTTTTTGTTTTTTATAGGTTTTTGTAAAATTTTATTCTTTTTTAATTCATTTGAAATATACACTGAAAAAAAAACTAAATTAAAAAGTTATATAATGCAATATAAGGTATTATTAAGTAATATAAGGTAAGAAGGTAATAAGGTAAAATAAGATATTAATATATATCAAATATTAAGGAAATTTGAAACTCATTGACTTAAACTACTTGTTTTCTTTGTTGGTAAGTTTCGGGCTGAAGAAATAAATGGATCTGAACATAAAAAGAGCCTATTTTCTTGTGCAGGCAGTTCTTTTTCAACGGATTTTGCTTCTAGCTGAATAGTTTCAAGACTTTCAAACCATTTTTTATGCTAATTCAAAATAATTAATTTGCTTCGATGATTTTTCGTCCAAAGTATACCAATCCGCTTACAAAGGCTTTTTTGCTCAGGTCGAATTTTATTTTTTCAGCCTTTAATTTTTCCTCCATAATTTTAAATATTTTTTTTTTCTATCAAATGATAATTACCAGCTGTGGAGCCCCAAATATCAAGCACATACATTCTAGAAAATTGGCACTGACAGAATAAACCTTCTACATTAATTTCCATATTGATATTTTCGAAACTTTTAACACTATCGCGAAAATAATTAATTATAAGAATTAAAAGTTGAACTTTGTTTTGACACAGAAAATCAAATACCTTAATATTGCAATATAAAGTTTAAAATAACAACAATTTAAAAAGAAAAATTATTTCTCTTTGCTCATATTCTTAAAAAGAAATAGTACAAAACAAAATGCGATTTTTCATTATTTTTCGTCGGATGACTATGCAAATCACATCCATATGCGAAAATATGCAAAAACCCGCGGCCACAATATTTTTAATTAAAAGAGGGGTAAAAAATCTACAATTTGATGTATAAGAAGTGGTGGGTGGATGAGGGCCAAATAACTAAAAGTCTACGTGAAAAAGTAGTTTTTTAAAAACGTGTGTTTTGAAAAGGTCAAAAAAGTATTCTTTAGGGATTTTTTAATGGTCTTACATTTGTGCAGCTTTTATTATTTAATTTGATAGAAAATAAGTTAAAATTTAATGTTTGTAGGGTTTTTGGTGACTTCTGTCCCAATATCGCGAATAACTTTTTAGATAAACTTAAGTTTTCTTTTATGACTATGCAACCATAATATATGCAATATAAACATACGTCCACTTTAAACGGACACAAACATTAAATCTCACAAAAAAAAAAAAACAACAAAATTTGCTAGATTCATAAAATTTAGAGTGTTATTAATAAATTTAGTGCAATAAAGCTTAGAAAAAAAAACATTATTTTTTTGATTTTTGGCCTATGGGGGAAACCACTGTGCAGCACTTTGTTCAGCTCGCAAAACTGCAGTAAACACTATCGAAAACTCCATTTTTTTTTTATTTTTTTTTTAAGGAAATTACACTTAAATGTAACTTTTTGTTGTATATGGAGTTGGACAGATTTTTTTGTAAAAGTACAAACAAAATGCTACACCAAACACCGAAATTTTAGGTGAAGAAATCGGGTTACTTTATTTTAACGCGAAATCCTATTTTGAACTGTTTTATGGTCTACTCGCTAAAACTGAAGTAAAAACTGTTAAATCAAATGTAAATTTTTCGCTACATTTTAAATGGTCTTATCTGTTAAATCGATACAAAAAACACGAACAAAATACTGCACTAGTCATCGAAATTTTCGGTCAAGAAATGTGGTTACTTTATGTTAACATGAAATCCCATTATAAAACTGTTTTGTACTATGTTTCCACTTACGGATTTTGAGCAAAACAAGTGTTTTGAGCAAAACATATGTTTTGGTGAAAAAAAAACAAAAACAAACATTTAAAAAACATTTTTTATTTCAAAACACGTGCAGTGGAAACGCAGTATAATGGTCAACTTGAGTTCATTTTTTTAAACAATTTAAAAAAAAAAATTCTGGTGCACTTTTACTTCTTTTTAATATAAAGATAACTCTTTTTTACGCTTCTTAAAATTTTTGTTGCGCTATTTGCTCTCAAAAAGTTGGCAACACTGGTAAGTGGTTATATAATGAAAACAAATATCTTAAAAGATTATAATTTGGTGTCAGCACTAGTTATTTTTGTTCAATGAAATCGTTTTTATAAGCACCCGATGAAAAAAGTTCCGATATGGGTATATATAAACATATATGGTTATATATATTTAATTTCATATCTCATCATATCTCAGTTGATAGGAAAAATTACATACATAATGTTATCTCATGTGATATAATCTGATATAGTTCTATCCAAAAAATTGGTCTATATAATTTTATCAAGTTATATATAATTTGATAGAATTTGGTATAACTTCATAAAATCCGTTAAAATTGCTTGGAAATCCGCATTAATATTTTGTTCCACATTTCAAACAATAATGAAAATTTGAATATAAATCAATGGATTTCAAAATTAGATGTGATTTCAATTTGACTAATATGTAATAACTAGGGGAACCAAAAATATGCTAGAGCTTGGTTTTGTATATTTGTTAGAACTTTTATTAGGCAAATTAACTTCTTTTCTTTTGTATGTTTTTATTTAACTTTTTTGAATTTTCCAATTTCTAGCTTCTAATTAATTAGTGTTCCTACTTTTAAGCAATTTTAACTATATTTTAAAGTTAATTTGTGTTTTTTTAATGTATTCTCTGCATAAGTTTTGTATAATTAACACAAAATTTTGTTTGTAGTTTATACTAAAAAATATACATTAAAAAACCTCTAAAAAACTGGTTCTCTAAAAACCAGTTGCATATACAATTTAACAATTGTTGAATTTAGGTTATTCTTGAGTATATATGTTCTACACTGATAGAATTTTCCTTCATAGTATTAATGAAACGATTTCATTAAAATCGATTCATTGGTTTAATGAAAAATGTCATTCACTGAATGAAAATTCATTAATGTTGGTATTTTTTTCATTAACATTTTTTATGATTTTTTCATAATTTCATAAAAAAAAATCATTAAATCAATGAAAAATGTTCCAATTTTTTCAATAAAAAATTTTGACTTGTAATAATAAATAAATATCATTTTGAAATAAAAAAAACTGAAAAATTTCTTTTAATCAGAATTAATCAAAAGTTTGATATAAGTAAATTTTTTTTATTAAGTTTGCCTAGAGCTAACAGTTTTTGACGAATTTGAATACTTGGTCACTAAATTACAGGGAACAGATTCTCTAAGAACAGCATTGTTAACAATATTTAACATGTTTATATAATATGGTCGTAATTTAACTACAAAAAGTGGACTATAATCGTCGATCGTTCTACAGAATTCCAAGCAAGATCGATAAAAAATTACATATTTTGTACCGACATATAAGAAAATATGTCATCTTTTAACACAAATTATAAAAAATATAAAGAAAGATTGAATGTAAAGAAAAACAGAAATAAACTAAAATTGTTTTTTTTTAGTTCCGCTTTTAATATTTTAATGCCTGTTAATTATATTTAAACGATTTTTTCAATCATTAAAATTCTTAATATACATAATTTAAAAAAAAAGTACAATAGTATAATATTTCTTTTTTATGGATAAAACAAATTTTATTTTCAAAATTTGTTATTTTCGATCTGAAATCTAATCAGCTACTTTTCAAATTTTATATTTTTCGAATTCGTCAAAAATTATGAGTTTTAGCAAATTTGTTGAGAAACAATAGAATTTTCCCCACTGTGATACATTGGTGGGTGGCCCGGGAAAACCTTTCTTGTTTGATTTCTTTTTTACATGTCATGCTACTGCAAGTTACGAAAATTTGCTGAATCAGGCTGAGTTTAATAAAAATCTGCCATCGCTTTGCAGAACAGCCTGTGATGTTTACTTTCGAACTTTTCGAACTTTTTTTATAAAAGTATTTTATAGATCCTATACAGATCAGACCTTATAGAGAATATCAGCGAATAATACTTTCTCAATAACCACCAAATTAATGCTATGCTAAAATAATCATAAAAAGTGCAAATTATTAAATATCAACGAAAATATTTCATACAAACTATGAATTTTATTCATTAAACACATGAAACTTTCCTAATGATTAGGCTAGGAGTAATGAAAAAAATTTCATATAATTTATGAAATTTTCATTGGGTCAATGAAACCATTCATTAAAATTGAGTTAAAGAAACACCTTTCATTGACTCAATGAAACGTTTCTTTGGGGACTTTTTTATGAAAAAATTCATTGGAATAATGAAGGAATTCATTAATACTACGCACAAATTTCTATCAGTGTACGGTTTAAAACCTTATAATTATAACGTTGTTTTTCAGATTCCGAGTATTCATTAAAATTTTTGTTTGAGAAATTCGTTAATATAGGACGCAAACAAGTTCGATTTTTACATACATCTTTTTACATACATCTATAATATATATTTTTACGTTACCATGCCTGTAGTAGATTTTAGTTAGTTATTTTTACTATATTTGTAATTGACTTTACAATTCTGCTGTTAATCTTACGTTATTTATTTTGAACGATCTTAACGGTTGTTTTTACTACATTTGTAGTTGTTTTTTTATAAGTTCAAATTGTCTACATTTTTTAGTAATTTTTATGAAAAAAGTCATCGGCTTTTTAGTTACATTTAAAGTTATTTTCCATTTCAATGTTGTGACAAAACAAAACTAGATAAATCCCATCACTGGTTCACACACTACATATAAATTGTGGAAAAAGGAACATAAGATCCCCAAGTTGTTATTGTTTTTTTTTTTTTTGCTAATACTTACAAATATTTAAATGTGTAATTTTAATATTTTATGGGGTAAATGACTTTCCATCCTTTTTTGTTTGCTCCTATGCTTCTTTTCGACCATTGTACATTGTAGTTTATTGTTTCACATCCATAGATGATGTAGACCCAATTTCTATTGTATTTATTTAAAACAACACCCTGGAGATATAACCAACAATAGTTTCGTTATAGTTGGCATAACTTTAAAATTTGTTAAGTTGTATAATTAAGTAGGGCAATTAATAACAAATAGTACAAGATATTGGCAAACTTCAAAAATGTTTAACTTTAAATAACTTTCTATGAACATATTTTGTTATTAAATGAACAATGACATAATGTGGAACAACATTTTATAGGTTTGTGGCCAGCAATATAAATTATGGCACAGTGGGGAAAACTACCAACTTAGCACACTCAAATTAATTATATCGAATCCACTGGATCGATCTTAATAAAATTTATGGGAGATTACTCAGACCCAAGAATGTTCACAGGGTCATGGGGGAGAAACACAGGATGCACTACAGAGAGCCAATGAACCTCGTTTTTGTAAAAAAAAATTTAAAGTAGTGTAACTTTAGTTTTCGTTAATGTATTTCTTTTTTTTTGCTGTTATTTGTAATCTTGAATATTGTATAAAGAAATAGCATATCAACATGGGGCTATATCTTTTACCGTTCCAATCTTATTTAACATCAAAGATACGCCTACACACAGAGAAATAAAGTGACAACCGAAATGAAAAGTGAATTTTGGTGCTAACAACCAATAAATTCAGTTAGTACAGCCATATTCAATTTAGATATCTAAATATCTTGGGTGTTGCTACTAAAATTCAGTTGTAATAACCGAATTTTCATGTAAAACCCAGTATACAGTTCTACCAAACCGATTTCAGTCGTAGCTACTGAATTTGAGTCGTAGTAACAGAATTTCAGTTAGCAAATGGTTACATTTTTTTATGTATGTATTTTTTTGAAAAGTAACTTTATTCCAAAACTAATTTCATAGAAGTCTATGACAGTAAAAGCGTTTGGCTTTTACATTTGTCTTATATAAGAGACATTTAATGATTGTAAGTGCATTTTATAATTATTTGATGTACACTTGAATATTGTTGCAATTTTAAAAATGCACAAATTTATTTAGAAAATTATGTGAAAATGTGTAGATTTATATTGTATGCATTTGAAATTAAATTTATTCTATTAGAACGCAAAAAAAAATTATCGAAAGTTATTTGCACTTTTTCGCTAGATTGGTAGTTTTTCCCACTGTGCAATGATTTCTGATTTGTTTGAAGATGTTTTCTTTACTTAATAAAAAGTTTCTAAGAATCTTATCTTAAAGTAATTTGATGAAATAGAGAGAATTGATTTGCTTTTATTATCTTCTTTAAAAAACGTAATATCACCTGATTAAGGAAATCTAATCAGAAAAATAAATTCTTAAAAACATTTTTTCTATTCATATCAAAAGACAATAAATATTTTGAAAGGACTACAAATAGTAAATTAAAAAAAAAATATGAACTACCAGTTTACTGAGTCTTTAGAAAATTTTGAATTGCAAAGAATTTTAATAATTATAAAAAAAAATAAATGTCCAAAAAACTAACACGAAAAAAAAAATTATTTGCCCACCCTTCAAAATACGTCTTGGTTTATTTAAAGCTGATTCCCAAAATACTTTTGGTCTAGCAGTTTAAAAAACTTCTTTTTCTTTTTCAGTTTTTCAAAGGATTTTATATTTTAACCAAAGGCACACTCAGGAAACTTCTGCTTTAAAAATATGTAGTTGTTTGGGTTGTAATACAGTTTCTTTATTTTTAATGTAAATGTCAGTCATTTGTAGGACAAATTAAAATTTTTACTAACCTTGTAGTTCAATTAAAAAAACAAACCACATCAAAGACTGTTTTATGATTTTACATTAATTTTTTACAGTCGTTTTGTGTTAGTGAAAAAAATAAATGTTTGTTTATTTTTTACTAGCACATGTGGTTCATTCATTTTTACTACAATTGTGGTTAATTTTTTGAACATTAAAAAACAAATGACAATGTTAGTTAAATTTACTGAAATGTAAGTCGTCCTTTCTTTGAGTGAAATTTCATTTGTTTTTTAACTACATTTGCAGTGGTCTTTACCTGCATATTTTATTCTAAGTGCAATATATTTAATATTGTATGAAAATTTTTTTTAATACGCGTGCCACTGTAACATTTTTTCTGAAAATACATATTTTTATCAAACTCACTTGAAAAAGGTCTTTACATAATCTGAAATTGAAAAATTAATAACAATTTCTGTTACGAAAAAATGCCACCCCTTCTTTTAAAGGCTTAATTAAAATTTTGATGAAAACAAAGGACTGTGTATAAAATTCGGGAAAAAATCAAAACTTTCTGTATATGTTTATATTTTTTGGAAAAAAATTTTTAAGTTTTAATAATTTTACCAAAACAGAGCTCTAATAAGACTTAACTTGTAAAAACTCTATGCGTATTTTTCTTAAAAACAAAGAATACAATTGATATTATGGTTTCATTTTAGGCTTCCAGTCGGCACTAACCAAAAATTTCTAAATTTATTGAAAAACTCCCAAATTTCTGAAATTTTTTTTTCAAACACTTTATTATTATTGATTCTCCTGAGCTATAAGAGTTAATTTCAATATATGTTCCACCAAGAAGTTTTAGAAATATAAGTAAATTTTTTCATATTGATATACACTTAACTGAATATGTATTAAACGAACCACTAAATAGATCTATGAGATTATTTAATATTTATTGTAATAAGTTAGACATAAGTGTTTCTCACTCCCAATTTAAAATTTTGTTAAATACTTTATTTTAAATATCTTAATTTTTATATGCTAGTCTGTAAGGATATTGTATCCATAGACTTAAATAAATAAATAAAAAAAAAATAAAATAAAACTTTACTGTTTTTTAAAGGGATGGCAGGCAATTACGCTAAAATACCGTTATTGAATCAAAATAAATTCAATTGACTATCGTTATACCAGTATCCGTAAAATACCGTTACCGATATAACTAAAATAGCAATACCCTTAAAATACAGTTACGGAAATAACTAAAATACCGTTATCGCTAAAATACAGTTACCGAAATAATTGAAATATCGTTGTCCTTAAAATACCGTTACCGGCTGAAAATATTGGTGTGCATTGACATTCCATGAGTAACTAAAATAACGTTACCCTTAAAATACCGTTACCGAAATAACTAAAACCCCGATATCCTCAAAATAACGTTACCGAAATAACTAAAATACCGTTACCGCTAAAAAAACGTTATCGAAATAACTGAAATATCGCTACCTCTAAAATAGCGTTACCGAAATAAAAGAAAATAGCATTTTTCTTACCGATACCCGCATCGAATCGGTTACCATCCATGGTTTTTTATGAATAATTAAATAGAAAGTTATAAAATAAAAAACGCTTGATTTTAGTTTGAAAAGCGAAAAAATTCAAGGCGGGATCAGCCTTCAAAAGGCGAGATAGTCCCGCCCAGAGTGGAATGGTTGGTCAACTGTTATCTTAACCAAATTTTTATAAAAGCGTTGAGTCCGAGCAAAAATATGGCAACGACAGGTCATTAGCGTATAGATTACCAAGTAATGATATGGCATTGCCTACTGCATTACCTTAAAATGCAAAATAATGACTAACTGATAATATCTTGCAGAAGTACTTATTACAAGCAAATGAGTTACTGGTAATTGATAACATAAATATCGATTTCATGTTTTAGATTCTAATAGATATTGTATTAATTTGTTTTAAAAACTTTTACAAGTAAATCTTCCAAGCTAAAGTCCCCACCCCCTCCCCTCCCAACCCATCTCAACTCAAATATTAAATCTCAAACGCATCCACTTGACAATATTTTTATAAAACAGTTGCATTGCACGAAAAACAATGAAGCTTCCATCATATTTATGAAAGTTTTCATAAATATTATGAAGCTTTTCCTTTGGCTGTATGAACTACTATTTTATTCAGCCTTGTGCAATTTTTAGTAATAACGAATTCAAATATTTCCTAAATTACAAAGAAAAACTATATTTCCTGGAAAAATTAAATGAAACCAACTTTTTTTAAGTACCACTTATATAAATATAAAGACTAATTATAATGACAGTCGATATGAAAATGGAAACAAAATATATAAATAGTAATTTGGCTGTTATTCTTTCGCTGCAAACAAATGTATAAAATTTTAAACAAACATGTTGCAAGCAACATGTTGCGAACAACAATAACCCACTCCAACCTCATACCACAAGTTAATGAAACTTGTAGCTGTGATATGTTTTTTTTTTGTAACAAATTAATAAATAATATATACAATACCTAATATTTAAAAATATATAAAAAAATACATTTATTTTTTCAATTGTTTTTAGAAAACAATATACATATAATAAAATATATTAGAAAAATGTTTTTCCTTTAAATAATACCATTTTTTAATGTTTTTTAAATAAAATTTTTTAATGTTATTTAACCAAATGTCCCATAATAACTAAACTTTGTTCTGTAAATATTTCTTAAACTAGAGAAAAATCTGTTTACATCAGCTGTAAATGTGCAGAAATATTGATGGCAAGAGACTTTGCTTGTAATCCACACTGGAATTGGATTCTAAATTTTTGCAGAAAAGGATTATCTTTTATTAATTCTCTCTCTCTTAAGATGATTTTTCAGGATTGATTATAATAACTGCATAAAAACTTGTTTTTATTAATGTACTTTCTTGCAGTCAGTGTTGCCATATATCCAGTTTTAACTGTTTTTTTCCCAGGTTTTTAGAATACTTAACAGTTTTCCAATTTTCTCAAGAAATATCAATTATTTTATAATTCATGCAGTTTTTATAGCTTTTCAAATTAAATTGGCATATTTGATCCATTTACTACTTATTTTTACAGAAATTGAAGTTTTCAAATCAAAATAACACAAAACTTTCCTATTTTTTCCTGGGATTGTCATATAAAAATTATAAAATTTAAATCGATATATATTTTGCCTTGTAATACATTCACACTAAACCCCAAAATATGTATTTTCGTGTTTTTCAAGTTTTTGATTAAAAATTTGTATTTAATTTGGCAGTCGTATTTTGGAGTTCAGTGTGAATGTAGTTTTTAAGCGAAAACGAAATTCATATCAGCACATTTTCGATCGGCCAAAAAATAAAAAAATATAATATATAAATAAAAGGAAATTAATTTATAATACACAAATAAAGTCTCGTATTTGCTCATCAAATATGAACAAAAATTTTCTTTTTTTGAAGTTTTAAAATGAGTCTGATAAAAAAGCACAAAATTGTTGTTTTCAAATAAATATTTGGTAATGGTGAATAACATTTTGTAACTTTTTTTAAAATTTCGATTGTAATTAAGATCTTAAACTATTTTATGGTCAATCCAGTAATAAAGCTTAGCCGTTTAAAAGTACTGTAAAGTACTAGAAAAATGTGTGCTCGAAAAAAAATTGTTTTTTTTTTTAGTGTGTGTGTTTATTATTTTGGCCATACTTTTCTCGAGGCATCGATTTTTTTATATTTTTTTTTTAACTGTTTTTCTCTCAAAAAGAGCTTTTATTTTTCTTAAAACACACAGAGCAACACTGTACGGTATAAAATATTTTTTGTATTTAAAAAAAAACCACGATTTAGTAAGGTTTTAATTCTACGGACCATATATTACAAAAATATCATATAATATCATACCCGAGGAAAAAGTTTTATATGTAGCTTGATATAATTATATATGTGGAAACATGCAACGATATATATTAACATCTCATACTTATTTTTAAAAAAATTTCCTATATAGCGCTGTATCTCATCATATATCGTTATATATTATATTATATGTAAGTTATTACTTTTTAACTTGATGTAGCCATATATGAAATCACATATACTTCGATGCATATTTATATATAAGTATATAACAAACAATAAAACCAAACAAATTCTATCACATTTATGTATAAAAAATAACAAAACCTCCCGATAGAAACATATAAACTTTTATACAACTTAATATCAGTATATACGCTTGTATGTGTGGCAATATATTACGTTATATGTTCATATCTTATATTTAGGTTATGCAAATTTTTTGATATTGCGTAATATATCATCATATATAATTGTATCGTATGTTATATATTAACATTTCTTGTATATCTGATCATATGAAATAGATATGGATATATATGTGACCATTACCGTATATGATCATATGCAATTCTATATGGTGCAATTACTCAAAAATAATTCTATCAATTTTTTATATAATTATATATGGCAAAACATATCATTATATATAAATACATATAATGAAATTTAATAAAAAATCTATTTAGTACAAAAAACTTAAAAACTACGGTTTTGTAATAATAATTAATATTTTTTTTATTAAAGTACTAAAAAACAAAGTTTTAATTATTAGATTTTAAGCAGGGTTGGCATTCAATACCTTTTCATAATAACGGTAGTTAGCTAATGCATATCTTTTAGTATATACAACAATTCTCCGTACCCCATAAAATATATAATATATATAAAAATATATTTGAATATAATTCGAAAAATACTTACCGGATTCGAACTAAGTAATTTTTTTTTAAAGTCCAACAAGTAGTTATAAAAATTGCCAATTAATAGTAAAATAAAAAAAGTTTCACTTTTATTTTTAACAAAAAATTTAAAAATAGTTCAAAATATTAACTCAAAAAATTGTCCGTACCCTATAAAAAATGTACATATGTATTTATGAAATGTATATTTTGATGATATATGATGTCCTTAATATTTAGTGTGGTATCCTTTAGCAGCAATTAAGTCTATTAAGCGATTTTTCATGGATAAAGCCAGTTTTTCTGTGGTTTCTGATTGTTTGAGACAGTGTATAAACAAAATTTTGTGTTAATTACACAAAACTTATGCTGAGAATACATTAAACAACGCAAGTTAAATTTAAAATTTAATTAATATTGCTTAAAAGCATGAAAATTAATTAATTAAATGTACCACTGTTAACACAGGTTTTTACAACACAGGAGCGTTGGAAACGGCTTGTTTTAACAAATGAAACACCCAAACCTACTAACATGCATAATGGATTATAAATGTTCAATTTTAAAAATCGAATAGTTGCTTAGTTCCACTCTAGGCACTGATCCAGTTTTGTGGTTAGAAAAATGTTTGTTTTGAACAATCTGAAAAACTAAATATGGAGATTTATCCTTCATAAACAAAATATCGCATTGATCCATAATACCAACCGTATAGTTATTATTTTAAATTATTTTGTATAACAAGGACGTGTAAAGTTTGCTTTTTATTTATGCTCTTGAAAAATCCGTAGGTCTTCTACTCTAAAATATCACGAATAAATAATTTGATTTTCTTCCTCGGTAAATGCTGTTTTTTTTGTGGTTTTACCTATCGATTTACATTTATTACATGTTTCCACTTGAGGTTCATAAAAGGCATACTTTTTTAAGATTTAACATTATTTTTTCAAAATTAATATTTATTAGTGTCCGACCGAAAATCTATAATTGTCTTTACTCTTTTTTAAAAAATCTTTAACCATTAGTACTCTTACTTGACAAAAATTATTATTTTATGTAATCTGATCCATTAAACCTTAAATTAACCCTATTAAACCTAAAATTAACCCACTTTGACCCAAAAAAGACCCAAATTTACAGATTTAGATTTTGATTAAATTTGGATATGCAATAAAGGGCACTAACTAAACAAACAATCAAGCGCAACTCCCTATCGTCTCAGTCCTTTAAGTGTTAAAATGGTAGGGTCAAAAATGGTCCAGTTTTATTGTTTTTGTTTTTTTTTTCACATTTGTTACAAAAAACATACAAAAATGTGTATCAAATCAGAGGTATTTTAAAAATATAAATAAATTATTGTAAATTTACTACTATAAAATGAGTAAAGTTTTATGTAATATTACGCAAATTCGGTTAGTTTAATACAATTTTAATAAAATGTTTACGAACAAAGTTTGTAAATATACTAACTTATAATTGTAATAAATATTTCGGCATTTTCAAATTGGAACAAAATGTAACAAATTAATAGAGGCAAAAAAACAAATTCTAAAAATTAATTAATGTATAAATGTAGTATTTTTGATAGTAACTTAAAAAACTTGGTAATACACTAAAAACATTTATATGTACATCCATAAATATAAACCGAATTTTCAAGTGTTTGCAGCCTAATTGTGGAAAAGCAATATTTAAAAATATTTTCATTCAATCCTTCATTCAATTTTTCAATTCTGATTATTGACTATGGAATGATTGAATCCTCAAATCACAATTTTACAAATCGAATGAATTCTCAATTGGTCTCATTCGATTTTATTTCTAGAGACTTCAATCATATTTGAACATTCTGATTATACAATCACTGAATTTAATTGTTGGGAATTCAATCGTTGTTAATTTAATTGTTGAATTCAATTGTTGGGAATTCAATCGATTTTCACTCAATCGATTTAATTTTCACTTAATCGATTTAAAAAAACCGCTAAAATTGGAAAAAATCGCCAAAAATTTAAAAAAATAGCTAAAAAAAATTAAGAAAAAAAATACGTTATAATTTAAAAAAAAAAATATCGCTAATTTAAAAAAAAAAATCGCTAAAATTGAGAAAAATCGCCGAACCGCTAAAATAAAAAAAAAAATTCAAAATTGAAAAAATTATTATAAGTGAGAAAATCTTTAAAAATAAAAAACAATAACTAAAATTTACTAAAAATGGACAAGAATGAAAAAAAAACGATATAATATAAAAAAAAATTGCTAAAATTGAAAAAAAAAATCGATATAAATTTAAAAAAATATCGCTAAAATACGCCAAAGCTAAAAATAGGAGTCAAAATTGAAAAAAAATCTCTAAAATTGGAAAAAAAGCGCTAAAATTAAAAAATATCCAAAACTAAAAAAATTAGCTAAAATTAAAAAAAAATCGCCAAAAATTTAAAAAAAAAACGCCAAAAATTTCAAAAATCTCTAAAATTGAAAAAATGAGAAAAAATTGCTGTAAGTAAGAAAATCTTTAAAAATAAAAAAGGAGCTAAAATTGAAAAAAAAAAAAATGGTCAAGAATGAAAAAAAATGCAAACATTAAAAAAAATTTTAAAATTAAAATAATCGACAAAATTAAAATAAAAAAAAAAAAAAATGCACTTGACAGTTTCTGAAATAAATTCTGATAATTTTATTTTTTTTTGTAAAAAATAAACGCAATATTCAGGAAGTTCTTTCTATTTATTAATGTGTTGCATGCTTTGGAAATGGGATAGTGGAGACATGAAAGGCGAGGAGAGATGAAGGGCTTCAAATATGACAAGTTCACAAATACAATTGACATTTCTGAAATACAATAGGTAATTTCTGAAAAACAATAGATACAAGTGAAATGAAATTGATATTTGAATTATGTAATCTGAAATACATATATATTATAGTTTCTGAAATTCAATTGATAAATTTGAAATTTCATTAACAATTTCTGAAATACAATTGATAAGTTTTTGATAATTTCTGAAAAACAACTGAAAATGTTGATGGTTGCGTCTATAGTGATTTTATGAAAGAAAAAATGTAGTTTATTTTAGAAATTAACCAATTTTATTTTTCATCAGGGCAAGCTTTTCTTCCTTCATTTCTTTATTTCGCATTTGTGAACCAGCGACAGGTTTTTGAAAATATTTCGCCTTCTTTCTCTTCTGGAAACTTTTCTTTTAATAAATTAGCAACATTAAAGGCAACTTATGTAAAAAGCATTTTAAAAGCTTTTGTTGAACTCATGCCACATTTGTATGGCCCAAATTCGAAGAACACAATTTAATATATAAAAAATATATAAAAAATTAAAATATATAAAGGGTCCGCCATCTAACTTTTTTTTTCAACTAGTGCTTATTTCGTGAATGGTAACACTTAGCTCATGTCTGATTTGACAGATAATTAGTTTTATCCTTCCCCTGAACGAATATGGTCCGTATGTTCGTTATCTTGTGAAACAAGTGAAAGAAACTGGCATCCTCATCGATAAACCAAAGCGTGAAAAGCCAAAAACAGTGCGTACACCCGAGAATATTGCTGCTGTGGCAGAAAGTGTGCGTGAAGCGCCATCAACATCAATTCACCGTCGTTCTCAACAATTGAACATTTCGGAGACATCATTGAGACGAATTTTGCATAAAGACCTTGGTATGACGCCATACAAAGTCCAATTGGTTCAGGAGTTCAAAAAAAAAGTTATTTGGCGGACCCTTTATATAAAAAAAACATAATCCATTATTTTTGTTTTTAATAAAACTTGTAAAAAATAAGACAAACAAAGTTGTAAATTACATCTCTTTTTTAGTACATTCCACTTTGGAGTACGTTAGTGAATGCGCCTTTAAATTCTCTATTCTCCGCTAAAATATGTAAAATCTAAAAAATAAAATTAACAACAATGTATGTTTTGTAAAAACCGTACTGGCAAAGCACTGCTTTGAGTAGTACTAGCAAAACTCTTTTTTAAATGTCGGCGATTTCTGGCTGGGATGTTCCACTAAATCAATTTTAATTAATTGCTTAATTGACCCAATAAAAATTTCATAAATGATGAAATTTGTTTCATTAATTCTACCATAAACTGCATGAAAGTTTCATATGTTTTATGAATAACATTAATAGTTTGTATGAAATATTTTCATTGATAATTATTTATTATTAATTATTTTGGCCCATAATCATAGTCATCGAAAAAGTATACTTTAAGTATCATTTTTGAAAAGTATACTTTACAGCTACTATAGACGAGAAAAAGCATACTTTTTCCGCAAAAGTCAGTTCTAAATTTAAAACATGCTGAAGTTGTTTTTAACAAAATTAACATCACTTTAACTCTCTCTCTTTCTCTCTTCATCTCTCTTGAAAAAAGTGACAAAATCAAAACAAAACAAAAAGATTAAATAATGGAAATAAATTAAGTGAATTTTTTTAAATTGTTTTACAAATTGTGAAAAAGGTGGTGTTAATAAAAAAAAAAATGTGTTCTATTGAGGACATAGAAAATTGGAACCATTATTGTAAAAATGTTAGATCTACATTACTTTTCTAAATTTTCCATTGAACCAATTTCCATTGTGCAATTTCGAATAACTTTTTATTTTTTGTTTACTTTTTTTGTCGTGTTTATCTATCATCTGTGCAGAGATGCCACTTGTTAAGTATTCACACCAGTTTGTATAAAAAGTTTTCAACATTTTACCAATCACCCACTAAAAGCCCATTCAACTTAAAGCTGATGTTAATATTCACTATAGTTAATAAACAATTAGTAACAGGTTAAAATATTTAACTTGCTTCTAAATAGAACCAACTTTAGTGACTGACTATGATTATGGGCCTTTGTCTTTAATAAAATAGACTCTTCAAAATAACGTTTAAAAAAATTGTAATTGTTGTGAACAAAAGTCACAAAGCTTAACTTTGCATTCATTACTCCTACATATTTGTAAACTTTTTATAAAAGCTTTTATGTTGATTAAAGAAATTTTTTTTAGAATTGTGTGTCAATTAACATTTCACATCAACACTTTATACACTAATGGATATGAGAACGCCTCAAGTCAAATTATTTCAAAGTTTTGGTTAATTCAGTTTGACATACATTCATTTGTAATACATATTAGACATTTTATTTCAGCCTTTACACTGTTAAACACTAAAAATGCATCGGGGATGCGACTTATCCAATTGTGATAGATTTTAGGAAGTAGATCACAATCTGAAGTTCAAAACTATTGACATTTTTTTATAAATTAATTTTGTATGTATTTATTACACTCAAAAAAAAATTATTGTAAATATACTACTATAAAATGGGTAAAGTTTAGTGTAATATTACACAAACTCAGTATATAAACATGAAATGCGTAAAACAGTGTTGTACGCACTTTCATACACTACAATACACACACAAAGTATTTTCAGACACAATGTGTTTAAAATTAATCACTGTATGCCTGATATTAGTACTCTTGTTATGGTAATGGTAATGTTTGTAAAGACATTATTTTAATGAGAAGCAAAAATAAAGTTGTTTTTAAAATTGTTTCTCGCTGGCGCAGCATTGATATTAAAATAAATTTATTGTTTTTGATTATTATTTTTGATTATTATTACCTACTCGGAAATGCGTTTTTACGCATTGCATGCGTGTAGCTACTTCTAAAACAAGCATTTTGACTCACAAATAGAGTAAATTTTCAAAATAATTTTTAAATTTCATATAATGATTACCCATTTTTATTGTAAATTTACTCGCTATATGCACATCAACTTACACATAAAGTGTTTATTTTTTATTACACACATAGAGTAAATTTAACCAATTTTTAGTAGAAGTACAGTTTCCTAATATAAAATAGGTAAATTTCAACATAAATTAATTGGCATTGATCAGAAAACATGTGTTAAATATATTTGAATGTTTTTATCTGAATTTTATTAATTAAGATATGTCCCAGACTCTATATTTTGAATTCATAAAAATATATAAAATTTTTGTAGGTTAAACAATTTTATTTTTAAACTAAAAGAGAAAGTACGCGAATTTTTTTCATAAATTAAGTAGCTTGTGATAATCACTAAAGGTACTTGGATCTTCATTTAGTTTTTCATATTTTATTAAAAAAAAAATCGTGAAAAATGAGAAATTTTAACTTTAAATTGATGCATAGAGAATATTATCGCACCTTTCAAAACGTGTACTAGTTATATTAAATTAAAGAGTATAATTGATACTATTTGACTGTTGCAAAAAAGTTGCGTTAAGATTTTTAATTTGATATAAAAATAAAATTTTCCTAAAAAAGTATTTTGCAAATATTTCTTCAACTATGTATATATAACTTTAAATCTAAGGCCATATTCGCCATCTGCGTCCAAAGGTTTCTTATTTTTTTAACTGTGTTATTTTTTTTTATTCTAAAATGTACTATAGAAAGAAATAAAATAATTACCTACAATAAACAACTTTTTTTGCTTTTTACAAACCGATCAAAACAAAGTTACATCTCAAATACAAAAACAGATCACAATTGATACAGATAGATATTTATTCTTATCCAAGTTTATCGCAAAATTGGGGTATCCAGTAATATCCGATTAGATCCTTTAAATATATTACCGTATTAAGTTAGATCCAAATTTATCTCATAATTTGGGGGTTTCAAAATATATGATTTAATGTCCTGATGGATCGCAAACTAGCCCGTTGGATGAATTTAGATCTACTTTGGTCTAATAAGATCCAAAAATATAAGTAATTTTTGGTAAATAGAATGAGATATTTTGAGATTAAATTGAATATATTTGTAGCTCATGACATATATTAGTTTTAATAAAAATATGAAGAAAAATTTAAGGAAAAATAATTTGGATATCTGCTCATATATAAGTACATATGGTGTTATATATTGCGATATATAATTATGTATTATACGCATGGAAAATATTAATCGTGTTGGACCATATATAATCATATCTCAAACAAAATTGTTTACCTTAATGTGCTATATAATTATATGTTCCATTGCATTATTCATATGGCACCATATATAAGCATATCTTATACAAAAACACAAAAAATATTTTTTTAAGACAGCATACATTATTATGTCTAAATTATATAGAATATATGTCACCATATATGATTACATAATGCGTTATATATGAGAATGTATTACTATATATGACAATAAAACTATCATATCTTATTATGTATAGCATATATGATTAATATATTATTTTATAAAGGTTCATATTTAACAATATATCGTTATATATGTTACCACATAAGAAATGAGTAATAATACATGGATATGCACGACACCATCCATATATACTCATATATTATAATAATATTTTAAGATGAAAAAACATAAGACCATATATAATTTTTTTTACTCGTCAAGTAAACATTTTCATTGAAAAAAAAGTCGAAAAATGTTCATTAATTTAAAATTTTTTTTTAATGAAATTATGAAAAAATTAACAACATCAATGAAAAAAATTAACAACATCAATGAAAAATTTAAGAACATTAATGAGTTTTAATTAATTAATGATTTTTTTCATTAAATCAATGAATCTTTTTAAAGGAACTATATTCATAAATATATTTATTTCTATGGCGAGGTGGTCAAATTTGATGTCATGGATATCAGACTGTGTAAGCACAGGGTGTCTCAAATGACTTTATTCTAAAATCATATGTCCTGCCCTATAACTCCTGTATGTGTATGTGGATTGGGCCAGTAGTATAGAAGTTCCATACTTATTACTTATTTTGAAAACACACCACTGTGTGTAGTAACGTATTGGCGAATTAAACTTTTTGCTATTATATTTAATTTTTTAATTACTTTTTTAAGTATCCCTTTTTCCAAAAACTATTTTTAACATTATAAATAGTCGAGTAAAATTACCATTAGGTAGAGTTCGTTATATGACAGAAAAAATTTAATTTTTTTAATTAAAAAATTATTTTGTGTTCGTATTTTTATAGAGTTTATTATTAAATTTTTCCATTTTTTTAATTTTCTATTACATAAAACCATAAGTTCTCAATTTTTATTTTTACTCAATAGCTACTAAGTTTAATGATATAAAAATGAAGTCCTGAGGAATTAAAATCAATACATATCTATATATATATATACAAGGTGGCGCAAAAGTAATCCTCCTATCAGAAAATGCTATAAATTTTGCGATTGGCCCCAAATGTCAGTTCTGTTTTGACATTTGTGTAGTAAACACATGCGAAATACACGTTAATAAACAATGTTACGCTACACTGCTCCAGAACGAGGAATATTGGTTACTATTTATTTGACCTATTTATTTGACATTTTTCATCAAAAATAATCATGAGTGATGAGGCCCATTTCCATCTTAGCGGGTACGTAAATAAGCAAAATTTACGCTTCTGGGGCACTGAAAATCCGCGTGTAACCCACGAAGAGCCATTACACCCGCTCAAAGTCACTGTATGGTGTGCTGTTTTCGCTGGAGGAGTCATCGGACCTTTTTTCTTCGAAGACGTCGCGGGCCAAACGGTTACTGTGAATGGTGAGCGCTACAGAGCAATGATCAACGAGTTCTTTTTGCCGCAACTTGATGAATTGGGATTGGAAAACATGTGGTTCCAACAGGACGGTGCAACGGCACACACTGCACGTAACACAACCGATATGCTGAAGGATGCATTTCCCGGGCGCCTAATCTCCCGTTTTGGCGATTTGCACTGGCCAGCAAGATCGCCTGATTTGACCGCTCCAGACTTCTTTTTTTGGGGCTTTTTGAAGTCGCGGGTTTATGTCAACAAGCCTCAGACTCTTGCAGCTCTTAAAGACAATATCCGTCAAGAATGTGAGGACCTATCGCCGGAAGTTTTGGCCAAAGTGATGGAAAATGCCGTAAAAAGGGCTCAAATGACAATCAACTGTGGCGGCGGCCATTTACATGACATCATATTCTCGACTTGATGTAAAAAAAATTAAAATACCAAGTAAAAATAATCCACAAGAATCAAAGTTTTTCATTTTTTTTTTTAAATTACAGCCAAAAAACATCGGAAGGTTATTTTTGCGCCACCTTGTATATATATACATAAAAGGTGTCCAAAAAAATGAAAGTGATTTCTAAAGTCAAGATATGGGCTAGTTTGGTTCCTTTGTATGTAAAAACATTTAATATGAAGTTTGGTGCCGATTGGATAAAGAAAACACGAGTCGGAAATCGATTGAATATTGAAAGTATGTTTTGTATGGGGGAAAATGTTGGCACGGGAAGGAGTTGGAATTAAAAAAAAAAATACGCCATTATTTTTATTGATACAAAAACCTTCTAAAAGCTGATAATATCCAGAAATCAAAATCAAAAAAAAAAAATTGAAAACGAACTCTAATATATATATATATATATATATATATATATATATATATATATATATATATATATATATATATATATATATATATATAGATATGTATGCACAGCGCATACTGTTGGGACATTTATTCATTCCCCCGCATAGTTTAGGGACATTTGCTCACTTTGGGGACAGTCTGCAAAGTTTTCATACATTTTCATACATCTACCGTATAAGATGAGGACAATTGGTTCGATACACATACATACTTAGGGCACAATTTTGGTTGTGTATCTAAAGTATGCGCTGTGCATACATATATAATATATATATATATATATATATAATTTCATGTGCCATTTTGGGATCATAATATATCTCCCGGTATATCAAATGAGATATATCATTTTATTTCTTTACTCGGGTATTTAAATCACTAATTTCGAATATTATTGTAAAATTTCCAAATTTGTAATAAAAATTTAATTATATTAAACTTTGTATAGAATCGAACTAATTATACCATTAAGACCTTTAAACGTGTGAATTTGGTATTACTAATGGGCAGTCAAATAAAAACTCATATCAATAGCGAAAACAGCCAATTTAATTATTTTTATTGCTGAAATTCCGACAAAAACGAAAAGTACTCATACATTTAAAAATTTAATTATTTACAGATTTATTTTCAATTAAATATAAATACACATTTAATTATTATTTTCATTATATTTGTATACACATTTGAATTAAATTCAATTGATGGGATTAAAAATTGCTCAATATTTTAAATTGATTTTAAGGTTTATAATTCTTATTTATATAATAGATTTATTTAGATTTATGTGAACAATTTGCTCACAGAAATTAGTATGAACAATGGAAAATATTGTTTTTGCATAAATAAGACCAGGGACCGTAAATAATGATTATTGCTCGTTTTTTTGAATCAAAAAATCAATCACTTAGAAGAGACATAAAAAAAAATTTATTGCACAATTATTATTATTTTTTGACAATCTTTGCATATCCGTCATGATTTTTAAATTTTTCATTTTTAAAGTTTTCTTCAATGGTAATAATTATTTTTGAGTAATAATAAAAAAAATCAGCCATAATCATTATTTTTGAGCAAAAAAAATAAAACTCAAAAATAATCATTATTTATGATATTTATTTTTTTCGCTCAAAATAAAACTCACTTTCAATGTGTGGGATGGACATATCTCAGGAAGTAGGAGGAGCTTATCGAAGATTTTGGTATCAATCTCTTCTTTGGAAGATTCTCTAGCAGATTAATGCATCAATCATATTTGTGGGTGGGGTTTAAGGGGTTAATTATTAATTTCAAAATAGGGCTTTTTTGCCGTAAAGTCAAATCTGGAAGTTCGATTTGCACCAGAAACGCGAAGCGCCCATGAAGATTTTTTTCCTTCCACACTAATCGCCATACCCTAATATGTATATATATTTACACCTACATGAAAGTGAGTTTTATTTTGAGCGAAAAAAATAAAAATCATAAATAATGATTATTTTTGAGTTTTATTTTTTTTGCTCAAAAATAATGATAATTGCGGATTTTTTTTTAATATTACTCAAAAATAATCATTACCATTGAAGAAAATCCTTAAAACTCATAACATAATCATTATTGTGTAATTTTTTATTATAAAACTCATAATGATTACGGTCCCTGAATAAGACCTTTTTTTATTTTTTTCTGTTTACCAAATGTTGCAAAGTAATGCAAGGGTAAGGAGTTTATCTTATCGTAATACCAACCTATTACCGAGGTTTTGCTGGGACCTTCCGAAAAATAAAAATATAAGTGGTTACCTATATGCTTACTAGGAGGGACAAAAATAAGGAGTCTAAAAATGAAGTTTTCAAAAAAACTACATTTACATTTAATAAAAAAAATATTTTTTTGGATTGAAAAAAATACTCCAGATTGTCAGTCAACCGCTCTGCCATCTGAGCTATCTCGACTTATTATTCTTGACAGATAAAAGTTCAAATGGCTGGCTTGCAAAAAAGTCATTTCTTTTTAGCTTACAAGAAATCAAAAATAAGTAGTTATATATGTACTAAAAAAAATTGTTTAGATCATTACTTAATATTTAAAATAATAATAAAATAATTATTTTTGTTTTGAAATAATGAAAAATTAATTACACTTAGGAAATTATGTTGGTAAAGACGACAGCAATTGTAGTCAAAAACAAATGAAATTTCATTAGAAAAAAAGGACGACTTACATTTCATTAAATTCAACTAACATTGTCATTTGTTTTTTAATGTTCAAAAAATGACTAATAATTGTAGTAGAAATTAACCACATGGTAGTAAAAAATAAACAAACATTTATTTATTTTTATTTTTTTAAATAACAAAAAACAACTGTAAAAAATAAATGTAAAATCATAAAACAGTCATTTGATGTGGTTTGTTTTTTTAAATGAACTACAAGGTTAGTTAGAAATTTTATTTGTTCTACAAATGACTAACATTTACATTAAAAATAATGAAACTGTATTACAACCCAAGCAACTACATATTTTTAAAGCAGAATTTCCCTGAGTGTAGTTAATAGTAAGTCCTTATTATTTGTGTTAAAGTAATGCAGAGAGTAAGCTAGTGTCATAACTAGTAGTCCGAAAATTAATGACATGTCATTACCGTTTCGACACTGCGTTTTGTTGTAGTTGGTTGTTTTGTTGCTGTAAAATAAAATATTTGATTTGATGCCGTTCATTTAACATAAAGTGACCTGACAACAATTTTTTGTTATTTTTGGGATGATCGGCCGTTTAGTTAATATTTTGGTAGATGGTTCGTTCGGTTGGGTTCGTTGGATGGTTGGTCGTGCCGTTAATGGATACTATGAACTGGACTTCTTTTTGTGTAACTTGTTTGCCTTTGAACAACAAAAGCAAAAAAAAAAATGATAATAAAAACGATGAAGCAGTAGAGTAGAAAAAAGGCTGCATTAAGCAAAAAAAGAAGGTATTATATATTTTTTCTTTACAAATCTTTGAACTCAAGTATGAATGTGTGTACATCACTATACCTGGAGCTTGAGCCTGGTTATATTTTGTTTTTTTTTTTTTGTTTGTATACAGAAGTTAAACTCACGAAAAAATTGTTGTTGCATTTTTTTTATTTTTATTTGTCTAAACCAGTTTTTGTTGGATTTTTTTTTTTTAAATTCAGTTCAATTTTTGTTGTGTGAGAGAACCAAGTATGGCATTTGATTTTGCAAAGTAGTTTAATGGAATTTCTTTATTTTCTTCACCGTTTTTTGTTGTTGTTGTTAAAACCAATAAAACGCTTAGAAAATTAACAAAACAAAAAGAACAAAATCCACAACAACATTAAAATCGCATGCTTATGTTAATAAAGTATATAATTTTATTATATTTTAAATTTTATTTCTGTTATCTTAGCATTTCGTTGTGTTGTTGAAATTCTTTACACGATTGTTTGTGTGTTTACAAAACAAAAGACTTAAGCAGCATACTTGTTTCTGTTGATTGAAAAAGGTTGCAGATTATTTTACAGACATTGGTTTAGTATTATGGAAAATTGAATTATTTAAGAGGATTTTACTCTTTATGTAATAAATTTTAATCATTTAAGAGTGAAAGAAGTTGTTTTTTTTTAATATTATGCAAATTTTTTTTGCATACAAATTAATATAATATGTTTTTCGTAAACAACACGGTGCTACAAGAAATAAAAAATTTCAATTACTCTTTAAGTGACATAGTTAAGGTTGTGAGTCTAGCTGAGTATACTACAATACCGGTTTGTGAAGTTGCAAGTTTTCGAGATAACGGTATTTGTAATTCAGTAGTTGTTTAACCGATTTTAAATTTGTAAACAGTAATTAAAAGCAAATTACCTAGACTTTCTATATATACATATGTAAATATATAAGGGGGATTTCACCTAAAGTGGCCGAGATTTTAAAACTGATGTTCAAGGGATCGGGCTGAAAAGATGTTGAGTCCAATTAGGTAGTAGCTATGACACAAAATGTCAGCGGGATCGGTCCAGTACTCTCCGATTTATATGGTGTTGAATTCTACATTTTAGTCGAACAGACCATTTTTCGGATAAATATAACTAATTACTTATTGTAGTTCTAGGATTTTGCTCAAAATGTTAATGTTATCAATGGCTTCTGTGTTTAAAAAAATAAAAAAAAATTAAAAATTTTTTTTTTTATTTTTTTTTTTTTTGCAAAGTCAAAAATGTTTTTGACTTTTATTTTGAAGATGGTACTTTTTTTTATTTATTTTTTTTTTTAGAAAGTTTAGGTCTTTTTTTGTTTTTAGTTGTCTTTAGTAAAAGTTTTTTAGCAACTTATTTATTTATCAAAATAAACATTTTCTATTTTTAATATATGCGCTATTTTTTTTTTTTTTTTTGTAAGTGATAAAATTGTTTCTAAAACCTAAAATAAAAACTTATTCTGTAAAACTAGACGCAATTACATTTCGAACTGTGTGTAACAAGTCTAACTAAAGTTTCATAGTCTCTACACTATAATACCCAAATTATGTACACCTCAAAAATAAAATCACTGTTTTTCTATAGAAATGGTGAACAATCTTTAAAATTATTTGTAATAATTACCATATGGGGAATGGGGAGTCAATTGACCTAAAAGTGACTGGTTAAAGAAGGACTTATCACAGGACTGGTATAATTTAATACTGTGAATAATACTTGTCTAAAAAGTTAAGCAGTATCAACTGTCCCAAAATTACCAATCCTGTGACTGGTAAAGGGAGGATATACCACTTAACCAGAATGCTTATTAACAAGAAAAAGCCAGTTGGCCAGAATTTTACCCATTGGAAGCTGTTTAGTTTTCGTTTATTTTTATGCCCACCTTTATGCCCATCTTTGGTTAGTCCTGTGGCATGCCACTATGTGGATTAAAGCAGGACAAATACCCCCTCTTATGATAAGCCCATGTAAAAGTTGCCAGTTGTTTACATAGGGTAGGGTTTAGCAGAGGACCGGTCTCTGGTACGAAGGTACCGATCCTATGGCACACGCAGGACGGTCCCATTCCCCATACGGTATGAAATCAATATATAATAAAAGTTCAATTAATAATGTCTAAAACATTTTAACACGGGTATTGGAAGTTTTTTAAATTTATTGTATATAATGAAGGGTTTAAATATTGCAAATTTTCAAATATTGTGTCCATCATCCGCCTTTCATTGCGTTTTTTTTTTATCAATTCTATTTACATATATTTTCTGTTTATATTTATAATAAAGGTGGTTTTGAGCCCACAAACTATTGAATGAGATTTTTATTGTCAAAATATCAGGTAGCCCAGGGACAAGTTTGTGAAGCAGGTAAATATATTTTATGGCCATTCTAGTAATTACTTTATGACAGTTGACTTTAAAAATTGGATTGAGAGGTAGAAATTACCAGGTAGCATTATGTATAATTAGACCTAGGTTTTCTAAACATTAAACCTAAGCTTTCTAAAATGTTACTAAAATAAAAAATTGTACACCCTGAATACAGAGCAACCGTATTTGTTGCCAATCGAATGGTTCGGCAGCAGCTACCAAATTTTTTGGTAGTTATCACTGAATTTCTGTTGATGTGATCGAAATTATATTGACGTAACAGAATTTATGTTGTCTCAATCGAATGACTGTTGTCAGAACCGAAGATATTCGATTGACAACAAATACGGTTGCTAATAACGAGTCTGTTTTTTGGGTGTACTAAAAAAAATTTGTACAAAAATAGTAAAGTGCGATTGAAAATGTTGGCCTACACTCAAAGGAAAGCTTCATGATATTTATGACAAGTATAAACTTTTTAACGGTACGTGATATATCAAAAATGCATGTAGCTCTTTGCGTAGCTAAAAATACTTTTTTATTGAAGGTATTTAAATTTTTTTTTTTATCATTTTTTCAAAATTGATAGCTTAGTAAATTTTTAGCGGTTTGCGATATATCGAAAACTTTTGTACCATTATTCTCGGTTGGTAATACATTTTATTTTCATTTACATTTATTGTGTGTGATTAAAGCAACTATTTTAAAAGTTTTAGAAAAAAGAAAGTTTTCCGTCCATTCCGTCTATTGCCTAAATGGTGCACTTTGAAAACTGACAACAAAATTTTAAAATAATTTTTGACGTTGAATTGAATGTAGAGAGCAAATTTGATATAAATTTATTTATATATGCTCTGTAGTAAAAGGGAACCTAAATCAGTGTTTTTGGACACCGTGCGCATGTTTAAAGAGTTGAAATTTAAAAAAAATTAATTAAATTAAAAACCGCAAAAAAGTGATGATATCCCAAAATTCAATTTTTTGATAAACTCTTATAACTATAATGAAAGCTTCATTATTTTTCGCCCAATGAAACTGTTTTATAAATATCTATGAAACTGTTTCTTACTCCACTAAGAAGAATTTTTCATAAATGTTTCTGAAAAGTTTCATCATATTTATGTAAATTTCATAAATATAACAATATTTCATAAATGAAATGAAACTGATTCATAAATATGATGAAACTTTTTTCCTTGAGTGTATAAGATTCTGTTTTTGGATTTGTGTAATTCCATTCAGTTTTTTCTTTATAGCCCAAACCGTGCATTAACGAACATTCCCTTACTAAAAATTTTTAAAGCAATGTTGCCATATGATAAGTGAAAAAATCAAGAAAATTTAAAAAATGTATAAGGGAATGTGTTGCGCATGGAAACGATTAAAAGCAAAACATCTATATCTCTTTGGTTAATGCAGAAAAAGGAATTTCTTAAAATTAAATTAGGATAATTTTTGTGACAATTACAGTGCGGATCCAGAGGGAGGGGAAATTTCCTCCCCCTCTCCCAAAAACCTTTTCCTGGATCTACGCCTGGACAAATATAATAGCTGAATAATCGCAATTTTTTTTTTAAATTAGTTTGTACCTTGAAACGGTATAAAGTATTGAAAATATCATGGTTTTTAATTAGGAATATATTTTTTCTTGGTCAATTAAAACGTTAATTATAAAAACAAAACTGAATTTAACCCAATATTATATTAGATACCCAGTTTAGAAATGGTAATAATATATCATTCTCTTTTCGCACTACTGTAATGCATTACTTTGGTGCAAATAATAATGAATTACTAATAACTTTTCTCATTAATTCTAATTTTAATCATTATCTTAAATATAAAATAATGATCTAAAAATTTGTTCAAAATCTTTTTGTAGACTCATTTTTTTTTTTACACTAGTTAGTACAAATATATTTGCCATTATTTTGCACGACATTCCCACATAAAATCAATGATAATTGTAATGACAATTTCAAGTACTTGCCAATGCCTAATATGTACTTATATAACCACGTATATGGTAATGCTTTTCAACATTGCGTTACAACGATTGTAGAAAAGTAGCTGGTCGTTTAAAATTTGGTATTCAAAATTACCCTGTTTTTACACAGAATGAACTACATAGTGATAGTTATTATTTTATATATTACTTTGTAATGAGTACTTATTACCTTCTGCATTACTTTAAATAATAAAATAATGGGTTTGCCAATAAGAAACTTATAATGCATTACTCTCATGCAAAAATTAAGTGGTGAAACATTATATGTTATTCACATTATCAATTCCAGACAAAATATAAGGATACAAAATTTTCTGGAAATCTATTTTTAAACCCATTATAATTCGACTTATGGTTTTGGTATATCTTGAGCGAATTTACATAGAAGAAAATTTAATTTATGTTTTAAACCATCAAATGTGGTACGCCTCAGTGGCTTACGGTTAAGAGCAGTCGTCTGTTTATCTGATGACCCGGTATCGATTCCCGGCTCGACCATGTTTTAAAACAATTATTAATATATTTTTTTAATTCGTAATTTTTTTCAAAATCTATTTTTAGACCCGTTTTTATTCCTTCTGGTAGTGGCTTAGTACACAGGCCAACACTCAATTTGCTTCTTTGAATTTACCAACTGATTCTAGTTAATTTGGGTGCGCTGAATTCAAATCTGTAATCAATTTGTCTCTATCAGCTTTAGTTTTCATGATATAGTTATAGTTAAGTATTTAAAAAGTAAAACTTTTCCATAGGAATTGCCGTATTTTGTAAAAGTAACAATGTGTGGGATGGACATATCTCAGGAAGTAGGAAGAGCTTATCCAAGATTATGGTATTAATCTCTTCTTTGGAAGATTCTATAGCAGATTAATGCATCAATCATATTTGTGCTATTTTGCTATTTTTTTTATAAAAATTAACCCCTTAAACCCCACCCACAAATATGATTGATGCATTAATTTGCTATAGAATCTTCCAAAGAAGAGATTAATACCATAATCTTGGATAAGCTTCTCCTACTTTCTAAGATATTGAGCTATTTTATTTTTACCTAATAATTCTGCCAATTAGCTCTATTATTCCGCATTCCGCCGAAAAATTAAAACACGCCGATTATTCCGAATACCAACTAGTAACCGAACATTGGTGACATCTCTAATAAAAATCTGAAAGCCCAACCGTTCTTCCATAATTTCTGTCAATATTGTTGACTTTTGTTTTGTTATGACTAACCGCACTTCTAATTTAAAAAAAAAAAACAAAATTTTGAAATCCCGGGTAAAAATAGTTACATATATCTAGTCATATATAATATGATCAAGCCATATATGACATTGAATGGGGTCACATTACGGCTTATATCATTATATATACTTATATATACTTCCGATAATTTTTTTTTAGAGAATTTTTTATATGGTACTTGATAATATTATATGTCTTCAAATTATACTCCATATATAACTATATAAGCCATACAATAATTTAAATATCTATTTGATTGATATGATTATATATGATCCCATGCACAATTTTTTAAACTATATGTGACGTCATACTGAAAATAATTTCCTACACACATACAAAGCCACATAAACATTTCGTTATGTTTTATTTAAAAATGATTTGGTTTTTAAAATTATTGATTCAACTTAAATACTTTTAAGCATAACTTTAGTTCACTAAAAGCATACCAACTATCGGACAAAATTATATAAAATCAGATATATATTGATCCAATTACATATAATTTAATGTCCCGGATACGAACAAATGTCGGATAAGATTGTATCAAATCATATCTAATTTGATATAATTATATACATGTAGGTGAACCATCTTTATGATCAATTTGTATGTTTTTATATATGGGAACTTATCAAACTATATTACACTCCATACTAAAATTTTTACCCTGGATGTTTCACTTCAAGGAAATCTATAATATTAAAATGATTCGTTCCCAGTGAAATAATAAAATTCAAATAACTGGTTGTATAAGAACTTATACTGTGTTATCATACATTCTAATTTATGTTCTGCAACCGATTCTTTTTGTAAGGAGTTTGTCTTATTTGCAATATGTTCTCTACCTCAAAACGAGGACAGGTTGTTTTAGAACCAGTTATAGGTTCTGGAAACGTGAAACTTTACATTTTGACTCTAAGGAACCTGTTCCGGAACCGGTTCCATGCAACCAATGGTAAAAGAAGCTGATCTGGAATAAATTCTGAGGTATCCAGTTCTAACAAATTTTGCTGGGTTATATTACGTATTCAATATACAAGGTGGCGCAAAAGTAATCCTCCTATCAGAAAATGCTATAAATTTTGCGATTGGCCCCTAATGTCAGTTCTGTTTTGACATTTGTGTAGTAAACACATGCGAAATACACGTTAATAAACAATGTTACGCTACACTGCTCCAGAACGCGGAATATTGGTGACTATTTATTTGACCAATAATCGGTCGGTGACTTTGGCACAACGTGAATTTCGTCGCAGATTTCCTGGCCGTCCAACGCCTACTGGTGAAACACTGCGACGTTTAGCCGCTCGCCTCGAAGAGACTGGCACAACACGAGATGCTGCCAGGCGTGGCAGACCTCGGAGTAGCCGTTCTGCAGAGAATATTGCTGCTGTAGCCGAGGATGTCATGGAAGCGCCGTCGACATCGACCAGACGACGTGCCACGCAAATGGGTATCATTCGACGGTCTTTACAGCGAATTTTGGTACAAGATTTGAAGATGTTTCCGTACAAAGTCCAGACGGTGCATCAGCTGTTAGCTGCTGACCGCCAATCGCGTGTAACATACACTCAAGCCATCCTTAATCACCACCAAGAGGAAGATGATTTTTCATCAAAAATAATCATGAGTGATGAGGCCCATTTCCATCTTAGCGGGTACGTAAATAAGCAAAATTTACGCTTCTGGGGCACTGAAAATCCGCGTGTAACCCACGAAGAGCCATTACACCCGCTCAAAGTCACTGTATGGTGTGCTGTTTTCGCTGGAGGAGTCATCGGACCTTTTTTCTTCGAAGACGTCGCGGGCCAAACGGTTACTGTGAATGGTGAGCGCTACAGAGCAATGATCAACGAGTTCTTTTTGCCGCAACTTGATGAATTGGGATTGGAAAACATGTGGTTCCAACAGGACAGTGCAACGGCACACACTGCACGTGCCACAACCGATATGCTGAAGGATGCATTTCCCGGGAGCCTAATCTCCCGTTTGGCGATTTGCACTGGCCAGCAAGATCGCCTGATTTGACCGCTCCAGACTTCTTTTTGTGGGGCTTTTAGAAGTCGCGGGTTTATGTCAACAAGCCTCAGACTCCTGCAGCTCTTAAAGACAATATCCGTCAAGAATGTGAGGACCTATCGCCGTAAGTTTTGGCCAAAGTGATGGAAAATGCCATAAAAAGGGCTCAAATAACAATCAACTGTGGCCGCGGCCATTTACATGACATCATATTCTCGACTTGATGTAAAATAAATTAAAATACCAAATAAAAATAATCCACAAGAAGAATCAAAATTTTTCATTTTTTTTTTAAATTACAGCCAAAAAACATCGGAAGGTTATTTTTGCGCCACCTTGTATATGAGGATTTTCTTACGCAAACATTTTTTTTTAATTTATCTCAAATTGTCCGCTTTTTATCAACACTAATTCTAGATTGACATTTTCAGATTTCTGACAAACAAAATACAATTTTTTAAGACTTAAATCATAACTTTCCTATAACAAAACAACAACAAAATTTATAAAATTCAAAAAACATTTTTAAAATAGAAATGAAATAAAAAATTCTAAGAAATTTTTAAGTTTTTCAAATTATTAATTACCACTGACCTCCACTGGCGAGCTTAATTAGTGTTAGATATTCTAGGAATGAATTAGAATTTCTTTGGAAAAAGAGTATTATACCAACAATAGTGTAATTAATCTTTAATAAATATCATTGAACAATTAATGATGCTTATTTAAATGATCACAAACCCAAACATAATTTATCACTCATTTGTGGCAGCAATTAACAGTTTTCTGTAAAGAGAAGAATAACAGAAAAATATTACAATTTCCACTACATACAAATAAAAAAATTCAAAAGAACCACCCCCCCCCCCCCCCCCCCCCCCCCCCCCCTAAAAACTTAAATATGAGTAATAAGCTCAATCATAATATTATTTATTTTGTTTTTTTGCTTTTTGTTAACTCGTTATTGATACAGTGTTCCTTTTTCGACCCAGTACTTTTCAACAGCTATATTTATTTAATGGATAAAGATAATTATATAGTTAGCAATTTTTTTGCAAGAATCCTTCCAGCAAAATAATGCTAACTTTAAAAATTTTGACCTTTTTAATAGAATTTTTTTCAAAAATTAATAAAAAATATATATTTTTAATCGCTAGGTTGATGAAAAAATATGATAATATATTTGACTGTTAGAAATTAGTTCATCGATTGTATATAATTTTTTAAAATCTGACCGATCGGACTATGAATTTTTCAAATACGCAAATTTTAAATATTTCCAAATGTATTCTGTTCTGTTTTAACTCAAAACATAATTAACGGATGTTTTTTATTACACTCAAAAAAAAAGTCAGCAACAATTTTGCTGGAAGGATTCTTGCAGAAAAATTGATAATATCGGCAAAAAATTTGCTAAATTCAATAATTTTTTGCTAATATTGTCAATGTTTCTGCAAGTATAATCCCAGCAAAAATTCTGCTGACTTCACTGACTTTTTTTTGTGTAAAAAACTATATACTTATTAAATTTACATCGTCAGGGTTGTCATATGGCATTTTTTAAAAAATTGTCAAAAACCACGATCTTTTTCCAAAAAATTTAAAAAATCGGTTAACTTAAAGAAAGATTTTTGAAAGATTTGTTCACAAAATTTAAATTTTCTGACCTCTCTATGATGTACCAATTAAGGGTTAATAAAAAAAAAAAACTTTTCTTTACTACACATCATTAAAAATTTATCATTTCGTTTTGTTTCTTATTCAATTCTGGTTAAAATAGAATTGATCTTCACGCTGAACTAAGTTCGTTTTTGTCTTTTTGATTAGTTTCAATTGGTTTATGGTTAATAATTTAAATTGTTTTGCTCTTGATTTAAGAATGTGTGCAAGAATATCTGAATGTGTTGGGTCTTGTGGTATCTTTAACTGTGACTATGAATTGTCATTCATTCATTCATTATTATGAGTTGATTCTCCATAGCTCAATAAAAATACCAGTGCTGCGAAAGAACTAATTCAATTTGAGTTTAATTCACAAAAAATCATTCCGTAAATTCACTCCTTAGCTTCATACCAATGCTCTTATTGCTATTGAATGAATTCTCAAACTGAGTGAATTCAATATAATGCACATTCAACATTTTACTAATTAAATGAAGCAATTTTAGTGGGATTCATTTCATACAGAGAAGTCAGACTACCCAGCAAAACCACACATTACCAAATAATGGGTAAAGTAATGTATCGCCATAGGGCTCCAGGCATTACAATACACCTTACTTCACAGAAGAACTTTACAGGCGATGAGCCTAAAGGTGACGGGTGGGCTCATTACCTAGGAGGGGGTAAAGTAACTGGTTACTTATATGGTTACCGGGTTAAGGAAAGTAGTGTGTCTATAAATAGATTTTCTTAAAACTATATTTATGAAAAAAAATTTATTAGAAATATACATTACGATGTAATGCATTATGTAATCAAATAATGGTAAGTCATTACTCTATAATGCTCTATAATGCTAAAGGTACGTGTATGCATTATGTAACCCACTATCGGTAACCCACTACTTTTTGTATTGCATTGCTTTATCGCACCCATTACCAAAGTTTTCCTGGGTAAACACAAAAAGTAAAACCAAACTCACAAGCAAAAACAAAATATGAAATTATTTTTTTGTATTATGGGCAAATTTTAAGTATTTTTCTTTTGTGTATTGTAAATATTTTAGTGAAATGATGACAAAGTACGTTAAGCATTTAACTAAATGAATGAAAACAAATCGTTCATCATTCAGCTTTTTATTAAATGAATTAAGAAAATGTTTAATCAATTTAAACAGGATTTATTCAAAATAGAATTCATTCATATTATTTAAAGCTTTTAAGAATTAAGTTAAGAACTGATTCCATAGGAATCCTTTTTCGGAATGAAATTATAGTAAAACTTTATTAATTTAATTTTGGAAAATTTAATTAAAGAATTTAGTCTTTTCAAGCTTTGAAAAATACTGTGTGATTGTGTTTGGCGTATAACTTTGTATCCACATTATTTTTATTTTGTTGGTTTTTATTAAACCATTTAAAATGATTTATATTGAAATAATGAAAAAAGACAGGAACGAGAACATCAATTAAATTTGATTTTATAGCAAAAAAGGAACAAACACTACTTTCATACATAGACTTTTGATACATTCCGTTATTTTTATTGATTGTTTTGTATTTCGACATAAATTTTTCTTAATATTTTTGGGAAATCGAAAAATTATGCTAATTTATGTGTGGTAAAAAAATTTTTATTTGAAAATTAAAATGTTTGTTTTAAAGATTTATGGTGTGAGAAGAAAAGAGAAAAGGGGTGATGTTTTACACTTGATATTTTCTATATTTTCATGTGGTTTTTAAACCAATTGTTCCTCCTAAAAAAAGAATATCGTGTCAATATCAAACTTACAATCAGGCTTGCCAGATTTGTGGTTTTGCCCCCAAATTTGGGGATATTTTTGTTGGTCTTGGGGACAGAAATTTTCAATTGCGGACAGGGGATTTTTTTTGGGGATTTCAATATAATAAGCGGATTTTTTGGGGATATTACAAATTTTTTGAAAATATTTTAATTGAATATAGATTTACAATAAAATCCGTCAAGTTAAAGCTTCTAAGATACCTTCTTTTTCCAAGCATCAGTACCACGATTTTTATATAAATAAATTTAAAAATTTCTTAAAACATTTTAGTGAAAATACCTGATAAAATTGCTTGAACGAGCAGAAACTTTAGACAAATAACTTTAAAAATAAAAAACGAGAATTTATTTCAAAAAGGAAACATTTTTGTATTAAGATAAGATATTTTATCCTCAAAAACGTGATTTCTTAACTGAAGTTTTAAAAAAACTACACGCTTACAGAATATTCAAATCTATTTAATTTTCTAAGTCATTTCTGAGCCCCTTTTAGAAAAATTTCTTGAAATATGAAGGCTCGTTCAAGAAAATTCGCTGTCCTAAGAGAATTATCTTCACTTTAGTAATGAATTTCTTTATTGCTTTAATTAAAATTGTCACTGGAATTCGTCCATGGGAACTTTTCATAGAATCTATGAAACAGATTTCGTTAAAGTCAATGTTTATATATGTTTATATATATTGTTTCATTAATATCATGAAGTATAATTCTCTCAGTGTGGCTTTTTAGCCATCAATAATTCTGTTTATATTGTTTTTGTATGTATTTCATAAAAATTTGTAATTAATTTAATAATCATAGTAATTGTAGGGAAAACTGAGTACGCAGAAAGAATTTTCTTAAACGAATTTTCATGAAATTTTTCATGATTTTTTTTTTACAAAGAGAATGTATTTATTAAACTTTATGAAAAAGCTTCAAAATTTTTATGAATTTATTTTTAATGAAACTTTATCAATAGGAGTTTGAAATTTTTAATAAATATAATCAATTTTTTCATAAAATTTTATGAGAAATTGCATTATTTTAATGAAAAGTTTCAATGGACTAGTTCCAGTGACACTTTAAACACCTAATGTTAAAATTCATTAATATCATAGTATATAATTCTCTCAGTGTATAGTCTGAAGATTTTAAGAAGAAGTATGCACCAAAAATTGTTATTACTCATGTGAAAATTGATTCGTATATGAACATATATGATCATATATGGACTTGTATATGATCATATATGGGAATAGCTGGCCATATATGTCCATATATAGTTCAATATATGACCATATATAGTCTCATATATGACCATATATGTTCGGATCCGAAATTTGAGGGTATATGGTCATATATGATCATATATGAGCATATATGGATCATATATGTGCATATATGAACATATATTATCATATACGACCATATACCCTCAAATTTCGGATCCGAACATATATGGAAATATATGAGATCATATATGGTCATATATCGAACCATATATGAACATATATGACCAGCTATACCCATATATGATCATATACAATTCCATATATGATCATATATGTTCATATACGATGCCTTTTTCACCTAGGTAATCTCAACTTTATTAAAATAAAAAACGTTTGAATTTGACAGATCTTTAAATTTAATTTGGTTTTTAATAGAAGTAATAAAGTCGAAGTGAAAGAAAAAAATTCTGAATTTGACTGTTTTTCAGAACTGCACACAGAGAGAATTTCTTGGAAGAGTTTAATGACATTTTTCAAGAAACTAGTGAAGTTTTCTGCAAAATGTGAATGAGACAATGTTTAAACTTTATGGCAGCCAAAATAAAAATAAATTATTATAATATTAATTGTAATACTAACAGCGGTTTTCTACTTAAACATTTTTAAAGTACTTTGATGTTCTGACTTAAGCAAAAGTCAACACATCTCTTCTTTTTTTTTGTAAATTTGAATTTCATTTGAAATAAACAATAAAACGTGGAAACAACAAGCTTAATCCCAAGTGTGCGAACATCACTCACACACATTTTGGCTGTCCGTAACTTTTAGGTCAGAACTTGTTCCTAAAATGATGTTTAGCTTAAACTATTAAAAATAAGCTAAAAATTACATTGCAAAAAACTGTTAAATAGCAGATTTTTTGTTTTGCTAAATATTAGTCAGACAACAATAACAAAAATAAATCTGTTGAATCTACTTATAAAGGGTGCTTTTTATACAGGTATAGAACTTTAAGTTGGCAACATTTTTTTAACTGACTTCCATTCTGTCAGCTGTCAAGTGATTTATGTTTAGTTTGGTTTGGCGCTTTCAAATTGTGCAAAATAATTTTGAAAATCATGGTTCTGTTCGAAATACGTATGTCGCACGAATTTTGCTAATTTTGTTTAGCGATGAAGCTCACTTTTGGTTAAATGGATAGGTCAATAAACGAAACTGCAGTATTTGGAGTTATTATAATTCTCAAGTGTATGTTGAGACACCGTTACATCCGGAAAAACTGGAAAAACGCCGGAAAACGCTAAAGAAAAATTAGATCTCATTAGATATAGATCGATATTTATTCTTCTCCAAGTTGGTCTCATAATTAGAATATTCAATAATATCCGATTAGATCCCTAATTGGATCTAATTAGATGCAAAAATCTTAGTAATTTTTGGTGGATAGAACGAGATATTTTGAGATTAAATTTGATTATATCTATATTTTATTAAATGTAGTTAACATGGGCTTGGAGTTTAAATATTAATTTTTTCGATTTTGCTGAAGAACATTTTTTAAAATTTGAAATTGGAGATTTGAGTAATATCCCAAAAATATTGTCCATTTTTGACGTCACTTTAGAACAGGTTAACTATATCCTAAATAAAATATATTTTATATCAGACAATTTGTAGATCTATCAAATAAAAAAATTGTGTTTCAGTGATCAATTTCAAAAACGGTTAGTGCTGGAATTTCTTGGTCAACTGGTATTTGGCACATTAGTGGCCTAGGGCATTTCTTGTTACTGGGTTAGTTCTCAACCGATTTTGAATTTTTATCTTTATATCGATAAATTTATCAAGTAGAAAATTTGTTATTCAGAAACTAAAAAAACGTAATTTTTCGGCCAAATGAACACACTATTAATTTTCAATTGACTTCCGGCAAGACTATTTTGTTACCAAATTTTATATGATTGGAACAGTAAATGTAATTATTGTTGGTCACTTGTAACTACTGAAGTACTGATTTGTACTGATTTTTAAAAATTTGTACTGATTGGACTGATTTTTACTGATTTTAACATTTTCAGAAAATTGTATTTTTTTCCATGGAATAACTCAAGTTTAAAAAAAATAAACTTTCTCTGAACTTGCGAGTTTTTCTTTAACAGAATGTAATCGGAACCAGATGATTTTCTCCTTAAAACAAGTGTAAGTATTATAATGGTTTTGTTTGTATCTTTTTTTTCTCTACTTCGTCCATACAAGCTGCGACATCTACACCTGGCATTTTTTGTTGTTCTCCATGCTATTAATGTGTTTATCAGCACAACGTTGGTAGCAACGTAAATTAGTTAAATATTAGTTTTTTGGTAAAATCGTTTAACTAAAATTTTAGTGGAAAACGCGAAGTCACCAAAAAACTTTGCCGAAAGTAAGTTAAATATTTTAAACAAAAATTTAATAAAACTGTAAAAAAAAATATTATTTGAGCCAGAGTAAAAAACTAAAATTTGTTATATAAATATAAAAATTTTTGGTTTTCAATGTTTAGTAACGTCAAGATGCTTGTTAGGAAAATACAATAACCACGTGTTTGATTACTAAGAAGACTAAAATGGAGTTAAATTTGATGATTAATAGGGGTTTTGTTAAAGATCTGTCTATACAGGATGCTCTAGCTTTTCTAAATCTTCTGGTTCAGATGAGATCTTTAGCCAGATCGAAATACTAGTATCAACCTAGCTAATATGTATGATTTGCTTTATTTTTGTAAATATACGGAGGTTGAAAGCTCGTTACAAATTAAAAATTTTAAATAGACCTTTAACAAAATTTTCAACTAACTTTTTTTTAGTGTACGCTTAAACTTTTTTGGCTTTAATCTGCCGTGTGTATAAAGCGAACGGAATAATAAATAAATAAAATATTTGGTTTTTGTTACAATAACAAAGTACTCGTATTCCTCTGGCGGAATTATTCCCTTCGCTTTATAAAAATTTGTTTAGGAGAGAAATTTCTGAAAAAAAAAATATTTACCGCTTTTCAGTACGGAGTTTTGTTGATTAGTTTAGTATAGTGCGGCAATCCGTAAGGTGCCCCTAATGGGATTTTTTTATTTGTTTTTAAAAATTAAAACCGCAAGTTGTTCGAAAAATTTAAAAACTAAATATGGAAATGTATTATAGGATCCATAGAGAATATATGTTTTCTATACAAAAAAAAATGGGAAGACAAGAGGTCAAAAAATGCAAATTTTTGTGATATTCTTTCAGAGAATGAATGATATATACTGAAGCTTTTTTCGCTGAGTGTAAATTTACCAGATAAAAAAAATCAAAAATCTGATACTAGTTTTTTTTTACAACATAATTTTTAACTATTTTTTAGTAGTTTTAACAAAAATTTTAACAAATTTTATTCTGTTAGTGTATGTGACCTTATGTTCGAATTGAGCTACAATTTTTAAAATTTTCTATTCAAAAACAAGAAATTTTTACAACAACATTGTATTTTTCTATTGTTAAAAAAATAAATAAAATACTTTGACAGTAACGTTTCCAAATAAGTTCGAAACGCCTTCTTCCTGCCCATTATTTTCCAAGTTTTTTTTTTCTTTTGAAAATATATAATAACTTTACTACTAGCAAAAAAATAAATGTTAAGTGCACTTAAGATTGATACAATATGTACAATCGATTGCAAAGAAAGCAAAGCAACAATGTTGCTCGACATCATCTGCAATTTCAATAACAACAAAAAGGCCTCTGCAGCAGCAGCAGCATCAGCAATATCTGCCAAATAGTCTCTAAAGTATCACTAAAAGCTTAACCACAACAATATTTAAGGCACGCAATGCTAAACTAAAACACTTAAGGCTTAAACTTACAAAAAAGCAAAAAAGGCTAAAAAAAAAAAACACAAACGTCAGCCAGTTAAATTGGTTAAATGCAGTTATGAAATGTATGCTGGACTTTTAGCATGGAATGTTGATGCACAAGAGCACAAAAATCGGAAAAAAAAACATATTTATGTACAAAAAAAAAATAACTGCAGATTATGGCTGATGGCTCAAATGTTTTCAACAACAAAGGAAACTTAACAGCAGAAGCTGCTACAGAAATGAACACAACCAGAAAACTGCAGTTATGGTTGACATTCATGTTTAAAAATGGCGCTCGACAATGTTGCCACAAGCCAAAAAGCCACAAGATGACTGAATACAAATAAATATACAATACAACTAAACAATACCAACTTAACAATAATAATGCTTACAATAAATATCCACTTGAAAGAAAAGCTTGTGACAAAAATCTTGACCACAATGAAAAAAAAAAGAGTTCTTTTCCTTTCAACATTTTATATTCTACTTAATTGTAGAAAAAGCATGGATGGTAACAGATTCGGTAAGGGCACTGCTATTTTAGTTTATTTCGCTAACGGTATTTTGGGGGTAACGATATTTTCGTTTATTTAGGTAACGTTAATTTAGGGGTAACGGTTTTTCAGTTATTTCGCTAACGGTATTTAAGGATAACGTTATTTAAGTTATTCAGGTAATGTCAATGCACATCAAGAATTTTGGCCCTATTATGTCCGAATTTTAATGACTAGTTAGTTTATAATCAAGCTTTGGGAATATATTATTTTCTCTGATTTTGTCAGATTATTTCGGTAACGGTAACGGTAACGGTAACGGTATTTTAGCGATAATGGTATTTTGGTTATTTCGGTAACGGTATTTTCAGGATATTGGTATTTTAGATATATCGGCAACGGTATTTTATGGATAACGGTATTTCAATTAATTCGGTGATAACAATAGTCAGTTGCATGGGTTTTGAATCGTTAACAGTATTTTAGCGTTATTGAATGCCATCCCTGACTTATAACTAGAAATACTTATATGTAGAAAGGAATGAATGTAGTTATGAATGTTACGAGTTTAGAGAAAATTCTCTGAATGTCTGTATTTGACACATGCAGAGACATACATCAAAAGGCGTAGGGGAATGTGTTGTACCTTGTATCTACCATAACCAAATTTACGAGGAAGTATATTTTTCGTAAATTCTTAAAAAGTTTTCTTTTTTAAAAAAAAGAGAAGCAACATTCCGAAAATTCTTCCTATTAATTAATGTGTTGCTTTCTTTGGAAATGGGATAGTGGAGAGATGAAAGGTGGTGAAAGATAAAGGGCTTCAAACATGGCAACACTCTAATTGCGCGAGATGATAAGTCTTAGAACAGTTGTTGCTCGCCACATGATGTACAGTTGGCAAATTTATTGAAGCTTTTTGTTTCATAGCCCTGATTCATTATTTTACTTCGGTGGGGTTAAGTGCTATGGGAACACCGAAGATGGGTGTAGCGATACATATAAGTGATAGAAAACTTATACATATTATTTTTCTAAATTGACGTTGTCGTCACCGGGAATCGAACCCGGGACCATCCGTGTAACAGTCCAACGCGCTAACCATTACACCACAACGCCCACACTACATTCACACTATTTACACTACGTTCATTTTCGGAATAATCGCAAAGTTTTCACAATTTTCCCAACCATTTCCAGGTACAATTTGTGTTTAACAATAAAATTATGCTATTTCCGAAGAATGCCAATAAATTTATTTTCTGTGTCCACAAACTTAACTAAACTTACCAGTTTTAGATAGATTAAAATTTAAGCTAAAGACAAACTAATACATTTCTATATAGAAAGTTTTGATAAAAAGAAGTTGGAGATGGGGTAATAAAATTTAACGTTTCAAGATACAACACTTTCCCCTATGTTGTGATATTGTTTAGCATCCGATTTGAAAAATGTAAAATATATTCTTGTTGAAAATATATTTTTAAACTTTAATGGGTTTTTCCAGAAAAGTTTAAAATTTTAGATTATTTTACCAAAATATTTTTCAGAAAAAAAAATTAATATTTATTTTGTCATAGTAGAACTGCAATATCGGAAGCTAAATTTCTAAAAAGTCGAGTGCTACTTCCAATTACATTGTAAGACAAATTTCTACTTTTAAAATGACACTCCAAAAACCCGGAACACATAACCTTATTTGTGGGTAGTAGAATTCACTAATATACTTCGTTTCAAAATATTAGGTCAAAATAAAGATATATTTTATTATTGATATTATATCCTCTCCAACGATTTTTTGATTATATTTTAAGTAAAAGACAACGAAATCTATTTTGAAATTACTTTATTTATTGTGAATTTGTCGAATCTGAACTCTAACAATGATGGTCGGTCATAAGAAACGCACGCACACATAGTCACATTGAAAACAAATCCAGATAATAAAGTATTTAAAAAAAAAAAAAAATGTGGTAAAATGAGATAACTAATAACTTTAGTTAAATAACATATTTAAATTATATCAACAGAAAAAATTAGTTCAATTAAATGTTAACCCTCTTAACAAACTTTTGAACTAACTTTTTTATGCGTATAACATGTACACGAAATATAATTTATAACACATTTTTTTATTTCATCAATTTACCTCCTTTCTTTCAAAAATTTGTTGAAAATACCATATTTACACCAAAAAACTGTCCAAATAAAACTTTCTCCAATTTTATGTTTTTTGCTGCCAAGAAAAAAAATATTATACTTTAAGGCCTAAAAGGTGTTCACTGTAATCAATATTACATGTCAGAGAATATAAGAAAATTTAAATTTCATCGCTAGTAGGGTCGCCAGATATAAAATCGACAAAAAAAAGTACATCGAGGAAAAAAAAAGCAGTAAAAATAAGAACAAAAGTACAAATTTGTATTTAGAAAAAATCATAAAATTCAGTACATGAAAGTAACAATTTATGTAATCAAGAACTAAAAAATACGACTGAAGTTTACCTTTTAGGGCAACACTCAAAGTATGTGACTCCCTTTAGAATTAAAATATGTAGTGCGGCCCGGTAGGCTAGTTGGTAGCGTGCTGGCTTATCAGTGCGGGGGTCGTGGGTTCGATTCCCACCAAAGGCACTGCTCTGTTTACGCAACAACGCGCCGAAGGCCATAGTAGCTAGTGCTCGGTTAGCGTAATATGATATAATTTGTAATTATATGATTATTAATTATTAAAATAAAAATAATAAAAAATATATTTTTTTTTATCACTTAAAGGGCCGAGGCCACCCCATGCCATAAAAATCGTTACATCTAGAAACATATAAGTGTGGATTCTCACGCTTTCAGAAATGCATTTTATTTTAAGATCCAAAAATGTGGTTCCTTCAGATTAATTGAAGTCTAAAAAAGTAAATTAACATATTCAAAAATGAAACATTTTTCACGAACTAACTTTTTTGGATTTTCTTTCCTATCCCAAAATATAAAAAAAATATTTTTGGTTTTCTTTATTTTTTAAATAAAATTTAAACAAACCTTTCAATATTATGAAGATTATATTTAGCTGATCAATAAATGGATAAATGAGTAATTTTTGGTCTATTGGATATCATTTTATGACATTTGTTGATGAAATGAAAAACAACTTGATAAAATTTTGCGTTTTTGTATAAAAAAATATAAAAATTGTAAATTTAAAAAAATAACTTCGTTTTTCATTAGATGTAATTATGTAAAATCGTCAATTGTCATTAGTTCATACAAATTTCACATTAAATCGTCAAAATGGACACAAAACGTGAAAGTTGGCAGGTCAAAATAAAGATATATTTTATTATTGATATTGCATTCTCTTATGCGATTTTTTTGATTATATTTTAAGTAAAAGACAACGAAATCTATTTTGAAATTATTATATTTATTATTTTATAACAAAGTATGACAAACACAACCCTTTTCTACAATAAAAAAAGGAAACATAAAAAAGTGTGTGTTTAAGTACAAATCATTAATTTCGTTTATAAGTACATTTTTGGTACCTTGGCCTTTCCTGGGTTAATTGTCGATTGGGATCTTTCTTTAACTCCCCTTTTTGTACAACTTTGTAAGGAGTTTTTACACAGATTCTAACGAGTATAACCGTTAACGGTACTTAAGCATTGTTGCTCATCGTTTTAGTATAAGTTGCTCTTTTTTTTATACTATTCGTTTTTTGGATACCTACCACCGCACACATAACCGACGGTAATATACCTTAATTTTATTAATAAATTAGAGATTTCTTTTTCTCAACAAAAAATCTATTTTTTTTGTCTTTTTATTTATTTAATTTGCCCTCACGCAAACATTTGGTCCTTCGAACCGGATTTGTCCTGAATATTTGGAAAAGTTGGAATTAATTTTCTATTTTCTCGCAGCCTCCATCTTGGTGCCTAATCATCGTCAGCAACAACAACTATTTTTTGATTGTCAACAAATTATTTTTTTTTCATACAAGGTGCGTATAGTTCAGTTTTTATGTGAGCTTTTCTAGTGATCACTCAATAAATCAAATAGTGAAACACAAGTGCATATTTAAAAAATATTAAATTTATTAATTTATTAAAATCAATAATACAACATAAAAAAGTATTTTTTTTATATACCTTTTTTATTTTATGTTGTTTAAGATCGTTTTACAACCCTGTTCGAAAAACAATTTTTATACAGTATTTTTCTTTTCGTTTTCGATTAATTTTCGTAATACCCTTTTTAACAACCTTTCGTTTGTTTACGTGGACGGACAAAATTATTTTTTTTCCCTATAAAAAATTTTATAATCAAGTGTGTAAAAACTTTAAAGTAAAACATTAATTAAAATAAATAATTAAATTACGGTGAGATAAACTGCATTAATAATTAAATTTGTTTTACCATTTATCATAATTTGAAAAAGCCGTCGGGTTGTGACAAAGTGTTATAAAGGAAAATAAAGTGATTTTTTTTACATTGATTTACAAAGGAATAGTACGTTGCTTTTAACATAAACATACGTACATTCCTACATACATATAAACAAGTGCTTGTGTTTTGCGTGTTTCCTTTGTGCTATATTTTTTTTACAAGCAAACATTCCTATTATTGTTTACATTTTTTTTTTTTATTAACCATACCTACATACATACCTACATACATACTGTACTGTTGTTATTGTTTTATTTAACTGAATATATGCACCCTACAGTCCGTCATAGACTTATAACGACTGTGTCTTAAACTTACCCAAATTATTTTTTCGACATTTTTTTTTTTTTAATTTATTGAAAACTTAATTAAATTTCACTACGTTAATTTTTTAATTTTTTTTCTTCGTAAAATTTTTTGGATTTTCGGAATTTTAATTTTTTTTTTGTAAATTTTTTATTTATTTTTTATTTTTCTTTGAAACGCATATAAAAACAAAAAAAGGAATGTCTGATAACGCATTAGATATTTTTATTAGAGAGTCCGACGCTCTTATTAAATACGAAGCAAATTTTAATGAAATCCGCGATGATGTTCACACTGTATTTACTCTTGAGATTCGCGGAAAAGAACTTAGTGTCTTATGGGATAATGTTAGATCATGTTACCGATCGTGTTTAAGTTATTTGGAACATGCGGACAACACCGAGCCGGAAGATGTAGACGCTACCGCAGCAAAATATGATGCGACTTTTAACGCATACCTCGGTTGTTTGGCAGCAATTAATGAAAAATTGTCTAACCTAAAACCGCGAGACAACGTTTCATTGAACTCAAATGAGCAGAAACCGGCGGCACCGGTTACATTGGACGATTTTTGTCACAGTTTTAATGTTCCGCCGTGTAATATTCCAGTTTTCGATAGTAAAGTTACTTCGTGGCCCACTTTTAGGGATCTTTTCACCGCTGTTTACATAAATAACTCGCGTGTTAGTCCAATTGTTCGACTCTTTGCTTTATTAGAGAAAACTAGTGGCGATGCTCGCGACCTTGTTTCTAAAGCGCCGTTAACTAATAAAGGCTTCGACGTTGCCTGGAAAAGTTTAACGGATAAATATGAAAATTTGCGTCGACTGGTAAACCACCAACTTATGTTGATTTTTGATCTTCCTTTCCTTGACAAGGAAACTGAGGATGGGCTAAAAACTTTACAGCGCGGTATTAACGGGTTTCTTTCCGCCATGTCTACTTTAGACATATCCGTTTCCGGTGATTTAAGCTCGCATATGATAGTTTTTATGTGTATCCAACGGCTACCTGCGATCACCGTCAATTTTTGGGAACAGTCCGTTAAGGATAAAAAAGCTTTGTCACTCTGGAGTGATTTAGACCGCTTTCTAACGGAAAGGATCGAAACTTTAGAGTGTTCTCGCGACCTTAGGGGTTCACACCTTTCAAAAAGATCTGCTGAATTGAAAGTAAAAACACATCATACTTCGGCCTCCACTTCCGTGAGCAATTCGTGCGTTTTGTGCAAAAATCAGGTACATTTCTTGCGTTCGTGTCCTCGATTCAAAAGTTTATCGGTTGCTGATAGGTATTCAAATGTTAAAAAGTTTAATTGTTGTGTCAATTGCTTATCCAGGACACATGAAGTTAAAAATTGTAGCAGCACTCATAGTTGCTCAAAGTGCAATAAACGTCATCACACTTTATTGCATCGCGATTCGGCTACTTTTGAGGCATCAGCTCGGAAGAATAATTCTATTAATTCGGCTGCAAGTTTGGGTACAGCTCTTCGTCTTCCCAATAATGCACCAGCTGATCCGAATATACAGTCCACTTCTAATGGTGGCAATCCCACATTGCCTTCGAATAGACAGGTGTTTCATGCCTCGGTAAACAAAAATGTGTTGTTAGGGACCGCTATGGTAAATATCGTTCACCAGGGTATTACGTACCCCGCCCGTGCCCTTATTGATCCCGCCTCTGAGAGTTCGTTTATTTCGGAACGTTTGGTAAATCGTTTGAAACTTCCGTCTCATTCTACGAAGGTTTGCGTTTCAGGTGTGGAATTGATTTCGACTTCGTCGAAAAAACTTTGCTCGGTTGAAATCGGTTCTCCTATTGATTCGGCGTTTTCTGTTGAGGCTTTACTTCTAGTGCTAACTAATATTTCTGGAAATCTTCCCTCCTTTAAAGTACCTTCAAATTTAAAGGATAATTTGCCAAATCTTCGTTTGGCCGATTCGAATTTCTATGATAGCTTACCTGTCGATCTCTTGCTCGGTTCTGAATTATATCCTAAAATTCTGATTAGGGAAGCTCCTCGGGATATTTTGGGGTCTTTAATAGCTCAGAACACTGCGTTTGGTTGGATTATTTCTGGTCCAATTGTGCAACCACGCATTCAGGTATATTCTACGCATGTAGGCTTTTCGGAAGACGATAACCTAAATAAAAATCTTCTTCGCTTCTGGGAACTTGAGGAAGCTCCTAAACGGAAAAATTTGTCTCCTTCTGACAAATATTGTGAACAAAATTACAAGGCGACTACTCGTCGCTCCCCAGAAGGTAGATATATTGTTACTTTACCTTTTAAACCCGAATTTTCTAAAACGCTTTCGCTAGGATCGTCTAGGTTGAGCGTCTTGGGGCAGTATCTTAGGACTGAATCATCTCTTCAGCGAAAACCTGAAATTAGGGAGATGTATGACAACGTCGTTAGGGAATATTTAGATCTCGGTCACATGAAACCAGTTTCGAACCCTAATTTGGATCCTAACATTTCTTGTTACCTGCCTCATCACCCGGTCATTAAACCTGAAAGGAAAACTACAAAACTACGAGTAGTTTTCAACGCTTCAAATAAAACTTCGAATGGAAATAGTCTAAATGATTGTCTATATGTTGGGCCTACTCTACAGGCAGATTTAGTCCTCTTAATTCTACGATGGCGTCTTTTTAAGTTTGTTTTTAACTGCGATATTACTCAGATGTATAGGCAAATTTTGGTCGATTCTTCTCATACTCCATTTCAGCGTATTTTGTTTCGAAATTCTCCGACGGAGGACGTTAAAGAATATGAGTTGCAGACTGTGACCTTTGGCGTTAATTGCGCTCCATATCTTGCGATTCGCACTTTACTGCAGTTAGCGGACGATTCTGAAGCTGAGTTTCCTATGGCATCACACATTCTTCGAAGGTGTATGTACGTTGACGACGTTTTGACAGGAACTCACGATATTCCTACTGCTTTGATCGCTCGTGATCAGCTTATGGCGGCCATGGCTTCTGCTAAGTTCGAACTTAGGAAATGGACATCAAACGAACGTATGATTTTAGATGTATTCCCTTCGGGACATTTAGTTGATGAGAAGTTATTGACTTTTGAGGAATCCAGTAGCTCAAAGACTTTGGGAATCCAATGGAACGCTCAAATGGACTCTTTTTATTTTAATGTTAATCCTATAGCCCATAAGGTAGGATATACGAAGAGGGAAGTTTTATCAATTATAGCAAAGTTGTTCGATCCTGTGGGTTGGTTAAGTCCGGTAATTGTTGCCGCGAAAATTATCATGCAAAGGATCTGGCTTGATAATATAAATTGGGATGATTTGCTTCCGCTCTCAACAGAAAATGATTGGCAGAAATTTATTGCTTCATATCATGAAGTGAATATTATTAGAATTCCACGGTGGGTTCATTACACCCCAGAAACTTCAGCTGAACTACATGTTTTTTCTGATGCCTCGGAAAAGGCATACGCGGGGGTGATTTATATTCGGATTGAGACCTCTACGGGGGAAATTCACACCCACTTGCTTTCGTCAAAAACTAAGGTGGCTCCTATTAAATCAATTTCTTTACCGCGACTTGAACTTTGTGGTGCAGTATTGGCCTCTGACCTTTTGAGAACATTGCTGGGCGAAATTGATATTCAGCTAAACCAGATATATTGTTGGACTGATTCTACGATAGTCCTCTCCTGGTTAAGAAAGGCACCCTGTTCCTGGACTACTTTTGTTGCAAATAGAGTTTGTCGTATTCAGGAAAATGTAGGAAACCACAATTGGTACCATGTTCGGTCTGAGGAAAATCCTGCTGATTTAGGCAGTCGGGGTACATCTCCTTCTGAGCTGGCAGCTAATAAACTTTGGTGGCACGGCCCACAATGGCTTCGTCATGATAAGACTAAGTGGAATATTTCCGATCTTTCGTGCTTCAATACGGACATTGAATGCAAAATTGTTCGAACTCATGCTTCGTTTTTTAAAGGTATCAACGGTGCTGAAGTATATGAAGATCTTCTTGCGAACTATTCAAGTCTTGATAGAGCACTTCGCGTTCTCTCATATGCATTGAGATTTATTAATAATACTCACCCAGCTCATAAATCAGGTCGTAGTCAATATGTTAGTACTACTCTTTGTAGCCTTGAAATAAAAAGGACCAAATTGCGCTTAGCTATTGTGGCTCAGAAATACTACTTCGCAGATGAATACGAATGTCTCTTAGAGAAAAAACCCTTATGTTCTAAAAGTTCTTTAGTTCCTTTAAATCCTTTTCTTGACAAGGATGGTGTTATTAGAATGAATGGTCGGTTAGTGAAGTCGCCGTCTTTATCTTACACAGAGAAACATCCAATAATTCTGCCATATTCTAGTAGATTTACGCTACTTTTGACAGAATATGCTCATTTGATTTCCATTCACGGTGGAAATCAATTGATGTTGCGAATACTTCGCATTGAATATTGGGTCCCTCGCTTAAAATCTAAAATTCGTGGAGTTATTAGTCGTTGTAAACGGTGTATTATTGACCGAAAAAGATCTTGTAATCAGATAATGGCAGCTCTTCCTCCTGAACGCACCACACTCGATAGACCTTTTACTACTATTGGTGTTGACTTCGCAGGCCCTTTTGATATAAAAAGTTTTACTGGCAGGGCTTGTAAAATTACTAAAGGCTACGTTTGCGTTTTTGTTTGCTTTTCTACAAAAGCAATTCATTTAGAAGCAACCTCTGACTTGTCTACGGCTACGTTTTTAGCAGCTTTTCATAGATTTGTTTCGAGGAGAGGTTGCCCAAATACGATATTTTCAGACAATGGAACGAATTTCGTCGGCGCTTCGCGTGAAATAGAGAGAGATTTTAAGGCTTTTATTAAAGAAGGTCAGTCAGTATTGTCTTCGACTTACAACGTTCAGGGTTTGTCGTGGCGTTTTATCCCGGCTGGAGCTCCTCATATGGGCGGGCTCTGGGAAGCCGGCGTAAAAAGTTTTAAACGCCATTTTCGGAAAGAGGCTCAAGCTTTTAAATATACTTTTGAAGAGTTCTCTACGGTTCTTTCCCGAATTGAAGCTTGTTTGAATTCCCGTCCTCTTTGTCCTATGACCGACAATCCTCATGAACCGGTTGCTCTGACTCCGGGCCATTTTTTGATTGGTTCTCCGATTCTTGCGCCTTCCGAGCCTGCGATACACGAATCTCCTTTAAGTTTAATAAATCGATTTCGGAAAATGAAAGCACTTTCTCAACTCTTCTGCCGTCGGTGGAAAGAAGAGTATTTAACGAGTTTACATAAAAGATATAAATGGCGAAATCCAGAACGCGATCTTCAAGTAAATGATTTAGTCGTGGTTCGGCATGAACAATTACCTCCGACGTCTTGGCGATTAGGCAGGGTTATTAAAGTTTACCCTGGAAGTGACGGGCATGTACGGGTCGCTGATATATTTACGGCAAACGGGGTTGTAAAACGACCGATCACTAAACTGGTCATTCTGACCAACTAATTTACTTTCTTGCTATTTTACCTTAATCTCTGTTGTCTCATAGCGACATGGATGCACTACCAACATTTTTCGACGATGCTCTGCTCGATTATGAAGAGGCAATGGAGACCGCAGAGACCGTGCCCTCTAATTTAAATGCACAGGTGTCGCCTTTAACACCACCAACTAGTACTCCAACAACCGTACCTACCTTACAGGAGGTAACACCTGCCTTGGAAACGGCTCCTCCTGCGACGGTAGTATCTTCCGAAGCTCACGCACCCAAATCTACGTTGGGTGATATGGAAGCCTCGGGCTCGAAATCCTCAACCATTTCAGCGTCGACTGTTCGTGTTGATGACTTGGGTCGCTGCAGAATTTGCCAGCGTCATCACCCGTTACGGTTTTGCCGGGTTTTCCGTGGCATGAGTTATGAGCGCCGCCTTCGCATGGTTGTCATGCATCGCTACTGCTCACGTTGTTTGGCACATTCCCACGTGGCCAAAAATTGCCCGAGCATTTCTAAGTGCCGGCACTGTCAGGGTGATCATCACTCTATTTTGCACGCGGCATCTCCGTATTCGGCTTTTGCGAAGAAGCCCCATCAGAGACGTGAAAACCGTCCGAGTTCGTCCGTATCTCGTCCTAGTTCACTGCCTATACGGCACGTTATAACCTTTTCCCCCACCCTTCAGGTTAAACTCTATTTACCGGGCAGAACAATTTCTGTACGAGCCGTTCTTGACTCCTGCTGCAGTATGAGTTATTTGTGCGAGTCGTTGGCTCACCAACTCCCTCTCCCCATTGCTCAAATGGATAACCACAGGGTTTGTCGTTTGACGATCGGGTCAATATATGACCCAGACCAAAAGATTACGGTCACCGCTAGGGTTCAAGGGATGAAAGGGGTCAGGACTCCTTCCGAGTCAGTCCCAGACGTGGTTAGGGAGAATTTCGTGGGGTTCGAACTTGCGGATCCCACTTTTAATCACTCCGGGCGCGTCGCAATGGTTTTGGGTCCCGAGGTCAATCCCCAGGTTATGAGGAATCGCATATTTTCGAGTCCGGGTCTTCCTATGGCCCAATACACCATATTCGGATGGGTCATTTCTGGCCTATCTCCGATCTAGGGTCCTTAAGGGCTCAATTTCTTGTACTCGGTCCTTACTGGCCGCTTCGGGTCCTTCCTGACCTACTATATATCTTATTTATTCTTTTTTTTAATTCTACGGGGTCCCTACTGGCCCATTTAACACAAAATCATTTTTGTATATGTATTAACAGGGTCCCTCATGGCCCATTTAAACAATGAATTCTAATGAATTTTTTCGTCGTGGTCCCTACCGGCCAAATTAGTTTGTAAGTGTTTTTCGAAAATAAATTATTTTAATTCAAGCTCACATTCTTTTATTTATAAACTGAACTATACCTCTTTTTATTATTTTTTATTTTTATCATAGCCTTAATATTTAATTGCAACACACCTGGATGTTGCAAGGTGGCCGGCAATGTTTAAGTACAAATCATTAATTTCGTTTATAAGTACATTTTTGGTACCTTGGCCTTTCATGGGTTAATTGTCGATTGGGATCTTTCTTTAACTCCCCTTTTTGTACAACTTTGTAAGGAGTTTTTACACAGATTCTAACGAGTATAACCGTTAACGGTACTTAAGCATTGTTGCTCATCGTTTTAGTATAAGTTGCTCTTTTTTTTATACTATTCGTTTTTTGGATACCTACCACCGCACACATAACCGACGGTAATATACCTTAATTTTATTAATAAATTAGAGATTTCTTTTTCTCAACAAAAAATCTATTTTTTTTGTCTTTTTATTTATTTAATTTGCCCTCACGCAAACAAAGTGTGTCCTTGTCTTTCACTTTAGTTGATCTAACTGAACGTATATTTGTTTTCAATTTGACTACACTGCATTATTAATCATTATAAATAATTCGTTTACAAATTCACATTTAATCTTTTATTAAATTTAAATATTTAATTTTGTTTTTAATTTAATTAATATACAATTGCTTTCACTAGTCGGCGATAACACCAAATTTAAATTGTTTCAATACACAATTTTATTTTATGTATGAAAAACAGTTACAGAAATCTATCATAGTTGATTTTTTTTATATGTCTTACAAGGGTTGTACTTTTTACAATCATTTTCCTCGTATATGCAACATCTTTACATGCTGCGACTTCTACTTGATTTTGCGTATATCTTTCAATCTTGTTGTCGTGCATACTATTAATGTGTTTATCTGCACAATTTTTTTGTAGCAAAATAAATTAGTAAAATATTAGTACAATATGAGTTCAAAACAGTTAAGTGCTTAATAAGTATAACTAAAATTTTAGCTGAAAACATAATTTTAGCAAACTTTACTTGATTTACAATACGTTTTATTAACTTATTTTCGTTGAGTGTATAATCTTTGAAATGAGACACAATACGATTAAAAATCTTAATTTTTCAGAGAGTAATGATGAAAACTGTTCGCATATGTTGAAAAAAATATTCTAACTGGTATTTCTTTATGCCCTGAATAAAAATTTTATAATTAATTAATTTTTCTATTGCTTTTTAAAATATGGATAAACGTTTTTCATCACAACTCACTAAACAATTAATACCCTGTTTTTAGATTACGTTTTTCTTCGCACGAACGAAAAAACAATAACAAAATACATGCAATACAAAAACAAAATACATGTAGTCACTCATTCTTGTAGCGGTGAACGTCTTGTAAAAACCAGGCTAGGAATTCTGTAGGACGATCGACATTTATCGTCCACTTTTCAAAGTTAATATCACATAAAAATTTTAAATAATACAAGTTTGATATAACTTGTATAAAAGACAAAGTACAATCTAGTTTACTCCCACTGTTTATAAACAAAAAAATAAAAAGGAGGAAAAAAAACAAAAAACGTGTGTTGAATATCCACCAGAGGTGGACCTTGCACATAACAAACACGTTTTCAATTTATTTTTTGATCAATTTTGATAATCTTTAACTTCAAGCTCATATATTAGTTCTCTTGTAGTGAGTAAACTAGTTTATATGAATGTTTGATGTTTGACATGGAATTCTTACCTCTTTCAAAACGTGTTCTGGTGATGGGAACCTAGAAAATTCCCGTAATAGATCTATCAACACATTCCTAAAAGGGTCAAATAATAAATTTGAAAACAAAAAAATTCTATAGATTATTTGTTAGAACAATATCCTAATAAAGAAATATAGAGTATGGCCTCAAACTTGAATAATTTTCGTTTTCAATCATAAATAATGTTAACAAGTTGGTTAAAAAACAAAAAAATTTATCGTTTAACATAATGTTTTCGTTAGTATCATCGTCACAACGACAGCAATTTAGGTCTCGTTTTGAACAAAACAATATTGTTTTTCTTAGATAATCTGTCCCCAGTACTAAGATTTGAGAATTTTGTATGTATTGTTGATCTTTTTTAAGATTTTAATTTTGAATTGTCTGATTTGATATCATAATCATAATGTTCTATTACAAATAGAAAACATTAATTATTAATAAATGTACGAAAAGATGAAAAAAATCTATTGTGGGGATCAGCGCTAGAGGGAGTGCCGTAGTTTCGACCTAAGCGACTAAGTTATCTGCAGCAGCCTCATTCTAATCCACCACCCACCAGTAACTCGTGGTTTGCTCAGGTATATAGTGTATTAACGAACTGCAGAAAATCGGTGATGTTAATTGAGTTATTTTCGTCTTTTCTTACATGTTTAGCCAACAGCTTTAATTCTTAAAGCTTTTTATTTGGCAGGGTTGCCAGTCCAACTGCTAATGTTGCCGAATTTTTTGTGTTTTTTTTTTTGTTTCAATTTAAAGGTTATACCTTGACAAATAACATGTTATTTTTGTAATTTTTGTTAAAAACTTTGGGACTGCTGGAATTGTGAAGTTTTTTGAATTAAGTGTTTATTATTCTCAGTTTTGATATATTACTAACAAATAGGGCAAGTTTTTTTTTGCATTTGCCATTTTTTCAATTATTTTCAAAGAATGCAATTTTTGCTCTATTTTTTAGAATTTGTCTAAAAAAAATGCCCTTTTTACCCATTTTACCTTTAAATTGCCAGATTGTACAGTAGCAAACTTTATACGTTTAAAGTTTGAAGATGTCAATTCAATTATTGCTAATTGTAAAGCTTTGGAAACGAAGCTATTGTTTTTTACAATCAATGTATCCAAATTTAAGTAAACCACCAGCGACATACGTAACCACATGAGGAACTTGGATTAATGCTGTCAATATTAATATTTTCAATGAAATTTGTGACGTATTAAATATTCTCAGCGACGATGTTGCAGAGCAATGGAAAATTTATATTTCAAAAACCTGGAATAAAATCTGATTTAGCTTATTAAAAAAGTAATTTTGGTTGTCTTTATTTACGCATCAACAAATTTGGAACAAAAAAACTCGGTATAAATGACAGTTCAGATGTTATAGATCGCGTTAAGGAAAATATTAAAGATGCCAACAATGAGGAAATTATTGAAAAATTTAATAAAATTTTCAATCTAAATAGTGGCCTTCAAACTTTGACTAAAATAAAAAAAAAATATTTTTTTTAATAAAAATTAAAAGGAATCATACATTGAAAACCAATAAACTTCGGAATTACATGCTTTCAAATATGCTGCAGTGACATCTACATGTGGAATTCGTATTTTCAGTAAACTCAACTGCTTTATGTGATAATAGTAGATAGTTTAGCTTTGATAATTTCAAAAAGCACAAGCAATCAAAATTTAATAACAAAAAATGTAATAAACCTTAAACATTGATCTTTCTATTTTTTTAAGCATTTTCTTAGCTACATTGTCAGTTTTGCCATTTCTTATGATATTTTTAATGATTTTTTGTGCTATTTTCTCTGCCATTTTTAACTTTTTTGTGACAAAGAAAACTTGCCCTGCTAATAACATATACTGAAAATTTCAACTGGTAACGAGCATAAGCATTTATAAATAAATGAGACATAAAGCATAATTAACACTCGAAAATATAGAAAACTTCAATTCGCTTACGCTAGATGGGTAATTTTTTTTTAGCGGGCTCAAATTTTCAGCATATACATTTCAAAACATATGCAAACTTCTGGGCCTGGTACCATTTTGAAATGCAAAAAAGATCAAAAAAAAAAAAAACTCAACAACATTATTAACCAATTTTAAGCAAAATTTTGTTGATGTTTTTAATTTTTTTATTTTTATTCAAAATTTAAAATTAATGAAATTTTTTTTTTTTTTATTAATTTAAAATTTTATAATTACAAAAAATATACTATTACCCTAACCGAGCACTAGCTACTATGGCCTTCGGCGCGTTGTAACAAAAACAGACCAGTGCCTCTGGTGGGAATCGAACCCACGACCCCAAACTGATAAGCCAGCACGCTACCAACTAGCCTACCGGGGCACACTAGTAAATCTAATTTAAGCCAATACCTTAAATAAATTTTAGTTAATTTTCAGACGTATTATTCGTGTGAGTGTACTATTTCAGTTTGTTAAATGAGTTGAGATTACTACAAAAAAACCCTCAATTTATTTTCAATTGGCCACTGCAGAATTCCAGCTGACAAAAAGTACAATTTTTTTCTCTAATGTCGCATTGCACGTTAATGCAAAAGTTGAATGCAACAGAAATGTTGTGAGATTAAGCCACGCAATACTTTAATGTTCCTGCAGTGTTTTTTTTTGTAAACGGTTTCAAAAAGTTTCGTGATTTGAAATTTTCTATTGACAATTGCAAATGTTGCACAACTGATTACAAGTTTGTTCTTATTGCGGTTGTTAATATCGCTGTTGTTGTTGTTGTTGCTGCTGTTGGCTAGTAAATGCATTAGACACGCAGTCTAAAATGGAGAATAATGAACTCATTTATCAATCAAAGTGGCAAATCAAACAAAAATAAAAATGCAACAACGATTGAAGAACTAAAGGAATAAGCAAACATTCATTACCATAAGGGCGACACTTATTTCCAGTGTCCGACCGAAACTAAAAAACTATATTTGATCGCTTACTCGTTATTTCGAAACATATTTGTTGATCCGTTTTAATTCAATTTTGAGTAAAAATTTAAAGAAAAACTTCAGCTTTTTTCAGCTGTAAAGTTAAATAATCGGCCACCGAAGTTTTCCCGATTTTACTGTACGTTCGGAGGCCGAATATGCTTAACTACGGACTTTTACTCAAAATCCCTCCTAGTAAGCCTACTAAATATTTTTCCATATTTCAAATTTATCTATTTTTCAGCAAAAATTTTACAGAATTTAGCAACTTTTCTGCTGAGTTTACTAACTTTTTTTTGAGTGTATAAAAGAAGTTACGGAAATAATAGAGACAAATAAGACAGATACAACCCAGTATTTTAATTATCTTATGTACAGAGCTGTATTTTAGTTGTATTATTATTTATAATACAAATTTTCACGAATAGATGGCGCCTAAATTTCATGCAAACAACTAAAAATTTAGTAGAATTTACATTGTTTTTTTTGCTGTTTTTATTTTACTAATATTTAGAAAAGAGATTAAGTTTTTCGTATAACGTAATTTTTAACTAATTTTTAGTAACTTTATCTGATATCGCACACCCAGTTCAAAAGTGACTCAACTCAAAATTTAATTTTTTCGGTTTTATATGCTTAAACTATGCACAATATACTTGTTTATCTATAAAATAAATATCAGTGTATTTTGTTGTTGTTAACTGTTGCTAAAAAACAGTTATGTCTTTCTTTATGTTTCAATTGGTATAAAGTTGCAAATATTTTTTTTCGATTTCTGAAAAATGAAAAATTTTGAGTTGAGTCACTTCTGTACTAGGTGTGCGATATGTTTACAGACTTATTTGTATGAGTGTGCCAAATTTTTCAACCATGCAAAAATATCAGTTTTATTAAAAAAATTTTTTTAATTAAAATTTGTTTCAGAAAATGTAATAAAGAAATATACGGGAAATATAGTAAAAAATTATAGGGTAATCCACGATAGATCAGCGAATATATGACCTTATGTCTTCCGATTTAAGTTATATATTGCATGCAAATTCTCTGCGGATCCACTTAAAGATTTTCGTTTTTATTTTCTCGAAATTAAAAAAAAAATATCACCCGATCAAAAAAAAGTTACATTTCAAATACAAAATCAGATACAGATCGATACACACAGAAAAAAGTTTAGCTATTTGCTAACTAAAATTCGGTTACTACTACTCGAATTCGGTTATTACGAATTTCAGGCAATTGGCACAACTTTATATTAGTTTTCACAACAAAGTTCGGTCAATTCAATTCAGAATTTTAGTTGCGACATTCAAAATTTTTAGAAATCTAATGTAAATATCGTTGTACTAACTGAATTTATAAGTTGTTACCATTAATAAACACTTTTCAATTCGGTTGGCACTTTATTTCTCTGTTTGTATATATTCCTACTTGGATATCCGACTAGATCCCTCAAATAAAGGGTCCGCCAAATAACTTTTTATTTTTGAAAATGCTATAAAAAAACTACTGAATATTTTCTCAAATTTCTTTTTTTATTTGAAAGTACAATCCTTCGGTTAAAAATGGAAAATAATTTCATTCAAATGGCTGCCTCGGCTGGCCATGCAGTAGCCTACACGATCGCTCCAATTTTTAAGCACATTATCGATTGTGTGCAGCTCTATTTCACCTATGGCTTCACGAATATTGTCCTTTAAAGCGTTAATTGTCCCTGGCTTGTTGGCGTAACACTTATCTTTGACGGCACCCCACTCCTGAACCAATTGGACTTTGTATGAAGTCATACCAAGGTCTTTATGCAAAATTCGTCTCAATGATGTCTCCGAAATGTTCAATTGTTGAGAACGACGGTGAATTGATGTTGATGGCGCTTCACGCACACTTTCTGCCACAGCAGCAATATTCTCGGGTGTACGCACTGTTTTTGGCTTTTCACGCTTTATTTTATCGATGAGGATGCCAGTTTCTTTTACTTTTTTCACAAGATAACGAACATACGGAGCTGACGGTGCTTCTCTTCTTCCAAAATCCGTACGCAATTTTCGCATACATTCTGCAACATTACCATGATTTTCAAAACTATTTTTCTGTCAAATCAGACATGAGCTAAGTGTTACCATTCACGAAATAAGCACTAGTTGAAAAAAAAAGTTAGATGGCGGACCCTTTATATTAATTTAGATCAAAATTTATCTTAAAATTGGGGAATCCAAAAATATCTAATCAGGATCTTTATGGATCTCAAAATATACCGTTTGATGAATTTAGAGGTTCTTTGATCTAATTAGATTCAAAAAGATAAGTAGTTTTTGGTGGATGAATGAGATATTTTGAGATTGAATTGGATTTATTTAAATCCCATGACATATATTATTTTTTGCATAATTTGCTATAAATTAATATTTCGCTTTAAAGGCTTATTTTCATTGCCTACTATTATTTTATTTTAAATGCATATTTTTATTGGATATTTTGAACTTTTTTATTGAATTTTTTTTTGGTTTTTCGTAAAAATTGATTTCTAATACTATTTTTTATTTATTGTATATTTGATCAACACGGAGGACCCAAGCTGATCAAGCCCTTTTAAGCGTTCTCTTAAAATTTATTTTTAAACTGCGATTAAGAGATAAAGGTTTTAGTGGTTTTTCAATATTTTTCTTTAACAAATTGTGTTTTTAACAAAATAATATTTTTAAAGTGCGGCAGCAACACTTCTAATAAATGTTTGCTCTAAATTTTGTGTATTGCTTCAAGAAATAATATGATATAACATATATTATTAATTATTAATATTAATAAATGCATTATACAAAAAAAAAAAAAAAATACCATCATATTAAATAAATCATACATGAAGTGTAAATTCGTCTATTAAAATTTCGCTCTTGTAAAAAATAGAGATTTTTTCCCATGTTTGGGATGAAAAATTATTTGAAAAATTCTGAACCCTACAAACATTTGTTTAATTTTAAATTTCTTTAGTTTGATTGCTCAGGAATTGTTTATTTAAAAAAGTAATTTTCTAATAACTCCCCCTGGTATTATTGCATCGTGGAATTTTTTGGGACACCATAATGTCACTTATATTTTCGAGTTCAGCTGAACAGAACGAACAAGTTGTTTCACTTTGACTCTTGTGTCATACAGTTCGTTTTTTGTTTAAGAAAATTTATATTATTTTAAAATTTCGAAAATTTATTCTATAGAAATATTCTTAGATTTTTGTATATTTTTTTAGTAAAATTGAAGCCATATCAAAATGTTAATCAAGTCATTTTAAATGATAGTTCCAAAATCTTATTTTTTGTAACATAATAGCTTGCCTGAATCTCAGATTGAGACGTTTTGATAGAGAAATACTGTAAAAAAAACATTTTTTGTAAAATGTTGTTGTTTGAATGTTGTCTTAATTTTTTTTGACTTTCAAACATTTTCCAGAAAAGCGATTTTGAACAGAAAAAAACTACCCTGTTTAAAAACTCCATATTGGTTCTACACTGATAGAAATTTGTGCGTAGTATTAATGAATTCCTTCATTAATCCAATGAATTTTTTCATAAAAAAGTTCCCAAAGAAACGTTTCATTGGGTTAATGAAAGGTATTTCATTACATCAATTTTGATGAATGGTTTCATTGACCAAATTAAAATTTCATAAAGTATATGAAATTTTTTTCATTAATCCTAGCCTGATCGTTATGAAATTTCCATGTGTTAAATGAATAAAATTCATAGTTTATATGAAATATGAATAATTTGCACTTTTTGTGATTATTTTAGCATAGCATTAATTTGGTGGTTATTGAGAAAATATCATTCGTTGATATTATTTATAAGGTCTGGTCCAATTTTAATTTATTTCTGTTTTTATTGTTTCATTTTTACAAAATTGTTCAATTTTTCTTTAAATTTTTTTAAATTTGTGTTAAAAGATGACATATTTTCTTATATGTCTGAACAAAATTTATAATTTTTTATCGATCTGGCTTGGAATTCTCTAGAACGATCGACGATTATAGTCCACTTTTTGTAGTTAAATTACGACCATATTAGATAAAAATGTTAAATATTGTTAACAATGTTGTTAAAAACAAAAATTTAATATCGTTTAGCATAATTTTTTTTGTGTAACATCGTCAAAACGATATCAATTTGGGCCTCGTTTTGAACAAAACTATGTCGTTTTCTTAGAGAATCTGTTCCCTAGAATTTATTGACCAACTATTCAAATTCGTCAAAAACTGTTAGCTCTAGGCAAATGTAATAAAAAAAATTATTTCTATCAAAGTTTTGTTTAATTCTGTTTAAAAGAAAAATTTTTCAATAAAAATGTTTTCTTCTTCTTCTTCCTGTAAAGAGGCTAACTAAAGTAATATTCTACAGTAATTAATTAAAAATTAATTACGATTGTCATTATCTGACGGTTGCAAAACACTTTCTAACATGAAATTTAAAGAAACTTGCTTAACGGCGACTCAATCTCTAACCTACACTTGGTATCCTTGTATGTGAATAAAGCACATCAAAAAACGTGATAATTACTTGTGAAAAAGAGATAGGATTAAGAAGAAGAAGCATTCTAGTTGAGAAATGAATTGTGCATTGGTATTAGTTAATTCTGTCTGATCTGATCGAAACAATACTTGTGTGTACGTAGTGTGACCAAACTCCACTTTAGCCACAGTCATCGCTGTGTCGACCGTGGCTCAACTCGTTAAGAGGTGAGACTACGATGCATAGCTTGATGCTAAGGCAGTGAGTTCGAATACCAGTACGACACCAAAAAAAAAAAATAAAATTTTTTTCATATAGAGCAAATTAACAATATAAAATAATTTGTTCAATTGACACATAAATTAACCACTGGCGAGTCCCAGGAGGGGGACGAAACTGCGGCAGTCTTGTGTATCCCTTGTGTCCGTAAAATTTTTCAATAAAAATGTTTTCTTCTTCCTGTAAAGAGACTAACTAAAGAAATTTTTCAGTTTTTTTTTATTTCAAAATGATAGTAGAAAAAAATTTTTTTTTTTCTTATTACAAGTCAAAAATTTTGTAGAAAAAAATTCGAAAATTTTTCATTGATTTAATGAATTTTTTTTTATAAAGTTATGAAAAAATCATAAAAAATTAAAATGAAAAAAATACCAATATTAATGAATTTTCATTCAGTTAATGAAATTTTTCATTAAACCAATGAATCGATTTTAATGAAACCCCTTTTTATTAAGAGGACAAAAATTGCTAGGACAAGCAAACGTGCCTGTTGTCATCAAAGATTCTGAATTGTTCTTAACAAGAGGTCAAAATATTGCAAACTTTTGTGTTTGAATCTGATACACTCAGATAATTATTTGCATGCTATCAATGAATTTTGCATTAGATGTATAATTTGTCACTAGATCTCGTCCATTGAAACTTTTCATTAAATAAATGTAGTTTTTGATAAAATTTAATGAAAGATTTCATATTATTTATTAAACATTTTATACGGCTAATAAAAATGGTTTCATTAAAACTATGAATTTTTTTCATAAAGTTTAAGAAATTTTTCATTCACATTGTGAAGAAAACTTCATTAGTTTGGTGGAAAAATTACATTAAAACTCCTCCAAGGAATTCTCTCTGTGTAGAGGGAAGAGAGTCACTTATTGGGAGAATTTCAACTCTAAATTTTGATTTAAAGAACTTTCGCACCAAAATTGTCTATAACAGGGAAATGTCTGCTATTGGCGTTGTCCACTGTTTAGTTTTATTAGCGTTTCATTAAATATGAAGAGTCTAGAAATAATTAAATCCTCCTTAAGGTTAGGTCCTTAAAATTCCAAATAGCAAAATATAAGTTCTACCTTAACTAACATACAAAGTTTATAAGAAAACAAACTATTGAATTGTGACAGACACATCTCTAGAGACATCATTTTCCTCTTAAAACCGGAAATATTGAAATTGTTTGGTTTTGTATTTAAAGATGTTTCAAGTGGAGCACATACTTAGTACGACCACAACATGAAGCTTAATATTTACTAAATAAACAACAAATTCAAAGACCCCTATCTAATGATAAATCTTTTTTCAAGTAACATATTTCTTGTTTTTAGTTGTACTTTTTTTTGGATTTGGCCATTGACGAAGAGTAAGGTACAAGCTGTACTATTTACTTTATGGTCTACTACATTTTTAAGTTTAAAATATGTTGAAAATCATTTACAAAAATATTTCATTCATTTTTATTTTTTTTTTTTTTTGAAAGCATCTTTATCTTTAACAGGGTTTATTGCAAAATATATTTTTAAATTTTTGCGTTGGCTTGTTTTATTTTTCCAATGACCACAATAAGGCCAAGTTCATCAATGATCACCCGCTGCATTTTAAATTTTACTGTTTTTTTTTCCTATTTTTTCTCCCATCATGGTTTTGTTAAAACTGCCTTCTGAACAAATTTCAAATTGTTTTGTTATTTTGTAAAACAAAAAAATAAAAAAAAAATAGTTTTGGTATTTTCTTGTACATTCACCATTAAAAATGTGTAGTATTTGTACACGATTCGCAGAATATTTTAAAATATAAATTTTAGTAAACAGCATGTGATTATTTTCTACGATTTTTTCTTTTTTTTTTTGCTTTTGGTATAAAGGTTAAAGTAAATGTTTTAAATATATATGTCATTTGCAGGCGTGGATCCAGGTTTTCCTTTAGGTGGGGGGAGGGGGGTTTAATGTTTGATAAATATTTTAACATTGAAGAAACAGAGGTGACAATATCGAATTCTGCCAAGTATCTTGGAATGACGCTGGATTGCAAAGCGTATAAAAATAAGTGAACTAGACATGACGTACATCAGTTTAAAATGGCTTATAGGTAGTAACTCTACGCTGTCTACTCAAAACAAATTTATGATTTATAAACAAATACCAAAGCCTTTTACGTTATATGGTATGCAAATATGGGGTTGTGCGAAAAACTCTCAACTAGAAATAATTCAACACTTTCAAAATAAAATCTCCATGTCATATCAGAAATGCTGATCTTCATTGGGATTTAAAAATGAATACCATCAAATAAAAAAATGTTAATTAATGCTCAAAAACATAAAATTCGGCTACACCAACACTCATATAAGTAAACCTGTAAAAATTGTAGAAAAAGCAACTAATAATTAGTTAAAAATGATCTTGCTGAAAAAATAATAATAGCAAAAATAAATCTGTTAACAAGTTTGTTATAATTTTTATTAAAAATAAAAATTATGTTTTTTTCGACCTTTAATTGTGCAATGAAAATAAAAATTATTCAAGTTCGAGGCCATACTCTATATTTCTTCATTAGGATATTGTCCTAACAAATAATCTATAGAGTTTTTTGTTTTCAAATTTATTATTTGACCCTTTCAGGAATGTGTTGATAGATCTATTTCGGGAATTTTCTAGGTTCCCATCATCAGAACACGTTTTGAAAGCGGGTAACAATCCCATGCCAAAAATTATAACAAACTTGTATAAAAGGCAGAGTACCGCCAAGTTTACTTCCCCTGTTTTGCTTACAAACTAAACAAAATATAAAAAGGAGAGAGAAACAAAAAAACGTGTATTGAATATCCACCAGAGGTGGATCTTGCACATCAAACAAGTTTTCAATTTATTTTTTGATCAATGGTTATAATCTTTAACTTCAAACTCATATGTATATTAGTTCTCATGTAGTGAGTAAACTAGTTCATATGTATGTTTGATGTTTGGCATGGGATTGTTACCGCTTTCAAAACGTGTTCTGATGATGGGAACCTAGAAAATTCCCAAAATAGATCTATCAACACATTCCTGAAAGGGTCAAATAATAAATTTGAAAACAAAAAACTCTATAGATTATTTGTTAGGACAATATCCTAATGAAGAAATATATATATATAAAATTTCTATCGAAATACTGTAGAAATGGATATCAAAGTTCGTCAGAAAAGTATAAGATGCTTGTGATTTTGGGATATCATCACTTTTTTAAATGTTTTTGCATCAATAAAAAAAATTCAGCAAAAATGTTCGCTTTATGACAACAAAGTCAAAATGATTAAGTTTTCAAAATGTTGTCTTTACTGATTAATAGCTTTTTAATGGTACGATCGATAAGTCGAAAATTTTTGTAGCATTTTTAGTAGCTCAAAATACTTTTTCATTGCATGTGTTAAAAAACATATTTTTAATATTTTTACAAAAACAACTTTTTAGCGGTTCTCGATGTATCTATGTACCATTATTCTGAGTTGGTTAAAGCTTTTTATTGTGTGTGATTAAAAACATTATTTTTAATAGTTTTTGTAAAAAGAGAGTTTTCCGTCCACTCTATATCCTTAACGGAGCACTTTAAAAACTGGGAAAATAGAAAAAGTAAGTTAGGGTTAAGGATTTTTTAAATAAAATACGAATTATGTTTTATTTTCTTTAATTACTAGTCACATTCAAGTATTACAGTTTCAAAAATCTTTTAAATTCATTTATAAAAAACAAGTTCTTGTGTTTTTATCAAATTTATAAGTAATTTTTTAATAAATCGGTTAATGGTATCCGATGAAGTCGGAACTCAAAATCTGAATAATCTTAAGTACATTAAAGAAATAATTTGAATTTTAAATTAAATTTTTTAAAATTTCGAATTTTTGGGAATTTTTATTTAAAATGCTATTTTACCAAAAATGGCCCATTGTCGCCAGAGATTCGGCACGGGCTAATGTTTTCCGAAAAGAAATCGGTTTCGTCTATTTGAAACAAATAAAACTGGGGTGGTGCAAAAACTGGGGCGGAGTAATAAACGAAAATCTAAAAATTGGGTTTTAAGGGACATCCGAATGTTTATGATGTAATATACAGTTTAGACAACGAAGTTAAACTAACTGGCATTTTTAAGTTACAAATTTAACTTGACAGCTAAAGAATATTTCTGTTAGTTTCAGATACCAAGGTGGTGCCAATAGCGATCTTGCATAAGAAGAACAAGAGAAATGTAGGCGTTAGTAAATCATTTCCCCAACAACGCCAACATTTTTTTGCAGCTGCATCTTAACGTTAAGTTTTATTTGACTTTGTTTGTATGTTTTTTTAAGTGTTCACAACCGAAGTTATATTAAAACATGGAGTTTCACACAATTAGTAGTACACTCATAAAAAAAGTTATAGTTCCAATTCTGTTGAGGTAATTTTTATACCCTCCATCCCATAGTGCAGGAGGGTATATTCACTTTGTCAAATGTTTGTAATTCTTTTAAAAAAATTCTGGGACCCCATAAACTATATATATTCTTGATCAGCATGGATAGAGAAGTCGATATAGCCATGTCCGTCTGTCCGTCTGTCCGTCTGTCCGTCCGTCTGTCTGTGGAAACACAAAATACTCCTCCAATACAGAAGAGGTACTGCTAATTTTCAGTCAAATTGTTTGTTGATATCATGAGCAGTTTTCTAGTGAAAATGATCAAAATCGGTTAACGCGTTCAAAAGTTATGAGTGAAAATGTGGGAAGACCTCTAAAATTTTTTTTTTTTTATTTCATCATACATACATACATACGTACATTCAATGCTTATACACAAGAATATACGCAAGCAGGGTTGGCTGTCAATATCGCTGAATTACCGTCCCCGATTCTGACACCTTTCAACTGACTATCGTTATCGCTTAAATACCGTTACCGATATTCTTGAAATACCGTTATCCGTAAAATACCGTTACCTTAAAATACCGTTACCGAAATAATCTAACAAGATCTGAACAAAAAAACTTCTGTAAATAGATATATTTTCCCAAAGTGTGATCATAAACTAGACAGTCATTTAAACTCGGGCATAATGCGGTTAAAAATTGTGGTGTGCATTAACATTACCTGTATAACTAAAATAACGTTATCCTTAAAATGCCGTTACCAAAATAATTGAAAAATCTTTTTCCCTAAAATAAAGTTACCGAAATATCTAAAATATCGTTACCGCTAAAATACCGTTAGCGAAATAAATAAAATACCGTTAACGCTAAAATACCGTTAACGCTAAAATCCCCTAAAATACCGTTACCGAAATAAAAGAAAATAGCGTTACTACGACCAATAACCACATAGAATCGGTTACCATCCATGGTCATGATCAACACTTAAAAACAAAAAAAAACTCACAAAATATTGTTGTTGTTTTTTTTTTGTTTTGTATACAGTATGTATGTACGGCCCTATGCTCCTTATAGGAACGACGGGAATATATATATATATGTATGTACGTATGAATTAGTAGCAATCGCATGCAGAGTTGCCAGGTTTGACGATTTGTCGTCATTTTGATGATATTTAATACCCAAAATAACTAATGACTATTTGACGACTTTTGCTTCCAAAATGACGATTTTTTGACAATAATTTAATATGTCAGCAAGATCTACTTATTTATCATTCTCATAAAATCGCCGGCTCGATTATTAAATTTATATTATTTCGTTAAAAATTGAAAGCAAAAACATTGTTTTTTGATCGATAGCTAGCTTTTATATGCTAATATGATGTGAAATACAATTTTGCAAAAATGCAAATCCTAGAATTGAATAAAACTTAATCCAAACCGCATTTATTTTTTTATAAATTCATTACGGGTTTAGCTTAATTTAGTTTCTGTGTTTATATGTTTAGAACATTTCTTTAAATTTTTATAAAATTTAATTGGAGTTAGATTTAAATAAAAAATAAAAAAATTTTCATGTTAAAACACAAGGCATGGACTTTTTTTGCGAAACAAACAGATCTCTAGCCCGAATATATTTCATGTTGAAAGATGATTTATATACAACTTTAAATGAAACAAAATAAATCCAAAAATAAGTCCGGTGCTTAAAAAACAGGCCTAATAATATAAATAAAGTGCCAAAATTTAATAATTAAAAATATAACATTAAGTTTGTTCGATAACACAAAAATTTGTACAAGTTTTTACTGGAAGGTGTTCGTTTAGACAAATACGCAGTAAAAACTGGTAAAAAGAGAGAGTAAAGTGACAGTTTGATGCCAAAGAACTTACAAGTTTTTACTGGATACATTTTTGCCAGAAAGAATTTGTAAGATGAAAAAAACATACGACTAAAAAATAAAAAAATATGCTTGTATTTTTAGTAAACAAAAATTAAATTAAATTTTGGCAAAATTTCAGTTTATGGGGGACACCCCTGGAAAAAAAAAAAAAAAATGCCACGCCCCCTTAAATGACCCCAGGAGTGCGAAAATCATAATGAATAAGGGGGCTCAAGCCCCTTATGGGCGTGGCAGTCGAAAAACGACCCGGCCCACCTACGTAGACAATATGGGTATCAAATGAAAGCTAATGTCTTCACGATTCCAAAAATAGCCGTAGTTGCCAGATCGGGCGATTTTTGTAGCCGATATGGCCATTTTGGCAAAATTTGGGGTGGGGGAAATTTTTTTTTTCCTTTTTTTTTGCTTATATTTTGTTAAAATCAAATGTTCTCGTGTCAAGAGTCAAATCATAAATGAGGATAAGTACAAAATTAAGAAACGAGGAAAACTCTTGAAAGCTTCTGATTGGTTAATGAAAATTTGTTATACTGGCTTCGCTTAGTAAAGTTTTTCTGCGTGACCGGCCTACGGCCGGGCTTAGGGGTTTTTAACTCCAGTATGTCTTAATTCTAGACGGCGGGGATCTCGAGTGCTCGGCCTCTGGCCGAGCTAAAAAGAAATAAACAAAAAAAAGTCCTTCCCCTATTTTATAAAAATTAACATATCTTCCTCAAATTCTGGACGATCTGGCAACTACGGGTATTTTTGGAATCGTGAAAACATTTCCTTTCATTTGATACCAATATTGCCTAAGTAGGTGGCATGGGTCGTTTTTCACCCCCGCCCCTATTTAACAAAAATGGCCGTATCGGCTGCAAAAACCGCCCGATCTGGCAACTATGGCTATTTTTGTAATCGTGAAGACATTAGCTTTCATTTGATACCCATATTGTCTACGTAGGTGGGCCGGGTCGTTTTTCGACTGCCACGCCCATAGGGGGCGTGAGCCCCCTTATTCATTATGATTTTCGTACTCCTGGGAACATTCTGAAGGGGATGGCATATTCAGATTTTTTCTCTAGGGGTGTCCCCCATAAACTGAAATTCAGCCTAAATTTTAATTGTTTATGGATTGAAAGTGAAAATTATTAAATAATTAACTATGGAAGAAGTTAAAAAACATTTAAATTATTTTTGGTCGATAATTTCAATTAACTTTTTCCTTTTCCATAAATCACCAGTTGATTTTTTTTTAATATTTAAAACAAGCTATTTTATCTAATTTAATAATTCCTACAAATTTTCTGTTCGTTTACTTTTTTGTAAATTTGTCTTACTATTTGTAATTTTGTTACTGAGTAGTTTTTACTGAACTTTACAGGAAAAGTAATCGAACAGACTTATTGTTAAAGAATTTCCAAATGTTGTAAAAGAATTTAAGTTTTAAAAAGTTGTGCTACTGAAATGTTGTTTACAGAATTATGCAGATATAAGTGTTTAACAGTTCAAGTGGTAAAATTAGTTTGATTTAAAGTTGTATTTATTTGATCTTTCAACATTATATTTTTGCTATTTTATTAATTAATAATCATATAATTACAAATTACATCCTATTACCCTAACCGAGCACTAGCTACTATGGCCTTCGGCGCGTTGTAGCGAAAACAGATCAGTGCCTCTGGTGGGAATCGAACCCACGACCCCCGCACTGATAAGCCAGCACGCTACCAACTAGCCTACTGGGGCACACTGTTTCAACATTTTATAAATATGAATATCGTTGTAAAATATAAGGATTTTCGAAGTTTAAACCAAAGAGAAGTGTCAAAAATCGTGTTATATTACAACTATAACACGTTAACATTTGAAATGTGAATAACATTATTGTATTTTATTTTTTATTAAAACTTTATCCCTCTTCTAACAAATATATTTTATTTTGACGATTTTTTCAAAATATGATGACGATTTTGACGATTTTTTCTAGAAAGTTTGTCGTTTTTATGATTTGCAAACCTGGCAACACTGGTTATAAGTGCAAATGCGAGAAGCCCTCGAAAAATTGTTAAGCTAATTTATAAAGTATGCTTTTGTTTTCCATATACCAGGCTTGCCATATACCTTTTTTTGTTAACCCCAACAAATCAAAAAATCACCAATAAGAAAAAGGTAGAACAAAATAGTTTAGTTAAAATTCTTTATTTATTTGACTGCATTAACCGGAGTTGCCAGACACATTAATCGTTATCAGATCAAAAAAATATCCAGGAACAAAATCCCCGAATCCAACAATGTAAATTCATAACTTTTTTTCGTACACTATTTTTACTTATTTTCATTCTCAACCTTTAATAAATTTGCAAGGAAACTCTTACATTCTAATTACATTTATTAAAAACCCCATTCAATTTAAAGGACATTCACTTTCAGAACTTTTTTATTTAAGACATATAAGGTGCATACTTCATCTTAAAATCTTTTGATTATATGCATTTGTTTTCCTTAAAAGCCCTAATTTTTATTTGATACATACAAAAATAATCTAAATTAAAGTATTGATGTGTAAAAACCAATCGAATTTTGGGAAAATTTCTTAGGGTTCTTATTCTAGGAGTCGTAAACGAGAATTGCACAAGCAACTGAGCTGAAAAACAATAATTTGAAATACCAGTTTCTTTAATTTTTTGTATCTCGAAAACACTCGAAAGATTTTCTTTTATAATTTTTGACAAACTTAGTTTCATCACACTTTCCGTTTTACTTATGTGATGTATAGTATAAACACATGTGTTGTAATGTAAACTGGCATTTCATAATTATTTCATTATGTATGTCTCCGCAAGTGTATTTTTGTTCCCTTAAATTTATCTAAAATTCTGATTATTCGAAACTGTTTTTATGCGTTTGTATTCATTGCATCTCTTCTAACGATCCAAAAATATATTTTAGTAACTTTCTTTCATTATTATATAGGCAAATAGACAAACAACAGGCGAATTTTACAGTTTTTTTAACATCATAAGGAACTATACAAATATATATATTTTTCACTACACGTTCTTCTTTAGGTAATCAGAATAACCTTTGAATACCCACTGCAGAATTTCAGATTCATTTTAGTAAACTTTAATTAAACATTTTTTTCTTCTGAAACATCCCAAAGACATTAATCAATCAGTCATATTTTGTTTTACTTATAAAAACAACATTATTTTTGTTATTTTTACAAAGAATATAGATATTAATATTGTTTGCACTTTCCCTGGTTTATGAAAACACCGAGATGGAGGGTATCCAAAAATTCGTCACAGCCGAATTTAATCTTTTTTAATACCAAATTCGGCACATCGGACTTTAATGCTTCCACTTGTTTCTGCTGTTATCGTTTAAATCAGTTATTTAGTCAATGTTTTTAGTTATCTCATTTTACCTCAAGAACAAATTTCATACATATTTGAACTAATTTTTCTACCTAAAATTTTGCAATTTTGATAGCTAATTTAAATTACATTGTCTTCAAACCATCATTTTTGTGTGTCTCCGCTATCAGTCTTCTGGCGTTAATTTCTCATATGTTTTTATTTTATAATCATAAAACAGGCTATATCTCCGAAACTAAGCAAGATATTAAATACTTATGTTCGCGGTAATAAAAATGGACATGCCTGTGGTTAAATCTGGAAAGATCTTATAAGTCAAAATTGTCTGTTGATTCAGCTAAAAAAAGTCGGTTGAGTTAACTAAGTTCTTAGATAATTTAACTACAACAGTCAACTCAAATTTTGTTCTTCTATTATTTAGGTCACCTTAATTTAACAGAGTCTCAACTTCAATGAAGATTCTGCTGTCGTAGCTGAATTTTCAACTATTTATACGGACTTTTTTGTGAGTCTAAGAATACAGAGTCGTCTAGTAACCAGATTAAAAGTTGGATTACCTGTTGATCAAAAGGATTAAAAATAGTTTAATCGACTTAATTGATCGATTAAGCACCCTGCGGGAAACGAAGGGTCGATTGATCCAAAGTGACAAGTCTGTGATATATGATTTGGTGGCACGTCACGAAACTGGTGAAACCAAAATTGTGGTGCACCAAAAAGTGTTAATTTTGGGGAAATGACCAATCACGTGACTTTAGTTATGGTGACAAAACATTCACTGGTTGCTACCAGATATATCAAGTAACTGGAGAAAATGTAACATAACATCAAAGTGTACTGAAGCAACTAGGGCAGTTCCAGTTGAAGTTATTACCGGTCATTGAACTGGTTCAAAACCATTAGCAGTGGATGAAAACATGGCAATGAGTGCCAAAGGATTCAGTCACTTGACTGCTACACAGCAGACATAATACTGAAGGAATTTTATATGTACCGACTATGTGACAGTTGAAATGAAGACTTAACACTCCACTGGTTTAAAAGAACTGAACACGGAACTGTGACCAGGGTTGCCAGATATGGCGATTTCTCGCCAAAAGTCGCGATCTTAAACTTAGTTTTTTGTTGGGTATAGACAAAATAAGATAATTATAAAATTGATTTTTGTTTTAAGGTTTTTTTGAAGAGGGGGTAAGACACACTGTTTTGGAAAAGTGCAGTGATTGGTTCCGGACGGGCTATTTAGTAACTCGTGCATAATATGACATACGCTGAATAAAAAGTGACAGGTTACTTGCTAATTACTTTTCGCATGCCCGGCGACATGTACCCTTAGACCAGTGCATTGGTACGTCTCAAAACTATTTCAGTCAAACTACCCCTATTACAGAACACATTTCGTTTAATATGTGACTGCTTTTCCTTCAAAAATTGTTCTCCAGTTCTAAGATACGTATACCTACACCAGTACGTATACCTACACGTGATAATTTTTTTTCCCACTGGTTGTGTTGCATATCACATAAAACCTAAAATGGTCATACTTTGACACTACCTACTTCTAACTTGTCCCGTAGTATATTCATTTCAGTCTGTATGGTGATAGGTTACCTTGGTCAAGTTATTCGACACGTCACACAGTGCTCCACAGGTAGCAAATTGTCACCTCCTATGACAAGCCCATGTTAAAAGTACCGGTCACTTTCATATAACAGAACCGAAACTAGGACAGGTTCATACACACAAAGTTCTAGTCACATGACCATACCAGTGACTGGTCCATTTCCCGCAGGGCAGTTAATCCACTTTTCTATTGTATAAACTTTTCTGTGTAAATTGGCTAAAACATTTTAAAATTAACCAAGAAGTGAGCATTTAAAATACTTATTTTATTCAAAATTGGAATAATTTTCTAAAAAAATAACAATAATTCACGTCTACTGTACATATGAGTGCCTCGCTGGAACAAGGGTATAAAATCCAAAAACTGAAGTGTTGAAGATTGATAAAAACGTGGGAAAATGCAAAAAAATTGAGTTTCCATAAATTGCTTTGCTATTCACTAAATATGGGCAGTGAACAAAATTTATTAAAAAATCATGTATTTAGTTAGAATGTTTTTCTAGCTCAAGTCCAAAAATCTAATATGATATTGTCATATTAGATTTTATTTGTAGCTTTTCAAAAAGTCTGATCATTTTCATGATTGACAACACAATTGTTTCATTGGCATCACCCAAATCTTAACTCAAAACGAGACATTACATACAACAGCTAAAATAAACCTTATGAGAATCTTTTTGTCTGCCTAAGTGTATAAACTGCCTGATCTGGTAACTCAAACTATTTAGAAAACAACAATTTTACATGTCGATATACTTTGTATGTATGTACATAAGGCCGGGTCGATGTGTATGGGGGCAAAAAAAATCGCTCAACGTTCAAGGAAAATCGTATTCTAGGGATCAAAATAAGAAATTTTGCCGAAGGAACCATACCTCTAAAACGAATTCTGATGTCTCGCCTTTTGACCCGTAGTTTAAAATTTTGAAAAATCCCACTTTGACCCATTTAGAGTGCCCCAATCGTATCCAACCCAATCGAATATAATTTATACATTAATCTGCTAGAGCGTCTTCCGGAGAAGAAATACTTTCTGAAATATCTCTATCCCGAGATTTGCACATTTTGCTATAAAAACACGACTAAAAAGGCCCTCTTTCAACTTAAATTTTAACCCCTTAACGGTCATCTAGAATGATTTATGCATTAATCTGCTAGCGTGTCTCCCGGAGAAGAAGTAGCTCCCATAATCTTGGAGAGATTCCTCCTACTTTCTGAAATATCAAAGTGGGCTTTTTCCAAAGTTTACCCTACGGGTCAAAAGACGGGACATCAGAATTCGTTTTAGAGGTATGGTTCCTTCGGCAAAGTTTCTTATTTTATAATACGATTTTCCTTGAACGTTGAGCGACTTTTAAATCGACCCGCCCTAATGTACATGTATGTATGTTTACTGTATTAAAATTTTGTAACAACAAAATTTATATACAACATAATATATATATCTGAACAAACTGTGTTTGTTAAGATATATGTTATATTTTTCTATTGCAGACAACTAATGATTGGAGAGATGCCAATGAAACAATTGTATAGTCTGTCATGCAAATGATGAAACTTCTGAAGAATATTCCAACTAAACATATGAATATATGGAAGGTCCAAAAAAATAATTTTTGTATTTTTAATACAAAAATTTTATTTGATATAATCATTTAAAAATATTAAGCAGAAGTAGCAAAAAAATGCACTTTTTGTAGTGGAATAAGGGTATGTGTTACAATTTTGTTTCTATTTTCATACATTTTCTAAGTAGTGTTTTGTTCATCGTTTTGGTTTTCGAGCCACTATATGTAAATTACTAAAAAATTGTAAAATTTTTGCGATACAATGGAACATTTTTATTTCGCGCTTAAACAAAGACTCGCTTTTGACAAATTAAAATATCAATAATATAACTTTGGGATATTCATAATATAATAGGTAGCAGAAAAGTTTAAATTTTTGTAAGTTAACAATAGTTTTACTGAAAAATACACAAGTCTACCTTTTAACTTTTATAAAATTTCTGAAAATAAAAACATTTATGGAACAAAAATCGTCTTTTAAGGTTAAATTTAGGACAGAAAAAGACAAAATTTAGCAAAATTTTTGCATAGGTATACATATTAATGCTTGGTAAACCATATTATGCAAAAAAATGCGTTTTCAAAAAAATGCCGCTTATACCCTTATTCGAGCGAGCCATTCATATCTTCACATCATTTATTTAATTAACACTTGACAATATTTGATTTATAATACTCGTATTTATGTTATGTTTTCAAACAATTGTTGTGTTATTTTAAAAATCGTCTATTGTTAATTCAATATTTATACAATATAAATTTTTAGTGTTTTCTTACGCTACCAGTTTCGGAGATATAAGCAGATGACCATTCAAAACAGCCTACGTGTTTAAATGCTACAAAATCTTTTTTTTTTTTAAGAAATTGAACGCCTGCATAAATAAACATCACAAAAATTTAAATTTGGAAAAAAAAATATTGTCCACAAACAATACACTACCAAAACCCCGACTAGTGTTTTTTTTTTGACAGTAAATTTTTTTATGAAATGATAAACTTAAACTAACAAAAAAAAAACGACTTGTTTGAATTTGTTAAAAAATAAATTAAGTAAAAAACGTCAAATAACAAAGTATTTATTTTGTAAGCCATTAGCATATTAGACAGAATACAAACAAAAAAAAAAAAAAATTGAAAAAAAAGCGAAAAAGTTTTGAATCGATTTATTGCTGTAATTTTTTCAAAGTCATCTTTTTATTTTTTTTTTCTTTTGTTGGGGTTTTTTTTTTGTAGTCAATAAAATAAAGTTTTATTAAACAAATACATCAATGGCCACCCAAAAAGTTTTAAAATATGGAAATATTAAAAATATTGAATTTTTAATGTTGTAACAAACTATGTTCACATAGAAAAAAATTACTTAAATATCATAAAGCATCTATTCTTTGAAAGAACACCAAAAAAAATTGTAATTTTTTTTATCTCATGTACTCCGATTTTCTTTATATCAAAAACATATAACCTCTACGGAGCATATATCCCATTTCCATATTCAATTTTTTAAAAAATCTCGACTTTTTCAGGGTTTCAATTGTTTAGAAAACGACGATTTAAGTGCCTTTAAAACGAGGCATCAATGAATCTTGTAGCTTAAGCCGTTGAAAAGATATGGGCAATTTTGTGGAGCTACTTTTTGTAAAACTTTTATTTTTATATTTTTTTTAATAAATGAGTTTTTATGTATATGGGCTATTTCAAATTTTTTGAGTACCTGCTGAAACCGACATACTATGGCTCTTATTTCGTTAAATTTTATGAATTGAAAAAAACGTTGTACAGGGTTTGGATGACTATACTTGAAGGATATGACGTGCAAAGTCTTACGTTGAAAAAAAAAAAGTCTTCACCTTAAGAATTGGTGGTCATCTAAAATCCGAAAAATTAAAAAAACGACTTGAAACTTGCAAGAGTTTTTTCATTCATTCCGTTTTCTTTGTAATAGTTTTTAGCTTTCGAATCCAAACCAATACCAAATACAGTCACTAGACTTGGAGGATATATCCACAACAATTTTTTGATATCGCTGCTGGGTGAAAAGTTGAATGGTGGTTTAAAAGTGAAACCAAAATTTTCCGAATTTTAAACTTTTTGAAGATTTTAAATAGGGTTTTTCCGCCGTTTAATAAAAATGAGTTTTAAGCACAGAAATAAAAAAAACGGCATAATTTCATAAAGTTTGAGGTATATCAAGTTGGTGTCAGCTCACCAATAACGTATCACGGACATCACAAACTTAAAAGAAACTGGCGTAAATTTTTTGAAAATGTATCTTTTTTCCGTCTGACAATCTGAATTGTCTTTTAAGTTGGCTAGTGTATTGCGTGATGTGAGTAACTTCGTAAAGTGCACCTCCGAGGCGAAAACGCACTTTAAAATTTTTAAACGCAAAAATTTTATGAACTTCTGAAAATTTTTGCAAAAAAAACAATTTTTTTTTGAGCTTTTTTTTATATCAAAACATGGCATGTGAACATGTTTAGGTATCTAAATATATTCTTCGCGACGGACTAAACTGATAAAGTGCAAAAAAAATAATTGTTTTCAATCCTGGCGCGTGCAGCGGCAGTTTTTTACAAACACATTTCGCTTTATGACAACTAAAACGCTGTATCAATTCCGCTCAACGTACATCGAATTTAAGACTTTACTAAGTTTGATACTAAAATCGACAACGCACCAAAAAATTTTAAGGATTTAAATTTTATGGAGGAAACAAAATGTTTCTAACCTCAAAAAGCATCCTTGTATGAAATATTTGATTTTGAAAATTTAAAAGAATTATTTTTGAGTTTGGGTTAATAAGTAACCCAGAATATATTTGCAAAAAAAACGCGTTTTTTTTTTTGAACCCCTAGAAAGTGAGACTATATTTTTAAACAATATTCACGAGGGCCACCTTAACAAATTTCAACAAAACAATTGAAACAATAAAAAAATCATGAGTGGTAAAGTTTAAATGGTTATATCTCTTAAAACATTAGCGATAGGCAAATAGTTTTTTCCCAAAATATTGCAAATTATGTCTTATACTAGCCGTAATTATGTAAAATGTTTAAAAATTTAAAATAAGTTTTTATATGGATACACGATCAAAAAAAATTTTTTTTTTTTTTATTTTTCAGTGTATTTTAAAAAGTATTGAAGCTTTTACAAATATTTTAGTGTGCTAAGAAAGCCCTTAAGCGGTATTATCCTTATCCAAGCGTTGTCCTTTTCCAATTTTAACAAAAACTGTAATTTTAATATTTTTTTTTAATTTTTAACTTTAAACCGCCGTAAAATTTGCGCCTTTTAATAAAAATGATTAACGCGAAAGGATTTCACATGCTCAAATATCGGTTTATACACATGCAAATCATCATTGATGTCAGACAAAAAAAAAAAAACTTAAAAAAAAATGTTTATGTGCCGTAAATTTTTGAAGTTGCCTATATCTTTTTTCTACTATATTTAGTATTTTTTTAGATTTTTATCCATAAATTTGAATCTAGTTAGAGCTCCATATATTAATTTGGAAAGGACATAGTGGAACAAATTATAATTAACAAATATTTTTTTGAAAATTAAAAAAAAAACTGCTTAAATACAACGGCTTAAACCGCGGCTATTGGAAAAAAAAACTCATTTTAACTTCAATAAAGTATTTGCTTGCTTATTTTATATAAAGCACGACAACAGTAGCTTTAAAATGCGGTATCAATGAATCATGCAGATGTAACCGCTAAAAAGATATGGACGATTAAGTACGACTACTTTTGTTAAATTTTCGGTTTTTTTTTTCATATTTTGAAACGCTATATTTCCACATCCGTTATAGCTAATAACTCAAAACTTGTACTATGATATAGTTGATATGACACTTACCTTCCACACCAAGTTTGGTTAAAATTAAATGGCGTAGAGGTACAAAATTTTATATTTTTTAATGGTTTTAAATGGAATGAGTCAATATCAAAAAATAAGCTAAAAAAGCTCTAAGAAATGTAGCTTAAAACTTTCATAAATTCAAAATCCGCACTTGTATTTAGTTAGGTAGTTCAAATAAAAAATAAACTATAGCTTATTTTTGGTTGCCCTAGTAATGATATATATGGTACTAAAAAATTCCCATGTATGATAAAATTTAATATAAAATTTATAAAATTTGTCTGTACAATGGGCTTGTTTAAGAAATTTTCGACAAAATAGTTTATACACAGAAAAAACTAAAAACGGGTTTCAATTAAAAAATTTATTGAATCAATTAATATTTTAATTGATTTTGCACCTATCACGGCAATGATACTATCAATTAAACCTTTTATTAAAATTAAGAATAAAAAAAAAGTTATAAATAACTTCTAAAAAAAAAATATGATAAGCGTGTGATCTATACGTTGGCATGTGTGTTTTTTGCAATGCTGAGACTGTTTGTGTGTGTGCATGTTTTGTTTGTTAACTTCAAATGTATTTGGTATTTTATACTGAAAATTTTCTATTTATGCAAACAGTGTATGAAATAATAATATGATAATTGCGTCTAAAATAAAATATGTCTTTCTATATTTAAAAGTCAATAAAAATATTTATTGATTCAATTACATATTTGTTTAAAAACAAATCAAATCTTTAATTAGATATTTTAGGTTGATTATTTTTTCTGTGTACCCATCTTTTTGGTAAATACCCGGTAATATACCCATTTTTACCCAAAATACCAATTTTACCGGATATTTAGCAACTGCATATTTACCCCTTTCCAATCTTACAAAAGGCATATTTTTATTAAAGCAATTTCAGAAAAATGTTTAAAAATCGAAAACTTCCTAGCAAAAAAGAACGTCGATTAACCGCCTTGCATACACTCATAATAATCCATGCTAAAAATACAAAGAAAATGTCAAAAAAACAAAATCTTTTGTAAAATTAACAAATTTTCGTTTATTTTACAATATTTTTGGTTATTTTGACATTTATTTGTATATTAACGCGTGGATTATTATCAGTGTACAATAAAGCAATTAGGGAAGGCATTCTGTTGTGCTTCCCTAAATCTTTCTTTGAAGCAGTAAATAATGCATACAATGAAGCATTAATACTGTCAACACACAAAAAAAGCGCTTCATTATTACCTACGAAGGCATGCATTTATTGCTTCTAGAGCACATGAAAGAAACGCTTTTCACGTGCTTAAAAGAGAAATGCATACCAAGTGGGACATCGCGAACAAAAATCATGCATTCTGGATTTGCTTTGGAAGCGCTTGGCAATAAAATAATGGCTTAAATAACTGCTTCTGGGTAGGCACTATTTTTTGCTTGGTTTGGTCGCAATGGGTTAAAGATTTCCGATTTTCTCAAACTAGCACCACATAACTTTTAGGCCTAGCGCTACAAAAATCTGAACAATATATTGAAATTTTTTTGTGAAAAGTTTTTCTTCATAAAAAAATAATGCCTTAGGCTAGGTAAGACACACCGACTATCACGAGAATAATATGCGTCTGTAATCGGCAAGTGGATCCAAATTGAATGGTTTTAAAACCTCAATGTGAAGTTAAGGACAGCCACGAGCACATGTAGAGTTAGGAGAAACCCTGCCTAACCGCGATGTATTAAGCACCATTAATCTCCCTCCCATAAAGTCTCATTTATAAGCGGCTACATCCGCGTCAAATCCCGTCTCACATTGGTCTAATTGAATCCATTACAGCTTGTTGGTCCCATGGAATATTTTTAAAAAGTATTAGTCATGCATTTTTTACTTATTGGTCATCACTGTAAAAAACAATTTTCATAATCTTAATGTTTCTGATTTTTTCTTCATTCTGTTAAAATAATTACCAATCATAAACATGTCATCACGAAAAAATCCGTCATCAATTCAAAACATGTTCTCTCGTATGCGTAACACATTGTTGCATTTTAAGCAGGCAAAGATTGCCAACTGCCTTTTAAATTGAGTGCAAAGTTTTGAATAAATTACACTATTCAACACAAAATCTACAAAAACTAATAAAATTGTCCAAATCGATTTAAAAGGAAGAGTTGACAAAATTTTATATTTCAAAAATATTTTTCAATTAATACTCCCTAAGATTAAAAATACTTTTATGATTCATCTTCTCTGTAAAATATAATTTAATTTTATATTCCACATAAATAGTTTTGTTTTCATAAAATGTATGTATAAAATTTGAATGTATGAAAGAGTTCCTGGCAACCCTTCTGTCAACGAAAACCTATATTAAAAAATATGTGCGTGATTTCGCGGTTTATGAACTTCTAGAGTCATAAAAGTTATGCACTCATAAACTATCTTAAATCTTTTTTTTTCATTCGTAAGTATTTCTTTGTAAATATTTTTGAAGTTTTAACAGAAATAAACATGTTTATTTAATGAAAATTTTATTATTATTCCAATAATGTCTTTACAACTTAAGATCACAACTCCGTGTTTTGGGACAACATAACTATGAACATAAGGGTTATAACTTTTGTTTTTTGGTTTTTGTTTTGCAAATATCAAATCTTACCTATCCTAGACGTACATAAAAAAATATTAAGAAACATAATATTACCCCTCCGATAACAGACAAATATTTTAACGATCAATGACGTGCAGGAACCATAAATATTAATATAGCTGGTGGTTCGTTTTAGTTGTGTTTGTAGATAGCATTTCATTATCGTCTGCATCTTCAAATGGATCAGCTTCGTGATCCTGCTCTAATTATTTGCTCAAATTGTCCAATGCAGTTTTTTGTTTAGTTGTACGCAGATGTTAAAAAGGAGTCCAGCGCCGATTCAAAACTACCTCAATATGCCAATCACTCACTTTTTCCAAAATAGCAAACAAAATTGTTACACTGATAATAATCCATGCGTAAAATTACGAAAAAATGACAAAATAACCAAATTTTTTGTAAAATAAACGAAAATTTGTACATTTTAAGAAAGTTTTTGTAGTTTTGACAATAATTTCGTATTTTTATGCATGGATTATTATGAGTGTAGAAGCAACAAGTTTTTTTATTATCATAATTTTTACGTTTTGTGCCCAACTGATCTAAAATAGGTCTCTCCAATAGCGTCTCCTGGTTCTTGTAGCAGCTGTTAATAATAATAGCAGTTAACTGCTATTTTTTCTCCACAAATATATACTTGGTTTCTACCTCGAGTTTTAACTCATAATTGCAAATGAAATATTTTTAACATTCATGACTCACAAAAACAGTCGACGGCGGCTTGACGCTCAGCCGCGTCTTGAAGGAAAAAATTGTCAGCGGCGGCTGAAAATCGACTGAAGGTTAAATATCATTTGTATGTTAGATCAGGTATAAAATCAAATTTGTTTCAAACTGAACATAAAACACATGCAAAAAAAGAGCAAACTAAACACGCTTTTGGGTTGCACACACTGTTGCCAGCTTGTGTTCAAGAAAAGTAGCTAAATCTGATCCAATAAATAGCTAGAAATAGCTAAAATTTGTTTAGCTTGAAAAGTGAAAAACTAGTATTACTAAATAATGCTAAGTAATGCAAAATTTTACATATATGTATTTGGTTTCCACATTGCGCACCGCAAGTACAAAACAAAAAATCAACAAAGCGATTTTTTTCTAATTTCAATTAAAGTTTTAATATTACAGTTTTCATGTTATCTACTTAATATTTGTTTGAAATTAAAAGCAAGATTCAATGAAATTGTTAACAGATATGATTAAAATTTTAATTGGTTCTAAATCAATTAAATTATTACGAATTATTTTAATTCATATTCAAATTTATTTAATAGGATCAAATTAAATTAAACTTTAAATTACATTTACACTTGTTATATTGTTATATTAATTGAAAGTCGATTTTAGTTTTTTCTTTTTTCATTTATTAATTTACTAGTATTTTCACCAGCTAAACCAGATTTCTGAATCACAAAATATGAGTTTTTGTATGGAGTTTGAAAGTTGAATGTCGTCTGAACGTAGAATTAATGATCTGTATCACTAACTTTTTTTTCTTTAAGAATTGTTCATTAAAGTATGGGTTCGATTCCCACCAGAGGCACTGGTCTGGTTTCGCTACAACGCGCCGAAGGCCATAGTAGCTAGTGCTCGGTTAGGGTAATAGTATATAATTTGAAATTATATGATTATTAATTAATAAAATAAAAAAAAAAATAAATCAACAAAAAGTACACACAGAAAACAGTTTTGTAGTTGCAACCGAATTATTTGCCAACCGAATTTTCGTGGTTCCACATTTCACTATTATTAAATTTTAATACTGTTGTAACAACCGACCTTTATTTACAAATTTCGAATTTTTATTGTAACAATTGAATATTTTATGTGTATGGACTATAACATTCTACAATTAGATTCACATACATTCAAGAATATTTATTTTATTAATAAAAAAGTGTTATGCCTCGACCAGGGCTCGAACCGGCGGTCTTTCGTTTCTAAATTTCAACCTTGAATGTTTACTAGTTTCAAATTTAAATATTTGTCTAAAAATAAATTTGTATGTACAATAGAAATTCGGTTGCTAATCTCAATATTTTATTAGAGTTACCAAAACTATAAAAAAAATTTATATTATTTTAAAATTATTTTATTAAATTATTCTCCGCGAACTGGGCTCAAACCGGCGACCTTCTGCTTGTCAGGCAATTACTTTACCTGTAGCTTAAACCCAATTTGAAATTCTTTTTTCAAATTTCTACCTTGGATACTTTTTTTCTTTCAATTTTAAATATTAATCTCGTCTAAAAATAAAAAATTGGGTTGCTAATCTTAATATTTTATTAGAGTTACCAAAACTATTAAAAAAATGTACATTATTTTAAAATTGGTAACGAAAACTAATATTCGATTTTAACTGCAAATATTTTATTTAAGGGATAAAATCTGCGAAAACTGGTTGGTTGTTGGTATTAACGGTAATGTATAAGATAATATATTCTCAATATTGATAAGGAAAACCAATAGTTTGAATGATGTGACTGTGTTTTGGTTAATTTTATATATTTTCTGTTTACAATATAGTTTAGTTATTCTGATGATGAATTTTAAGTACTTACAATTAAAATTATTGAATATTTATTAAATTTTGTTGGTTGCAATGGAATTCCAACCAACTTATTCTCTGTGTGTACAAAAGCAACTCACAAAAGTTTTTTTTTATATAAAACAAAACATTGTTCCATCATCATTTGTTATTATGTAGAATATTTAACCCTAGAAAGTATATACGTATCTTTAAGACCATTAAGTTTTAAATTTTTAAGCTTTTATGCTAAATCCTTAGAGTAAATTTTTATTTCGGAATACAAAAGTTCATAATGTTTTATATAAAAAATTAAAAACTTTTTTATTGTAGCATGAGTTTAAAGTATATTCTTTTTAGTTAAAAAAAAATGCTATACGTCAAAAAGATCTAGATTAACTGTTGTGTATCTTTTTTAACAAAAATAATATGGTAATTTTTTAGTGTTTTTATGTTTAAAGAACCAAAACTATATCGAAAAACTAAGATTTGTGCCTGTTGTGCAAATTAATTAAAAATTTTATTTTTCATTTCTTTGAACAATAATATGAAGGGCCAATTTTAATGCATTATCGAATTTATATTTAACATTATCAAAGAAACCCCTCTTTTTTGCTTTATATTTGAGCTCCTTTTAAAAAATATATGCCAAGGTAGTAAGATTTTGATTTATAAAAAAAAGGTTTAAAATTAATTAAACATGAGTTAATTTTGTATTATTTTTGCAAAAGAAATATTTAATTATAAGTTACTTACATTTTTACTGACAAAAATTTAATATTTTCGGTAAAGAAGTAGTTTAAGTATAATCTTGTTTTTTAAGACCTAGATTAACTTTTACGTGCAAAAAACAAGATTGGCTTTCTAGGGTTAAATCTGAAATTGTAGCAGTTTATTAGTTCTTTAATTCAGAAAATCTAATCTGTCATATACGCAGGCTAAAACAGAAAATTTGATGTTCTTTATGTATTGTTTCCACTCATATTCGCTGTAAAGCCTTTTCGGCTAGCCGATTCAAGCCGATAGGGTCGGCGGCAGCGTCGGCTTGACAAAATACCGGCGGCTTACATCACTGCTCTACACTACATCGCATACACGCAGAAAAAACTTTAAGAATATTATCGAAATTCCAAGTTAGTTTTACAAAGATCTAGTAAAATATTTATAAATTTTTGTAAAATATATACAAGATTAATCTGATCTAAGCACTGGTTTTTCCCTTTATTGTAATATCTATTCATTGTTAAAATAAACATATAAATTAAAACTTTTTTTTTTTTGTATTATAAATTCATTTTTTATTTACAATCTATCCGAGGATAATAAGCAAATTTGTTAAATTTTATACATAACAGGGGTTATGTAACTCCAATGAGATACATAGCATAAAAAAAAAATTAACTTAGACATTTTTATAAGATTAAATTACATTCGTGAAAGAAATTTATTTTAAGTAATAATGGATCTTAGTTACGAAAAGGGATATCTAATACATGATTTCGTTTAAGTCTTCTAGTTTTATTGATACTGTTTAGCAATGACATCGCCACAGGATTAACGTAGTTAATTAGCCTATGCAAATACCTCTCGCTTATATTTCTGGCTTCATCTCGAACAGACGAAATCGACAAATCTCGTTTGATCACAACATTTCTCACGTACCACGTTGCATCAAGGATTAATCTTAAGGTTTTTGATTGATATCTCTCTAGAATTTCGATATTTGAATTGCTGGCGGTACCCCATAATTGGATACCATATGTCCAGACAGGTTTCAGAATAACTTTGTAGATTCGTAACTTATTATTTAAATTTAATTTAGACTTCTGACATATAAGCCAGTAAAGTCGTTTTGTTTTAATTTTCAGTTGTTCCTGCTTACTCTCTATATGAAACTTCCAGGTAAGTCGTCTATCTAGAATCATTCCTAGATATTTGACTTTATCACGTTTTGGGATTACGTTACTATTTATGATTACATCGGGACAATCACCAGTTCTGAGAGCAATAGTTATATGATTGGATTTCTCGGAATTAACCTTAATGTTCCATTTTTTTAGTCAGCATTCAAGATCGTCGAGTTCCGTTTGAACAAGTAAGGATGCCTCAGCTGGGGACTTACTAGAAGCGATAATTGCCGTGTCATCGGCATATGTAGCCAACATGACATTGTCTCTTGTAGGCATATCTGCTTTGTAAATGGTGTATACACAAATTAAAACTATATTATTAATTTATATTATTTTATAAACACAAAACGACTTATTATAGTCCTGCATTTTAGAACAAATTATTTTCCTTTTTTACTCTTTTTACAAAATTTTTGAATATTTTTTATAATTTTATATATAATTATTTTATACTAAAACCATTTGCATATATTTTTCTAAATATTTTCCCAATACGACGTGTTCACTTTATTTGTCTATTTTATACTGTCAGAATATAAAAAAAAAATGAACAAATCGTCACCTTAAATGCAAAAGGACGTAACTAACAAAGTTTCCAGAACCGGTTTTGTTGATGATTGTGATTCATTTGGCTAAACTATTTACATGCCTACAAAAAATTTTGGACTTCTACGACAAAAAACAGCGGTTTTTTAAATAAAGGTCACATCTTACATGTTTTTGTTCACGAGCACTTTTTTTTTTTGGCTGCCCTGTAAAATATTGAAGTAGCGTTGAGTCATTATAAAGCACTGCATCGAACTACTTTTCTCAATAGAGTTGTTTGGTTCTATGATTAAAACTATCAGTTTTATTAACGCTATTGTTAAAATATCTGTGGACGTTTTTCGCTTCTCCTGTAAAAAAGTAAATATGTTAGTTACGTCCTGTTGCATTTTTGGTGACGAAATACTGAAACGCATACATCGCACTACAACGATCTCTGGTGGTTTTTATTATTAAAATGATATTTTTATAATTTAGTAAATTCAGCAGAAAAAAATTAGTTAAACATTTTGTATTTCATTAAGTCGAAACTTCAAAATCTTAATTTGAATTAAAAATTAGTTTAAAAAGTGAAAAGTTAGATTACTAACGGCTTTACTTATTTTTCTACCAACTTTTTTCTATGAGTGTAGTAAAACTACTAAAAAAATACATTTTTAGAAAATGCACTTTATGCAGGAGGTTTTTGTTCCAAAATTGTTGATATAGTATAGGTTGACATTTTTCAAAAAATAAGTTATAACCCTAATTAACATTCTTACAATATGATTGTTTGAGTTTAAGTATTGAGAAGTAGTTGTTGGTTTTTTTTATGTTGTCCCCTTCTGCGTCGGTATTAAATTGTTTTCAACACCATCTATAATATAACAATTGGTATGCATAACTTTGTGCAGTTTACAACATGCAGCAGTGCTGCAACCAACAGCAGCAATAGTTTACAATTTAACTAAAGCATAACATAACATAAACATTATAAATATTTTTATACCCTCCATCCCATAGTGCAGGAGGGTATATTCACTTTGTCAAATGTTAGTAATTCTTTTAAAAAAATTCTGGGACCCCATAAACTATATATATTCTTGATCAGCATGGATAGAGAAGTCGATATAGCCATGTCCGTCTGTCCGTCTGTCCGTCTGTCCGTCTGTCCGTCCGTCTGTCTGTGGAAACACAAAATACTCCTCCAATACAGAAGAGGTACTGCTAATTTTCAGTCAAATTGTTTGTTGATATCATGAGCAGTTTTCTAGTGAAAATGATCAAAATCGGTTAACGCGTTCAAAAGTTATGAGTGAAAATGTGGGAAGACCTCTAAAATTTTTTTTTTTTATTTCATCATACATACATACATACGTACATTCAATGCTTATACACAAGAATATACGCAAGCAGGGATGGCTGTCAATATCGCTGAATTACCGTCCCCGATTCTAACACCTTTCAACTGACTATCGTTATCGCTTAAATACCGTTACCGATATTCTTGAAATACCGTTATCCGTAAAATACCGTTACCTTAAAATACCGTTACCGAAATAATCTAACAAGATCTGAACAAAAAAACTTCTGTAAATAGATATATTTTCCCAAAGTGTGATCATAAACTAGACAGTCATTTAAACTCGGGCATTATGCGGTTAAAAATTGTGGTGTGCATTAACATTACCTGTATAACTAAAATAACGTTATCCTTAAAATGCCGTTACCAAAATAATTGAAAAATCTTTTTCCCTAAAATAAAGTTACCGAAATATCTAAAATATCGTTACCGCTAAAATACCGTTAGCGAAATAAATAAAATACCGTTAACGCTAAAATACCGTTAACGCTAAAATCCCGTTACCGAAATAACTGAAGTATAGTTTCCCCTAAAATACCGTTACCGAAATAAAAGAAAATAGCGTTACTACGACCAATAACCACATAGAATCGGTTACCATCCATGGTCATGATCAACACTTAAAAACAAAAAAAAAACACAAAATATTGTTGTTGTTTTTTGTTTTGTTTTGTAATACAGTATGTATGTACGGCCCTATGCTCCTTATAGGAACGACGGGAATATATATATATATGTATGTACGTATGAATTAGTAGCAATCGCATGCAGAGTTGCCAGGTTTGACGATTTGTCGTCATTTTGATGATATTTAATACCCAAAATAACTAAATGACTATTTGACGACTTTTGCTTCCAAAATGACGATTTTTTGACAATAATTTAATATGTCAGCAAGATCTACTTATTTATCATTCTCATAAAATCGCCGGCTCGATTATTAAATTTATATTATTTCGTTAAAAATGGAAAGCAAAAACACTGTTTTTTGATCGATAGCTAGCTTTTATATGCTAATATGATGTGAAATACAATTTTGCAAAAATGCAAATCCTAGAATTGAATAAAACTTAATCCAAACCGCATTTATTTTTTTATAAATTCATTACGGGTTTAGCTTAATTTAGTTTCTGTGTTTATATGTTTAGAACATTTCTTTAAATTTTTATAACATTTAATTGGAGTTAGATTTAAATAAAAATAAAAAAATTGTCATGTTAAAACACAAGGCATGGACTTTTTTTGCGAAACAAACAGATCTCTAGCCCGAATATATTTCATGTTGAAAGATGATATATATACAACTTTAAATGAAACAAAATAAATCCAAAAATAAATCCGGTGCTTAAAAAACAAATAAAGTGCCAAAATTTAATAATTAAAAATATAACATTAAGTTTGTTCGATAACACAAAAATTTGTACAAGTTTTTACTGGAAGGTGTTCGTTTAGACAAATACGCAGTAAAAACTGGTAAAAAGAGAGAGTAAAGTGACAGTTTGATGCCAAAGAACTTACAAGTTTTTACTGGATACATTTTTGCCAGAAAGAATTTGTAAGATGAAAAAAACATATGACTAAAAATTAAAAAAATATGCTTGTATTTTTAGTAAACAAAAATTAAATTAAATTTTAATTGTTTATGGATTGAAAGTGAAAATGATTAAATAATTAACTATGGAAGAAGTTAAAAAACATTTAAATTATTTTTGGTCGATAATTTCAATTAACTTTTTCCTTTTCCATAATGACCAGTTGATTTTTTTTAATATTTAAAACAAGCTATTTTATCTAATTTAATAATTCCTACAAATTTTCTGTTCGTTTACTTTTTTGTAAATTTGTCTTACTATTTGTAATTTTGTTACTGAGTAGTTTTTACTGAACTTTACAGGAAAAGTAATCGAACAGACTTATTGTTAAAGAATTTCCAAATTTTGTAAAAGAATTTAATATTTAAAAAGTTGTGCCACTGAAATGTTGTTCACAGAATTATGCAGATATAAGTGTTTAACAGTTCAAGTGGTAAAATTAGTTTGATTTAAAGTTGTATTTATTTGATCTTTCAACATTATATTTTTGTTATTTTATTAATTAATAATCATATAATTACAAGTTATATACTATTACCCTAACCGAGCACTAGCTACTATGGCCTTCGGCGCGTTGTAGCGAAAACAGATCAGTGCCTCTGGTGGGAATCGAACCCACGACCCCCGCACTGATAAGCCAGCACGCTACCAACTAGCCTACTGGGGCACACTGTTTCAACATTTTATAAATATGAATATCGTTGTAAAATATAATGATTTTCGAAGTTTAAACCAAAGAGAAGTGTCAAAAATCGTGTTATATTACAACGATAACACGTTAACATTTGAAATGTGAATAACATTATTGTATTTTATTTTTTATTAAAACTTTATCCCTCTTCTAACAAATATATTTTATTTTGACGATTTTTCAAAATATGATGACGATTTTGACGATTTTTTCTAGAAAGTTTGTCGTTTTTATGCTTTGCAAACCTGGCAACACTGGTTATAAGTGCAAATGCGAGAAGCCCTCGAAAAATTGTTAAGCTAATTTATAAAGTATGCTTTTGTTTTCCATATACCAGGCTTGCCATATACCTTTTTTTGTTAACCCCAACAAATCAAAAAATCACCAATTAGAAAAAAGGTAGAACAAAATAGTTTAGTTAAAATTCTTTATTTATTTGACTGCATTAACCGGAGTTGCCAGACACATTAATCGTTATCAGATCAAAAAAATATCCAGGAACAAAATCCCCGAATCCAACAATGTAAATTCATAACTTTTTTTCGTACACTATTTTTACTTATTCTCATTCTCAACCTTTAATAAATTTGCAAGGAAACTCTTACATTCTAATTACATTTATTAAAAACCCCATTCAATTTAAAGGACATTCACTTTCAGAACTTTTTTATTTAAGACATATAAGGTGCATACTTCATCTTAAAATCTTTTGATTATATGCATTTGTTTTCCTTAAAAGCCCTAATTTTTATTTGATACATACAAAAATAATCTAAATTAAAGTATTGATGTGTAAAAACCAATCGAATTTTGGGAAAATTTCTTAGGATTCTTATTCTAGGAGTCGTAAACGAGAATTGCACAAGCAACTGAGCTGAAAAAACAATAATTTGAAATACCAGTTTCTTTAATTTTTTGTATCTCGAAAACACTCGAAAGATTTTCTTTTATAATTTTTGACAAACTTAGTTTCATCACACTTTCCGTTTTACTTATGTGATGTATAGTATAAACACATGTGTTGTAATGTAAACTGGCATTTCATAATTATTTCATTATGTATGTCTCCGCAAGTGTATTTTTGTTCCCTTAAATTTATCTAAAATTCTGATTATTCGAAACTGTTTTTATGCGTTTGTATTCATTGCATCTCTTCTAACGATCCAAAAATATATTTTAGTAACTTTCTTTCATTATTATATAGGCAAAGAGACAAACAACAGGCGAATTTTACAACAGTTTTTTTAACATCATAAGGAACTATACAAATATATATATTTTTCACTACACGTTCTTCTTTAGGTAATCAGAATAACCTTTGAATACCCACTGCAGAATTTCAGATTCATTTTAGTAAACTTTAATTAAACATTTTTTTCTTCTGAAACATCCCAAAGACATTAATCAATCAGTCATATTTTGTTTTACTTATAAAAACAACATTATTTTTGTTATTTTTACAAAGAATATAGATATTAATATTGTTTGCACTTTCTCTGGTTTATGAAAACACCGAGATGGAGGGTATCCAAAAATTCGTCACAGCCGAATTTAATCTTTTTTAATACCAAATTCGGCACATCGGACTTTAATGCTTCCACTTGTTATTCTTTCAACTTCGATTGACTACATACAGTGTGCCCAACAGACATCCTATTTATGTAGAGTCCCAGCTACTTAATAACCCAAGAGGCTATATACGTATGCGCCTCATCACACCAAAAACAGTCACTGAAAATAGTCATTATTAGTGTTGGATGTGGCATAGAGTTGTAAAGTATGGGAGTCTAATGCTACTCGTCTTTTTTATCTCATAATTACCCGGTACAATAACATAATTATGAGTTTTTACAAAAACTTTATTTCTTTCGGATTCCAAAACAATTGCAGGTTTATGGCTAAATCAAAGAAGTTTCGAACAATTTTGGACACATTAAATACAAATAATTTTGTCTCCTATATCATATCACAAATATGTATTGTACTTCTTGACTAGGAAAAACTGCTGGAACTGTTTTGGTTTTGTTCGGAAGGCAACAACTTCCTCGTTTAAGAAATAAAAAAACAAAAGTACACACATAGAACACACAGATAACAGATTCGTTGTGACAATCGAATTCGTTGCTAAGCGTACTATCAAGTACTATCACATTATTCGGTTACAGCTATCAACATTTGCAGTTATGTCTACCATATTAGAAAATCGTATTCAGTACATTTGACCGAATTTTTTTTATACTTCTAAGAATGATTACGTGTGCACCTTGGTATGTCAGAAACTCCAACATACATAAGGATCTAACCGCACACCTTGTTAAAGATGAAATAAAAAAAAACATAGCGAAAACTACTTAAAAAAATCGAAACCCATCCAAATATACTAGACCGGAATTTACTAAATTGCAGTGGCCATCTGCGATTAAGAAGGAGGCATACTGCTGACTTGGTCCACTTGTGAGAACATAATTTTAATGAAAACATGAAATTTTGTTTATTTAGTCTTAAGATTTGAATACTTATTGTTAGTTCACCATTATTAAGTGGAGATTCAATAAATAAATAAATAATGAAAATGTTAAAAAAAAAAAAATAAATTAAATAAATAAATTACTATTGAAATTGGTTCAATGGTTTTCATTGTACATTTGTTTTTATATTTTTTGTTAAAAAAAAATATATATTTTTATATTTTTGTATTGACATTTTATTAGGCATTGGATATTGAAAATCTGTTGTTACTACATATTGATACCATAGTTTCAAGTACTAAATTTTATTTTGTGTGTCTACCGATCATTACCGCAATTATTTTATAAATACAGTATTACTTGGTTTAACCAATTATTAAAGTATTGCAGAATATATTCGGTTGTATTACAAAAGCATTGATAATAAGAATACTGTGCGCCCCGGTAGGCTAGTTGGTAGCGTGCTGGCTTATCAGTGCGGGGGTCGTGGGTTCGATTCCCACCAGAGGCACTGGTCTGTTTTCGCTACAACGCGCCGAAGGCCATAGTAGCTAGTGCTCGGTTAGGGTAATAGTATATAATTTGTAATTATATGATTATTAATTAATAAAATAAAAAAAAAAAAAATAAGAATACTTTAACAGTTTTGATTAAGAAAATTATATCATTGGTATTGAATTTGTTGCTTAACAAATGATTTTTTATATTTTCAACCGAATTTCAACTAATTTATTCTCTGTGTGTAAGTATATTTGAAAATGATCACTATTCTCAGTCCATAAATCAACGTCAAACCAGCATTCAAAATGTTATATTTTTACACGTAAAGAAAAAACATGGTTTAGGTAACCATATTCGAAGAGCATCATACATTTTTGGATTTATGGTTATGACAACCATGTTACTGTGGTTGTGAAAACCATACGCTTACCTATATAGATAATTATATTACCATATTATGGTAATATAACTCAATATTATCATATTATGGTTCTGGAAACTTTTATTTATTATCACATTTATCAGCCTTCAGTTGAAGCTGGATTAAAAAGTTATAAACTTTTTTTTTTTAATAGTAAAAATGTATATTTATATAAATGAAAATGTACACTTTCAAATAGACTTAAGTTTAAAATAATATAAGTAATCAAATTGTCTTTTCGCTGACGAATAAGCTTTGTGAAATATTTTGTCAGTTACATGAGATCGTTGCATAAATCACACATAAAAATATTGTAAGGAATTCCCAATAAACCAAAAATATTTTGTTTAAATTTTGAGTGTTTTATTAGAAATGTTTGTAAACAATTTTAAACAAAATCACTTTTTAATCACTTTTTACTTAATATATAATACATTAATGTACATATAATAAACACTAATTTCATGTAAGGCGTGCTTGACAACCCGGCGGAAAAAGTTCCGATACAATCATTTTTGATTATAAATAAACATCACATCTCGTCTGATCTGAAAAATGGGATACATAAGCTGATATCATGTTATCTCATGGGATATTATCTCATATAGTCTGATCCGAAAAATGGGTATATCAACTATGAACAAATTATATATATTTTTATACACTTTTAATAAAAAAATTAAAAAAAAATTTTAAATTTTCCTTGAGATCAGTACATTTTATTTTAATGCAATTAAGTACTACTTGCAATTCATTTATAAAACATGAAAATATTAATTTTTAAAAATAATTCTAAATCTATAAATTTAGGTTTTTATAAACCTGAAGTTGGAACATAGAATAAACTAAAACGCTGGGTAAAAAAAGATTTAGAAGATTTTTTCAAGAGAAGAAATAAAGAGCAAACACAACACGTCTTTACTATACAAAATAATATATAGGACGGTATTATGGAACAATACAATATTTTTTTTATGAAGGATATATCTACCTATTTAGTAACTCATAAATTTCAGATTGTTCAAAACAACTATTTTGTTAACCACAAATAACGACCATTTAATTTTTAAAACTGAAAATTTAGAACCTATTACGCATATAACAACGGTTGTGTGTTTCATTTGTTTATACAAGCCGTTTCCAATGATCTCTTCTAAAAACCTGAACTGATTTTAAGAGAGTTTCAGGAACCACACATGTTTAGAATTCAAGGGTAACCGAGGCTAATTTAAAAAATATTGAAGCCCTACAAAAACCAGTTCGCTTATTTTTAGTCTTGATGTAATATTTTTATTTAATTTTATTCAATGCTTAGTAGAACCACCCACACAAAACTTCAGATTTCTATGTACCACAAATTTCTAAAAAAAAAATACAAAAACAGGATAAAAGCGAAAAACTCACATCATAAGGAAAGTCACAGATTCTATTTAGGAAAGGTGATTGTATCATTTTAAAATCACAGTTTAGGGTCATTCAATAAGACATATTAGCGAAATATTAAAAAATTAAGTTTGTTTCATGCGATAATAGAGTTATTTTTCCTCTCCTGTGACAACAAATTATTATTCATATGACGGACACAGTTCTATGGAAGTATGAACAAATTTTAATCAAAAATATGTTTTTCTGTTCAAGTGTCGGATAAATTTTTTATTTAATATAAAGAAATTACAACAACGGTAGTATTTTTTAAAATAAGAATTTATTCAAATGTTTTACTTTTCAATTTTAAAAAATTAAAACCAAAAGTTTATTTTTCGATCTTTTAAGAATTTATTTGTAAAGCATTTTAGAGGGATTAAAAATATATCGGTGGACTATACGATTGACTCGAAGAAACACATAATTTCGTTGAAGGTTACCCAAGTACCCAAGAATTATATATCACTAATTATAAAAATCAAACGAACAAAGGCACTTATGATCACTTACATGCGCGCATGCTCAGTTTACTTTAATTCTATTGTTTAGTTTTGTTGACTATTGCTGCCTCGTTGTTGTTGCAGTTGCTATTATTTCAGCTTCATCAGGAATGTAACGTTTCAGCACGTTTTCTTATGGAATCATTTTTAATATTTTTTTTTATTTATTAGTATTTTTTTTTTCGTTGGGAGTTTTGTTACTTTTGGATTTGTCCATAGCTTTGGTACACAGTTGCACTCACTCCAACCATGTCGTACTACTACCCCACCAAATCGTTTTATTATCGCTTTGTTGCAATCACTACAACCAAAAGTCGCTGTTGTTGTACTTTTTTTTTTACTATTATTTAAGTCGAAGACTGCTTCAAAATTTTTATTATACGACTGCTGCTTAACGTTGTATTGATTAGTTTCTGGAATTGTGCAGAAAGAAACTAAATAATTTTTTTTATCGCCCAACCAGTAATAAAATATTTAAGTATTTTGTATGAATTTATAAAAAAAAGGGTTGGGTTGGGTTGGTAGTTTAGGAAGAAGCAGAAGTTTAAGAAACGAACAACTTTAATCACAGCTCGAATAGTTAAATGCGAAATCTATTATGGATGCGATAATTGATGATGAAGAATTGGTTGGAAAAAAAATAAAAATTATAATACAAAATACTTAAATACTGTTCTGTTTCTGATTGGATTTGATTTTTCTTAATGGCACGATTATAGTTTAATAATACTTTAGACTTACTTTAATGGAAGAAGCATTTGCTCTGGTGATTTTGGGTAATCATTTTAACTCGAAGTAGTACATTTATATCTCAAATTAATTTAGCCAAATGAGGTGATATTCTTTGATTTTGTCGATTTCTTGTGCAATTTGTACACTCAAAAAAAAGGCGCATTCAAATAGTTTAAAATTCAGCTGCGACGACTGAAAAAAGTGCCTAAATTTGCGCCAGCAGAATTTTCAATGAAGTTGGGAATTACTTTCTGCTTAACTTAGGTGACCTAAATGTTATGTAAAAAAGTTAATTAAATGACAATAATTTGGCGGAAAAGCTGTTAAATGGAAATGAAAATAAATGAGTTGAAAACAGCACATGTTTTTTTTTTTAAACTAGGTAAAAATTCAGTTCAAATACAAAAAGTTGGATGAAATTCAAGTCAAGCTTATATAGAAAGAAAACTCCATAGTTTTTCTGCGAACACAAGAAAAATGTTAGTATATTATTATTTATTAAAAAATGTAACCTTCTTTCAAAAATATAAGTACAATACGTATCAAAAATTTGAAAAATACAAATTAGCATTTTATACAAAAAGATTTGGGTTGATGAGAAATTTATGCCTCGAATCATTAAGTCGCAAGAAATGGGAGACTAAAAAATTTAAAATAAAAACAAAATTGATTGCTCTGTTTTTATTTTCAGTGTAAATTTATGGTCTCACATGTTTGTCATCACTTTATTTATGTTTTATATTTATTTTGAATGAATAACTTAATTCCAAAATTAAAAATATTAAGAATGTGTAGATCATTTTGACCTAAAAAATATTACCAAACAACGAATAATATTAACGACTTTAGCGATTATAATGTTTGTGGGTCACTTTGACCCAAAGGACGTAATAGGGTTAATTTCGGAAAGAATAATACTTGATATAATTTTTATTAACATACATAAATCCACACATTTTCGTAAAATAATGTAGAAAGCTTACAGTTTTAGATTTTTTTTTTTCATATAAATAATTAATAATAAATGTTCATATAAATAATACCTCTATGTGCGTCCCGAAAGCATTGTCCGATTTGGCTCAAATTTTCAGCACTGAAGTTTTAGACCTAGTATCACAATATTCCGATCAGCACACCTTCAAATTAAAAAAAAAAAATCGGCTGTCAACCTAATGCATATACATTAGACTGGACTTAAAATATTTTTTCCCGCAAAAAGAGTGTACCGCCCCCTCAAATTGTTCCTTTTTACGTAAATAATGAAAATCCAAAATCTTAGACTGATAGCCCTAGGTTAAGGCGTGGCACATGCCCACTAAAGTGGCTAAAACCGGTTTATATGGACTTTTCAAGAGACAAGGCACAAAAATATAAGTAAAAATGTTTCATATATGTTTGTCAAATATTATTTTATTGAAATTAACTTACGTTTACTTATTTCTATGCTTTATAAACATTAAAACTTAATCACAAAGGTCTGATTTATTAATGCTACTGTATTTTTTCCTATAATCAGTTACTACTTATTTGTATAACAGTTTTTAAACATGAGTTTTTTTTCAAAAAAATCGCAAAAATACAACTCTGTAAACAAATATCTAATTGCTAAATAAAATATTGGCAACCACAGGGGAAAGTCAACATCTGATCAGTACACCTATCCCCCGTTTTACACGGTACTCGTTTTACACGTTTTCGATCTTACACGGTTTTTTGTTTGAAGTTAAAAAAAATGATAATACATAGAGATAAAGATAAATGCAAACGCAGCACACCACTTCAAAAAAAGCGAGAAGATGAGTTTATTAAAAATATGAATAACTTATTTGACATTGCGCACGGAAATGCGTTAGATTTAATTAAAATAGAAGAAGATAAAGAGTTTTTGAAAAATCAACGTAAAGAAGGTAGACCTGGTGCAATGGTAGGATGCGATCGTTCATTATTTGAAAAAGAAAAGCGAAAAAATATTCGTATTGAGAAAGGGGTATTGCGAAAAGAAAAGCAGAGCGAAGAACAATTCCAAGTATTCCTGACAGCGAATGATTATAGTGACAATACAGAAGAACTAAGTGATGAATACGATAGTGACTATAATACTGATCAAATTGCTAACTGTAACTCTCAACCAAAAAACAGAAAACGAGGAATGACACATTTATTAACTCCAAAGCTTGTTGCGACCTTAGACAAGTGCAAGGTAAGTGACAGGGACGCAGTACGTATTCTGATATCTGTGGCTGAAGCATTGAAACATGATATCAGTACATTGGTAATCAGTAAGACATCGATTCGGCTTTGCCGTAAGCAATTTCGTTCGGAAACTGCTACAAATCTGATGATGGATTTTAAAAACAAAAATGTAAATCAAATCACGGTACATTGGGATGGAAAAATTTTACCATCAATCACAGGAAATGAAAAAGTGGACAGATTACTAGTTGTGGTAACAACAAATGGCATTGAACATCTACTTGGAGTACCTGCCTTGTCAGCTGGTACTGGAAAAGAACAGACAGACGCCATACTAAAACTATTAAATGAATGGAATCTAACAGAAAAGGTATTTAAAAAGCAATTTTTTCTTATAACAGTAAATATTACCAACATTTTTTCCAAACAAGGTACAAGCTTTATGTTTTGATACTACAGCGACAAATACAGGAAGATTACAAGGAACTTGTATATTATTGGAACAACACCTCAATAGAGAATTGTTATATCTTCCTTGCCGTCATCACGTGTATGAACTCTTGCTGAGGAGTGCTTTCGTAAAATATGATTTAAAATTAAGTGGACCATCATTAGATATATTCCAGCGTTTTAAAAAAAATTGGACCAAAATCAATCAGCAAAAATTTGCAAGTGGAATAGTCGATGAAAAAATAAATCTTGCGCTTAACAAAACTGAACAAAATCAATTAGCTCAATTTGCTCATGACTATGTCACTCAACAACATCCCAGGGCAGACTACAAGGAGTTATTGGAATTAAGTCTTATATTTCTTGGTCGAAACACAGAGCCTGTAAAGTTTAAATCACCTGGAGCGATGCATCATGCCCGATGGATGGCTAAAGCTATATATACGCTTAAGATTTTTCTTTTTCGCAACCAATTCTCAATGTCCTCAGATGAGTCAAATGCTATACAAGATATAAGTGTATTCATTTTGAAAATTTATTTGAGACCGTGGATAGAGGCGCCAATAGCCTCGAAAGCACCCTTAAATGATTTAAATTTTATTAAAAATATTATTAAATTCAATGAATTTAATGAAATAATAAGCAATGAAGTAGCTCGCAAGTTTTCGAATCACTTGTGGTACCTGACACCAGAAGCAGCAGCTCTTTCATTTTTTGATAATGCTGTAGACATTGCAGATAAGAGAAAAATGGTTGAAAATCTCAATAAAGAACATAATAATGAGCACAAAAGAATAGTAAACAACTTGATTGAAATAAAACAAAAAAAATTTCAGATTTTGTTAATAAAAAATCATTGAGCTTTTTTGAAAGATTTAATATTGATACTAACTTTCTAAAACTTGACCCTTCCAAGTGGCACAATGAATCCGAATTTCAAAAAGGAATGAATATTGTACAAAACTTACATGTTGTTAATGATACTGCAGAGCGTTTTGTTAAACTCATGGAAGAATATAATGCAGCTTTAGCAAAAAACGAAAAAGAGAAACAATATATCTTGCAAACAGTAACTGATTATAGGAAAAAATACAGTAGCATTAATAAATCAGACCTTTGTGATTAAGTTTTAATATTTATAAAGCACAGAAATAAGTAAACGTAAGTTAATTTCAATAAAATAATATATGACAAATATATATGAAACATTTTTACTTATATTTGTGTGCCTTGTCTCTTCAAAAGTCCATATAAACCGGTTTTAGCCACTTTAGTGGGTATGTGCCACGCCTTAACCTTGGGCTATCAGTCTAAGTTTTTGGATTTTCATTATTTACGTAAAAAGGAACAATTTGAGGGGGCGGTACACTCTTTTTGAAAAAAAAAAAATTCCCATACAAAAAAAGTCCAGTCTAATATACATACATGCATGTCAGTAATTGAGTATTTATATGTTTTTTTATTTAATTCTAGATTTTTATTTAATTGCATTATGTTAACGATGTGGAAGTCCTAACATCTTTATATAGCACAACAAATATATTTAAATTTCAGGGAAATAAATTTACTAAAGTAAGCATTGTATACTAAGTTTTTTAGGTTTTCTCCAATCCACTAAGTTCCAGCAAAAATTTTGTTGATTTCAAAAAGTCAATTTTAATTTGAATTGAACTAAGTGTAAGCAAACCATTTTGCTGAATTTACTAATTTTTTGCTAAAAATCTGCTCTCTGATTTTAAGCAAAACACATTTGCAGATATTTGTAATTTTTCTGCAAGGATCCTCCCAGCTGACTTAACTAACTTTTTTGCTAAATTTATGGACCTTTTGTTAAAGTGTGGAATTTTGCATTAGAAATAGCAAAAACTATATAATAAATTTTGACTTATTATTTTAAATAGAGAAAATTTTAAGTAACATGTTTAATAACGAAAAAATCTTGATTTCAATTTGAATATTTGCGCTATCATTTGGATGTGTAAAATAAATCTTTTATTAATTGTTAACTTCTTTAAATGATAATATGAAAATTTTCAATATCAATTGTAAATTTTCTGCATTTCAAATAGAACACATAATAATTAATTTGAAATTTTCTTGATTTGATAAATAAATACAACAAACTCGGTTGTGGCTTGAATAAATTTTATGTTTAGACTGAAAACCATGGATGGTAACAGAATCGATGCTGGTGGTATGCGGTAAGGGTAATGCTAATTTCTTCTGTTTCGGTAATTGTAGGAGTAAAGATAATTCAGTTATTTCGGTAACGGTTTTTTAACGTTAACGGTATTTTACTTATTTCGTTAATGGTATTTTAGCGGTAACTGTATTTTAATTATTTCGGTCACGTTATTTCATGGATAACGGGTTTTCAGTTATTTCGGTAACGGTATTTAAGGGTAACGTTATTTTAGTTATTCAGGTAATATCAATGGACACCGATATTTTTAGAACCATTATGCCCTCATTCAAATGACTGGCTAGTTTACAATCAAACTTTGAGAAAATATATTTATTTACAGCGATTTTTCATATTAGATCTTGACATATTATTTCGGTAACGGTATTTTAAGGATATATCCATTTCTATCATTTCGATAACTGTATTAGCGATAACGGTATTAGAGTTATTTCGTTAATGGTATTTTAAGTATAGAGATATTTTGGTTATATCGGTAAATGTATTTTACTGATAGCGGTATTTCAATTATTTCGGTAACGGTATTTTAGGTATAACGATAGTCAGTTAAAAGGGTTTTGAATCGATAACGGTATTTTAGCGGTATTCCCTACCATCTATGCTGAAAACATATAAAATCAACCACTCGATTTCCTCCACCCCTTCTGATTTCTAAACTATAACCTCGTCCAAATGTAGGACAGCTAATCAGAGTAGATCTTAAAATATTGCGTTTAAAAATATAAAAAATTTTCGAAAATTTTAATAAAGTAGTCGTATATAATATTTCATATCATTTTAACTTAAATTGTGGTTTTACTAGAGCACACAAACTATTCACTTCTCAATGGAAAAATGCATTGTTTTCAAAAACCTGTATATAAAAAAAAGTTTTTTTTTAATTGTTAATTGTTAAACTAGATTATTATAATTTTCATTAAAAATAAAAATAGATCTATCAACACATTCCTGAAAGGGTTTGAAAACAAAAAACTCTATAGATTATTTGTTAGGACAATATCCTAATGAAGAAATATAGAGTATGGCCTCGAACTTGAATAATTTTCATTTTCATCGTTTTTTTAAACTTTTAAAAAAAAATATTTATGTTAAATATAAATTACTTCAGTATGCCGTGTCCAAATCCTTATTTGAAGCTCTTACGGTATCCTGAGTTATGAATGAAAATGTAAAAAAAAAAATTAATTAAAAGGCCGATAACTCAGAAACATGCTGGAGTACCACATAGAGATTTGGTGACGGTAATGAATTAATTATAAATTAATTATAATTAACATAGATTTATTTTTTTAAATATCAAAAAACATTTTTTTAAATAATGCATTTTACCGTCAAGAAGTGAATTGTTCTTGTGAACTGCGCCGTTTTTAAGAAAAAACTAAATTGAAACCAATTTTTCTCAAATCATGACAAATATGGCGAAAACTGTCAGCAGCAACATTAAAAAAAGTCAATTTATCAATTTAAAGTCGCGGAAATATTTTCGATGAGGGCGATTTTTTTTTATATTTTTTGCTCTTGTACTTTGATTTCACAAAACTGGAATTATTTGGCGTTAAAATTATTAGTTCAAGGGTCACTTTTATAACCTTAATATTAGGAATTATGAATTATCTAAATAAGAACATCAGAAATAGGCAATGTGTATACTCGTATATTAAAAAACTAAAACCTTCTTCATCTCAACATGAAATTTGAACAATAAGTATGTACAAATTCATAATAATGCAAGTAGATATCAAATGAAGGGTATATTAAAGACATATGTAACAAATTTTATTTCACGCATATACATTGCCTGCAGGTATAGAGGTTTGATTTCGGAAAATTCAGAATTTTTACATTTAACCATCAAAATGTCCCTTAGACTAATAGTTTAATCCCGGAATATTTTTGTTGAGTATCCTTGAACTCTTGAGTAGTTTGTTTTGTGAAAACATTACACAAGAAAATTTTTTTATTTGTTTCATAACCTCATTTTTTGTTTAAAATACTTCTCTACCCTTTCAAAAAGTCATAAACACTCTTATTCCGCTTTAAGAGTTGCAAAAATCAAAATGAAGTGTTTTGGTAAAATGCTCTATTGACAGTTTCTCTGAATTTTGAAATGTTATAGTTCTCAGCAACGTCGCAAATATCAGTCATTGGTTAACTTTACTTTTTTGTCTCACATATAAAATTCGAATTCAACTATTCATTAAATGTTATTGGGACTTTCGTATTAAAAAATCCCTTTTTTATATAAAAACTATATAAATTCGAGCTTTTTATGATTAAAACGATTTAATTTTTTTTTTGGTATTTTATTAAATAATATCGATGTTTCGGTAATACCAATGCCGAATAAAATAACGTTACCGATACCAAACTCGGAAAAAAATAAATCTTTACTAAACCCGTTTAACCCAGCTTTAACCATTCCCGGAATAAGTCCTTTAAGGCCAATTCACTTCTCATTGCCCGTAGGGATATTACACACATAAATGTTTGTATTTTTTTTTGTGTTTAATAATTTAATGATATGAATTCTTATATGGTTAAATTCAAAAATTTTTAAAAAATAATTTTTATCAGATGTTTAATCATGCTAAATCCAATCGCGTTAATCATTTATCTTTAATGGCGCTAAAGAAAAAACCAAAGAAAACTTTGGCAATGGGTGCGATAAAGTAATGAATTACCTTATGATGTATAGTCCTTACACGTATAATTATTTGAAAACAAAAAGTAATGAGTTACCGACAATGGGTTACATTATGCATTACTTTGCAATGACTACTCTTTACCTTCAGCATTATTTCGAAACAAAGAGTAATGAGCTACCAATAGGTGGTTACATAATGTATTACCTTGTAATGTATACTCCTTACTTACAACAATATTTTGAAACATAAAGTAATGAGTTACCAATAATTGGACACTCATGGGTTATTTTGTAAGAATACATCATTTGTTCAAAACATAAAATAATCACTTACAGATTATCAATTATACATAATGCATGAAATAAAAACGAAAAGTATTATTAAAAATATTTTTCTGAAAATCTATATTTAGACACATTACTTTGTGATTTTTTGTAATCATGAGGGTAAGGTATATATTTTTAACATCACAGACGAAATATCGAAGTACAACAATTCATTTACATTTCAAGCAATCCGTTATTATATGCGACGATAGAGTAGAGTTCTCGCCTAACAACCAGAGACCCAATGTTCGAATTTCAGAGCTACAACATTATTTATTTAATTAAAAAATATTTGTTAAAATTTTTTGATACATTTTTAATTATGAAAATCTATTTATATGCACATTACTTTTCCCAACCCGGTAACCACATTAGTAACCAGTTACTTTAAACCCTACTAGGTTATGAGTCCACCCATTGCTTTTAGTCTCATCACCTGTAAAATTCATCTGTGAAGTAAAGTGTATTGTAATGGGTGAAGCCCTACGACGATACATTAATTTACCCATTATTTGGTAATTTGTGGTTTTGCTGGGATATTCTGACGCCATGTTTTTTATAAAAAAAAGCGAAACAAAATAACCAAATTTTGCAAAATTTTGAAAATGTTCATAAAATGTTTGAGTTTAACATTTTTAAAATGCTTTTTTGACTCGGAGGTGCTATTTACAACATAAATAAGTTCCCGCAAAACGCTAACCAATTTTAAATATAATTGTGAATGTCAGACGAAAAAAACATACGTTTTTTGATGTTCATATCACATATGTGGTGCGCTGACCTTAACTGGGATACCTCAAACTATATAAAATTACACCATTTGTCAAATACTGTTCTCAAAATTCAATTTTATTAAACAGCGCAAAAATCCTGCAAAAAACTGCGAAAGTTTAAAAATATGAAAATTTTGGTTTCACTTTTAAACCACCATACAACTTTTCACCAAGCAGCGATATGGAAATTAGTTTTTCAGTGAATGTATCTCCCAAGTCTAGGGAGTCCATTTTGTATTGATTTGGATCTAAAAACTAAGAGCAAGAAACAACAAATTAATTAAAAACTCTTGTAAGTTTCAAGTCATTTTGTTAATTTTTCGACTTTTAAATTTCCATCAATTCTTTTGATATGCATCTTGATTTTTCATTGCATTCTTCCCACCGTTTAATAAAAGTATTCAAAATGATAACCAACAAATAAAAAACTTGTTCAATTTATTTTCTATTGCCTTAACCAATGTATGCAACTATTTCAATTTGTTAAACGTAATCACAGCGCATAAAAATATTTCTACAATTAAATATTTTTCAACAATATTGTCGGTGTGGTGTGTCGGTCGATCGGTTCGGATCATAAGTAAATAATGGCATGAGTAATAGTTTTTATATCATTTTGCAATAATATTTAAATTTTATTATAATCATTAATAACATTTCATTTTTAGTATTTTTTTTTTTCAATAACGATTTTTAGTTGTTGTTTAGTTCTCAGCTTGCGGCAAATGACCCAAGTCCGTTTTGTTGCTGCATGTAAAGTGTGAGTATGACCATAATTGAATGGACTGGCTTGGCTGGTGATTGTGGTGGGGCATATTAGAGAGGTGCAAGTGTTGAATCATCAATTTACAGCGCCGCCTCTCAACAACTACAGAATAGTCAGTTAGTTGGCTTGCTAATGCATGTCCGTATTCATGTTGTGATTTTATTGTATTCATTTTTTTTTTTTTTTTGTTTGTGTCTCTGGGTTAAATTTGATATCGAATATGATTGAGTTAAATTTTATAATTGTATTTTTTTTTTTTAGTTTTTGGAGTTGTATTAAATTTCAAGCAATGAAAACAATTTTTAAAAAATCGTTTTAAATAAGAATATTAAATAAATTGTATTCATTCACTGATGTCAGTTTTATGTTGCACTATTTAAAAAAAAAGGGAAGTATTGCCAGTGGAAAATTTGAAAACTTTAAGATAAACGATATTAGATTTGTAGCAATATATTTGTTTATTTGCGGGTTAAATAAGTGGAGCTTAACAAACCTTTGAGGGGTAATGTTTCCATTTCGAAATAAATAGAAAAAAAGGAGAATATGATTTTTTTTTTCTTTCAAAATAAAGTTTTCTTTAACTTTTAGGTTAGGGTTGATTTTATATAATGCAATTTTACTCCTTATGATTCCATTTAAGGGTTTCATTAATTTTAAGGTTTTAAGTAATTTAAATTTTAGCTGTAATTTAAATGCACTTCAATAGGTTTAAGTAGTTTAATTACTTTAGGGTTTAAGTTAGTTTTAAGATTTTAGGTTATGTGGCTTACGCACTATATCTTTAATTTTTAAAATAAAATCTTTATTTTTAAAATTTACTCTCAAGATAACTTTAGCAGCAAAAATAAGATTTATGAGTTGTAAATTTCTGCGTACAAATTTAAATTTGGATTTACAAAATTAACTTGTTCTATGTACACACGGTTGCTGTTGGTTTTTACTCAGCTCACTCGCTTGTTGCTTTGCTGTTGATTAAAACGAAAATTAAAAGTTTGATTGTCGTTTTTGGCAACCAACTTACGATGACATTTAAAGTGGGGCGTTAATGATGACTAGAGATGAGCCGTCGGTACTATTTGCTCGTGGTACGAACATTCTGCCCGCCTTTACATATCTGTAAATAAAAAGAAGGACTTTAGTTGGGGTTCAAACTGAGGGGTAAGTAAAGTGTGCGTCAAGTAAATTTCAAATACTTGATATTCGAGTGGGTAACTTTAGCCTGAATACGATCCCATGATCAGCCATCCCAGAGTGGAATCTTGGGCGATAAGAGATCCACCATCCACCTGAATTGTGTTGGTCTTTAAGGTGGACGTGTACATATCACCACCAATTTCCATTATTATGGGAGCACCAGAATAAAAATAAGGGTCTGCTAAGGCGATATGTTCAAATTTATCCTTAATAGATGCGTTAAATGAACGAGTGTATGAGTTTTTTTGGCAATTCTTTGGTTACGAGCATGCATCGATCATATTTTCTTAGCGACGTCATGTTTGTGGTAAGTAGTAGTTGCACGTAGACATTGCCATCGAGTTTAAATGTCTCCAGTTTATGTTCTCGCACAAAGGAATGTGCAATGCGCGAAGTTGGTAGACTCGGGTTGAGAACAGCTCACACGGGAAGAGATCCGTCTTCTAATGAAACGTATACTTCAGCCGTTGGAATCAATGTTCTTAACACAGACGATGGAAGCCCGGTTCTAGTTGGCGCAGAAGATGTGGTTGGTCTTTGTTCCAAACTGAGTTGTCTGTTAGCTATACGTTCCGTCGGTTGTCTAGTACGTTCAGTACGTATATTTTTTAAAACTTTTTCGTGGCCATGAAGAATTGAGTGATGTTTCTGACCACAAGTGTTGCAACGAGCCTGATTGCTACAATCTTTCAGCACGTGGTTTCTTGCCAGACAGTTAACGCAATAGTGAAGCTGAAGGACCTTTTGGTACTTTTGGGCCAAGTTGAGGTCGAGAAACTTCTTGCATGTTATAATGCGGTGGTCGGCTTTGCAAATACCACAGCCGTAGTATTGCGTATTCTTTTTCTTCGTGTTTTGTTGTCGACGAGAGGTTTGAGATGCACGTTGAGTACCTTGATGTTGGCGTTTGTTTACGCGACGGTTATTTGTGCTTCTATTGTTGGGAGCCATTTTCTGTATGAAAGTAGATGTGAATATGTTAATATGATGTGATAAATAAATGAAATTAGTGTGTTAGGGTAAAAGGGTTTAATATGGGTAAGTTTGATGAGTGTATTGTGATTAACTAGTGGGTAAAACTACAACTTTCGTTATGGGTCGGGTCAAAGTTCCCGTAGAGGTGCGCAATTCTACGACTCTCACACGACCATCAGACCCTGGAAAAACTTTGATGACGCGGCCCAGAGACCACTCATTGGGAGGCAAATTATCCTGTTTGATGACAACTAAATCGTCGAGTTCAATTTGTCTCTGAGGGTGTTTCCACTTATATCTTTTATGCAATTCTTTAAGATATTCGTCTTTCCAATATTGAAATGAAAAAGGAAGTGGACATTATACATCCGGTTACATTAAAGAGTATAAGACGAGGCTAAAATAATAATAAACGGTAGCACATATCTGGTTAGGGTTGCCAGATATAATTTTGTAAAATGCTTGACATTCACAAAAAAAATCTTGATTTTGAAAAAACAATATTGACAATAAAAAACACTCATAAAAAATAGTTGGATCAAAATCTGTTGAACGGGGGTTAATTCCGGTGAACTAATTTTTTGCTTACGCTTAACCCGGGTAAAAAAAGTTATATCTTATGATATGCTTATATCATTATATACAAATACATCTGATAAGTTTTATTGAGAGCATTTTGTATATGATACCTGATATTATTACATGTCTCCAAATCTTACTACATATATAACTACATATAAACCATATAATAATAATCCAAATATATAATATGTAGTAACCGATATAAAAAAATATATGGTCCGATGCTTAGTTTTATTAAATTATATGTGGCGTCATTATAATTTATATAGCTTTATATAATATTCCATAAATATTTTCGTAAAGTTCAATATCAAATTAAGTTATCTGCAAGTTAAGACTTTATTACATATGGCTTAGCCTATAACCCTACACTCACAATATTTTTTCCGTAAAGATAACATTTAAAAAAAAATGAACTTTATTGATGGATTTTCTAAATACTCACAATAAAATACCAACAAAATAGTTTGTCCAGACTAATCTGTTAAGCCCTTATGTGTTACTTATTCCTTTTTAACTGTTCCTAAAATTTTTGGTTTTCAAAATCTATGTAGCTCTAAGATAACAACTAACAAGGGAGGTCTTTCACAGGGCACCCACCGATTGTCCTGAAACTTGAATATGGGAATGAGGGGAGAAAAATAAGAGTTACATGTTTTTTTATATTTTTATTTTCTTTCGGAAAAATCCTCATAAAAGACGGTTAAAATATGCTTAGACCATGTATTCGTGGTTATATGATCTTAATTACGCGGTGACACTGAAGATTTTTTTTTTCGCAAATCTGGTTAATTTGTTTGTATGTGCTAAGATTGTTTTTTTTGTGTACAATTTCAAATTTCAGCTAATATCAATTTTAAACTCGCAGCTAAATAATTTTATATAATATTTTGTTAAGGATGGATATTCGCCCTTTTTGCTTTCCACCCTTTAAAGTCTTATAACTCAAGAACGGTAAAATTTGTTGCCAATATAATAAGTGTGGTTTGTTCCTCGTAATGTTCTTTCAACACATTGTTACCGAAAGTAAAATTTTTGTATGTTTTTGTTTTGTATTTAATCAAAATTGTGCGTTAGTTCACTCCCAATTTAAACACTCCCAATGCAAAAAAAACGTATTTGCGAAATAGTGGTCTATTCGTCCTTATTCGCATGAACTGTTCAATTGTATTTTTTAGTTTATTTTCCACTGTTAAAAAATAAATTGACAAAATCGATAAAAACAATAGATTGTTTTCGTTTATTTCAATACTCAATATAACATAACAACCTTCTGATTTAAATAGAAAACTTTAACTGAATATTTTAACTATTACCGAAAGTCGGTTTATGTTTTTGTATATTTTATATTTTGTTAATTGAATAACTGAATAACTGACAGAAAGTTTAAAAATATATTTCTTTGGTAATTTAACTGTATATTCTATTGAAACAACTTTAACGATTAAATTTTTAAATAACTGTTGAACATTTATGGAAAAGTTGTTGTGAGTCAATTCATTTTATAACGAAATCATTTTCAAGTGATTTCTTTTATATAATTTCAAATAAAAAATGCGTACATTTTATAAGACAACGCTAATACTACATTTTTTCTTGATCATTTTTAAACATTTCGTTGTTTCATTTAAACAAAAATGGGTCTTTAAAAATAGGCTCGGTTCCACTCCCAAAATAATATTTTTCAATATAAAAACGTAAAAAAGATTAAAAAATTAATTTAAAATACTTTTCGATTTTTAATTTTGATTATGTATTTTTTTTTTTTTTGTAACCCGGGGAAACTTGTAAAAATATGTGCACACTAGGGTTACAACTTTTTTTACCTACCAGCACGTAATGGGCAATAATGTATTAATAATATAAATCGCTTTTTCTGGTCATTTTGAAACAAAACCTCCATCCTTAATATGAGTTTTTTCAAGTGCTCAACATTAAAGTTCTACTAGTTGACCAATAATATATTTTAAATAACTTTTTACTTATTGTGTTCGTTATTTTGCGAATTTTGATGGCTATATCGCGAAACAGCGCTTTAATATGTTTTATAAAAATCAGCAAAACACGTCAAGTTTGAAAACGTTTGTGTCCTCTAAGTTGAATATGCATCGTTATGGTCTAATTACGTTAAAATTTTAGCTAAATGTTAATTTTTAGTATAATTAGCAATACCAGGAATATGCGGAAATCTTTCTGAAAACCGCGAAAAAATAAAATTGCTTTACTTTATATTTGTATGGACCAATATACGGCTAGAGTAGCTAAAATTTGATAATTGCAAAAAAAAGTCAAAAGTTATAACTATAGCGCACACAGTCACTTTCGACTCCTAATAACCCAATTAAAAACAATTAATATAGTCTTAATACAGTTTTATCCGAGAAATGAGCCCATATAATTATATAAGTTTGCATTAGTTTTATTTTAATAGCGGTATAAATTTATATCTGCACCAATACTAATATATAAAAAATATATAGTTGTATCCGGGTTTTGATTTTAAAACTTCATTAAAATCCGAAATATTTGCAGAAATAATTACCTTCATATACGGGTTTTGCTTCAACGTTATTAATCCTTTTAGACTTTAGCCACTTGCAAAAAGTTTACAACTTTGTAATTTGTAGCAAATTCTCCTCTATTTGGACATTTTATTTTATTCAAAAAATTCTCTTAATTTCGGTAACGGTGTTTTAGGGATAACGATAGTCAGTTAAAAGGGTTTTGAATTGCTAACGGTATTTTAGCGGTATTGCCTACCATCCATGCTGAAAACATATAAAATCAACCATTCGATTTCCTCCACCCCTTCTCTTTTCAAAACTTGGTATAGAAGATGTATATTATATAACTATAACCTCGTCCAAATGTAGGACAGCTAATCCCAGTAGATCTTAAAATATCGCGTTTTAAAATATGAAAAATATTCGAAAATTTTAAGAAAGTAGTCGTATATAATATTTCATATCATTTTAACTTAAATTGTGGTTTTACTAGAGCACACAAACTATTCACTTCTCCATGGAAAAATGCATTGTTTCAAAAACCGCGGTTCAAAAACCTGTATATAAAAAAAAGTTTTTTTTTAAACTTTTAAAAAAATATATATATGTTATATGAGTTATGAATGAAAATGTAAAAAAAAATTAATTAAAAGGCCGATAACTCAGAAATATGCAGGAGTACCACATAGGGATTTGGGGACGGTAATGAAGATTAATTTATAATTAACATAGATTTTTTTTTTTTAAATTTCAAAAAACATTTTTTTAAATAATGCATTTTACCGGCAAGAAGTGAATTGTTCTTGTGAACTGCGCCGTTTTTAAGAAAAAACTAAATTGAAAACAATTTTTCTCAAATCATGACAAATATGTCGAAAACTGTCAGCAGCAACATTAAAAAAAGTCAATTTATCAATTTAAACTCGCGGAAAAATTTTCGATGAGGTTGATTTTTTTTTATATTTTTTGCTCTTGTACTTTGATTTCACAAAACTGGAATTATTTGGCGTTTAAATTATTAGTTCAAGGGTCACTTTTATAACCTTAAAATTAGGAATTAGGAATTATGAATTATCTAAATAAGAGCATCAGAAATAGGCATTGTGTATACTCGTATATTAAAAAACTAAAACAAAATCAGTTTTCTTTTTCAATTTTACATGAAATTTGAACAATAAGTATGTACAAATTCATAATAATGCAAGTAGATATCAAATGAAAGGTATTTTAAAGATATATGTAACAAATTTTATTTCACGCATTAAATTAAATATCGCGAGATGATATAAGACGCAACTATGTATGACATCATATTAAAACTATATATGTAACAAATTTTATTTCACGCATTAAATTAAATATCGCGAGATGATATAAGATGCAACTATGTATGACCTCATATTAAAACTTTTCAACGAAATTAATTTTATATATGAATTCATATAAGTATGTCTTTTTAAATACACTGGCAGACAAAAACTTATAAGTGTATATAAAATAATATATTATTTTATGCAAACGCTTTAACTCGGGAAAGTAAAGAATTGACTGACACTTACAAGGAAGCTTTTCTGGTGGGTTCCTTTTGAACTTAATAAAATTCGGATAGGTGATAAAGGAGCAAAAGAAAATAACAGCACACATTCATTTTTTTTGTAATTTCGCTTCCAAAAACAAAAAAAAAAATGTTTGCATTTCAGTGCGATGGTCATAACTTTGGAACGGTAAGACCTCTTGGCTTCGTTTAGGGCAGTTTGAAAGGTAATATTTTAAGAAAAAAAAAAACATTAGTTACCTGCCATCTGGCTGAGCAAATTGAGGTTATGTGCACGTTCATAAGTCTTTTTTTGAACTTTTTTTTTAAAAGCTCTGAATCTCGGCGATTTCACTTTTTTTTTAAAGTCCGACCACTGGTTCAGAAGTTAGCAATTTTACCCTACTACCGTCCGACCTCCAATCCGAAAATTTTCAAACCACTGCCATTTCGCACACTTGCATTTTCTGGGATGGTCGCAGTGGACATATTTTCATGAAATGAGCCAAGGAATACGCTGTTGAAATTCGGTGGGTCGTGACTGAATCACCCTGTATATCGTAAAAAAATACTGAGCTAACCAAATTAATATAAAGAGATTGCACTGTAAGTAAACAATCAACTTTAGTTTGGGGTCGTAAATTTTAGTTTGGTTCGTAGTGGTATATTCGTGTATTGCAAAATACACAGAAAAAATTATTGTCAAAAAAATTGCAATTAAACTTTTGTTCCATTTAAAACTCATTTAAAACTCACTCAATTAAATGTTTAATAATATGTATTAACTGTTTAATTGAAAATGAATTTGGTATAGACAAACTTTTCAGTTTTTATAACGTATAACAACAAAATAAGAAAAAATGCGAAGAAATTTAAAAATATCGCCAAAAATTAAAAAATTGATTAGAGTAAGTGTATTTTTTTTTTTTAGTTTTAGCAAATTTTGCTATAATTGTAGAGATTTTTTTCGAATTTAGGAGTTTTTTTTCTGATTTTGGCAAATTTTTTAACTTCTGCAATTTTGAGTATTTTTTTTTGTAAGTTTTGAAACTTTTTTAAAATTTGGCGGGTTTTTCAAATGTTTTTGATTTTATTTTAAATTAAGGTGATTTTTTACAATTTTATTGATTTTTTTAAAATTTTGTAATTTTGGCGATTTGTTTTTTTTTAATTTAAGCAATTTTTTTCTCAATTTTTGGCGTTTTTTTTTCTAAATTTTAACTAATGTGTTAATGGTATCATCTAAAAATTTGTTTGAAATAAAATACAATGTTCAATTACATTTTTAATAGATATGAATAAAACTATAATTGAAAATTATGATGTGAGCAAGATTATTCAAGTTCAAGGTAGACCTCTGCGATTATGAAAAGGACACATTACCATATTATTAAACCTAATTCGATTAATTTTTTTTAAATAAAGATTTGAAAAATAAATACATTTTGCGTTTTCATTTTGCACCACAGTGTTAATTTGAGCTAAGTTTTAGTTAATTGAAAATTTCTAAATAATCTGCCAAAATCAGCAAAAATTCTACTAAACATAATTAGACAAAAAAATCACAAAATTTAAAAAAAAAAAAAAAAAAAAACAGGATATTGAATATCCACCAGAGGTGGACCTTGCACATAACAAACAAGTTTTCAATTTATTTCTTGATCAAGCTCATATATTAGTTCTCATGTAGTGAGTAAACTAGTTTATATGAATGTTTGATGTTTGGCATGGGATTGTTACCGCTTTCAAAACGTGTTCTGATGATGGGAACCTAGAAAATTCCCGAAATAGATCTATCAACACATTCCTGAAAGGGTCAAATAATAAATTTGAAAACAAAAAACTCTATAGATTATTTGTTAGGACAATATCCTAATAAAGAAATATAGAGTATGACCTCGAACTTGAATAATTTTCATTTTCGAAGTTTTTTTATATATTGTTTAAATGCTAATTAAACAAAAAATCAACAGTCTACAATTTTTTAGCAAAAATGTCTGCTGATTTTTAGCAGGATGAATGTCATTTACATTCAAATTAGCATTTTTTTCTACAACGTCAATTTTAATATTTTTGTTACAGGTTTATGTCTATGAGTATAGCATTTTTAGAGTGAAATAAAATGAATAAAAAAAACAAGTATTTCCCTTAGAACACCTTCCTTCTGATTAAATATATACAACACGGCTACATAGTATGAGTATTATATTCCTTTTATGATTTCAATAAAATTTGTTGTTTTTCTGTTTATTTAAATTTTAGGTCATATTTTTATTCATATTAAATATTATTATTATTAAGTTATTGAATGGTAAATACGTTCTTACCAAAGAAAAAACAACAACACCATAGATATTTTATTTTAACATTTAAGCATTTTTTCCAATAAATTTTCATAACAAAAGTGAAGGTCATATTTCTTAATTTTATTTAACTCTGTATATAAAGTATCGATACCATTGTCAATATACATACGAACAATTGTTCATTCGTTCTTAAATTTGAGATCGAACAACAAAAAATGGATTCAATACAATTGTACACAAAAAAATTTATAAAAAAAATGGCATTGTGTTATTGTTAATATTGTTATTGCTGTGAGTGAACATTTTGTTAATTTTTCTTTTTCATAATTGGCTAAAAATAATAAAGTTATTATATTGAACAATTGAATGGGAAATACATTCAATGATAAAAAAAAACACAACCTCACAATACCACCAACACAGAAATCACTATGGGCCAGAGTTATATGCTACTAGATAAATACTTGTTTTAAGAACTTTGAATATAAACGAAGGGAACCACCAAGCAGAGAAATAATATAATTAAACATGATTGGGTACACGAAGTTATCATAATATAATCATAATGATTATATGTATGGTTATGTCTGATTATATTAATATCACTAAGTACTACACTGTGTTTCATATCTATAACGTCAATTTTGATTTCTTATTATATCTTAAACTACTGAAGCGATCGTTTAGTTGTCTCCGGAAAATTAATTAGCCTATTTTTTTATGAGAATTTTTTCTGCTTTAGTGTATAAACTGGCTGATTTGGGATACATGTTGCTTTTACAAATTGCAATACAACACACACACACATACTGCATATAATGATATACAAAGGTACACATTTTTGCTTTTCAAAAAATTTTGATTTTATCATTAGGTTTATCAAATCCGCGAGTTTATAGACTAAAGCAGACAAAATTTTCATAAAGTTGATTTTGTCCGTTGTATGTAATGTCTGATGTAATGTTGAGTTTCTTTTGCTGACAACTGAAGTTTAGAGTGATGCCTATGAAACAATTGTATTGTCTATCATGAAAATAATCAATTGTTTTAGAACAATTTTCTAACTAAAACTAATTGCTAATATTTAAAAACAAAATTGACATTATAGCTACGAAACACAATGTATTTTATCTTCATTTAGGATCATAATATGTTTCATTCATTGAGTATTAATATGATTCATTCATTGAGTATTAAGCCTATTAAAGTCTTTTATTTTATGAACGTTTTGGCGGAATTAATACAACGCTTTAGTTGTCGCAAAGCAAAATGTGTTCGGAAAATCGACACTAATAGAAAAAAATTTTTAAATTTTTTCTAAAACTACTAAAATTTGTTAAAAGTCACGCTGCAGAAAAACGTGGTTAAATTACTAATTCCTAAATATTTTTGCTAAAAATATTTTAACTCAAGTTAAATGAAAGTAACAAATTAATCTGCTAAAATTAAAAAAAAATAGACAAAAAAGTCAAAAAAGAATTGTGAAATTTTTAAAGTTTTTTTTGTAGAATGAAAATGAAAATTATTCAAGTTCGAGGCCATATACTCTATATTTCTTCATTAGGATATTGTCCTAACAAATAATCTATAGAGTTTTTGTTTTCAAATTTATTATTTGACCCTTTCAGGAATGTGTTGATAGATCTATTTCGGGAATTTTCTAGGTTCCCATCATCAGAACACGTTTTGAAAGCGGTAACAATCCCATGTCAAACATCAAGCATTCATATGAACTAGTTTACTCACTACATGAGAAGTAGATTTTTTGTAGATTTTTTTTATAATGCGAATAAGAATCTGCCCTTCTGAAAGAACACATTTTTAGCAAAATTTTCTGTTGATTTTCGCAAAATATACTGTTCATTGCGTTTTACAAAATTTATTGTAAATATTGCAAACATTTAATTTTATATTACAGTTTTGGTTGCTACTTTAAGCCTAAAAATATTTAGTGAATATTTTTTGTAGTTTTAACAGAGTAAATTGCTATTTCCAATTAAATAAAATTCAGAAAATATCAATTGAAATACAGGAAACATCATTTGAAATTCATAAAATATCAGTTAAAATTCAGAAAATATCATTTGAAATTCAGAAAATTCTAATTGAAATTCAGAAACACATAAATTGAAATTAAGAAAACATAAATTGATATTTATAAAATATCAAATTTTCTGAATTTCAATTGATATTTTCTGAGTTTTAAATGAAAAATCTGAATTTCAATTGATATTTTCAGAATTTCAAAACGAAATTCTAAATATTAGTTGATATTTTCTAAATTACAAATGGAATTTCAGTATTTCAATTGATATTTTCAGAATTACAATTGCAAAAGGTGAATCATATTCTCCCTTTAACTAAAAACACTTACAAGTGGAGTCTCCCGATGTGTTCTCTACGATCTTTATGAATTTGGATATGTGATAAAGAAAAAAATAAAGGACACGTATTTCTCTTAGAGCTTAATATCATGTTTTTTCGTTTTACCGCTTATTTCGAATTGGTTTAGAGAAATTCTCGACAAATGATTCCTTATAATATATCACTTGCTTAAAAAATAAATTCATCGTTGGAGAAGAATCACTTTCCACTGAGAAATTTCCTTATGTTTGGAAATAAAAAATAGTCACTGAGGAATAAATCCGAATAATACAGCGGATGAGTTAACAATTCGTAGCCCAAATCATGGAATTTTGTCACTGATACTAGACGAGCCACGTGATTGCGCTTATGGTCAATTGAGAGCAAATAGCTTTCTTAAACGCAAAGTCTGTAATAAACAATCTCACGCACTTTCACTCTCCGATCGCGCAACACCATATCGTGAATTTTTTCGACATTTTCAGGTTTATTGACTTTAATTGGCCATCCAGAATGTCCAGCGTCACGCAGCGATACTCAAACCAATTTTTTACCACTGAAGATGATTTTGCAGAGTCCCCATAGTACTTATACAAGGTTTTCCTTTTATTATGATCACTCGAAATTCTCCTTTTTCCATTTTTTCAATAATCCAAAAGGTTATGTGCTTTGAACACCTGTTAAATGCAAAATTAACAACGAAAATTGATTAAAAGTTGACAGTTGACTACTGACAGATTGTTCTTAAAGGAGCAGTGTTGCATTTCATACAACTAATAAGGAAAACTATCCGCCGTCGTACCTTGCGTGTTCTCAATTCATGTTTAAAAAAAAAATTGCAAAAAAAATAAAAAAATTACAGAAAGTTTTAAAAAGTTTATAAAAGATTTTACAATTAAAAATCGTTTTTGACTCAGAGGTGCTGTTTTCTAAGAATCTTAGTTCACGCAATACTTTAGGCAATTTCAAATATAATTGCGAATGTCAGACGCAGAAAATAAATTTTTAAAAAATGTTTCCCAATTTCTTATAAGTTTGTGATGTTCGTAGTATCCCGTTGTTGCTGAGCTAAATTCAACTTGGTATACCTTAAACTTTTTCAAATTACTCAGTTTTACATTCTTATTATTCAATTCCTTTAAACGGCGCAAAACCACACACTCTTAGAAACAAACCTATAAAAATAGCAAAAAAAGCTACTAAAAATTAGTTGAAAATTATATTGCAGAAAAAAACTGCTAAAATTAGCAGATTTTTTTACTAAATATTAGTAATATAAGAATAGCAAAAACAAATCTATTGAATTTACAAATATTTAGTTATATTTGAGATAAATTTTAGTTAATTAAAAGTAGCAAAATAGTCTGTTAAAATCAGCAAAAATATGTGCACAAAAAATTTAAAAAAATTAGAAATTTTCAAAGTTTTTTTTAGTTTGTTTTTTAATGCGCAATCTACAATTTTTAAAAAAAAAATTTATGTTGATATTAGGAAATAGTTAATTCTACTAAATTTGAGGTAAATATAGTAAACATTTTGTTAATATTACAGTTTTTGTTTGCTATTTTGAGTCTACAAATATTTAGTAAAAGTTTTAGCTAATTTCACAAAGTAAAATGATATTTTCTATTAAATTCACAATAAAATTCTCATCGAATATAACTAAAATTTTTTAAAGTTAACAGACTTATTTTTGCTGTTCTTTTTTTTTACTAATATTTAGCAAAAAATCTCCTAAATTTAGCAATTTTTTCTACAACGTAATTTTTAACTAGTTTTTAGTAGCTCTTTCTGTTATTTTTGTAGGTTTATTTCTATTAGTATAGAAAAAAACTGTGAAAGTTTAAAAACCGTTAACAACACCAAACAGCTTTTCCCCAAACAGAGATAAAAAAATTACCTTTTTAATGAACGTATCTTCCATGTCTATTAACTCGATTTTGTATTGTCTTATATCTGCTGTTAAGTTTAAAATCATTGTTTTAATTTTTTAGTTTTAAATATCCATCAATTCTTCTCTTTCGAAATCAATATAAAATGGCAATTTTGAAACAATTATAAAAAAAAAAACAAAACAAGAAGATGAAATATAATTTTTTATCTTCATCTGAATTTGTCGGAAATTGGAATTATAAATTGTTAATTTATTCGTTAGTTTTTTTTGAGGGTCCCTATAGTGCCTTCCAATTTGAAAAATGACTTTTTAAATTCAAGGTAAACACTTTTTCCCAAACACGTCCTCGTAACCCATAGTGCAACCTATAATACCTAAGGTATCACCTACCACCACCCCACAAAACAGTTAACAATGTTTAAAAGGAAATTAAATTGTCGCTGTGGTTTTGTGTTTGGTTCCCACTTCTGTTTAACATATTTTTTCAGCTTATTACTAATTTTTTGCTAAAATCCAATAAATTTGCATTAAATCTGAATATTGTATGTTTCCTTTGATTTCTTTAGATTTTTCTGGTATGGACGGAACAAAGACGTTAAAACTTTAAATGCCAATTGTTTTTTTATGATCGTATACAGAAGTGCACTATGAATTGTGGTTATACGAGTACACGATTACATACAATTATTGTTAAGACTTAAATATAAATATTCAAATCTTTTTTATTCATCACAAAATTTATGGGTTGGTTTAGTAGTTTTGATTATCTTTTCATATTTTTTTTTTGCAGTTGTATCAAGTAATTTTTCATAAGTTGTTTGCCAATAATAAAAAAAATTATAGTATTTTGCTTGGTTAATATAAATTCTACTTAATATTGAAGTATTTAGGATTTTATGATTAAAATCATAAAGTTTATGATAGTAAACTAATATATGAGCAAGCCATATAAAAAGGGAACTCATTGAATCTATAATTCGCATACAAAATTTATTAATAAGAATAATTCGCTTGCAAATATGGAATGCAAAATCCCACACTTTTGCTTTTCCTGAGAAAGTGGGACATGTTTTAGAAATGCCAGGGATCCCGGAATCTAGCTGGAAAAAAAATTATAAATTTTACATATTAAATTATATTTTTTGTATTAAAAATGTTTTACACGAACTGTGATTTTTTATAAAGAAAAGTCTCCATTATATTTCTGCAGTCAGGGAAAAAGTTTCATTTTAATGATGAAACTGTTTCATAAATCGTTTGTCATCAACAACACTGTTCAACAAAATCAAATTTTTTCCAAAATTACAAGGTCCGACCTATAAATTTTGATAGAAGAGACAAAAAAAAAAAGACACGTGTATCGCCGTTTTGAAAGTTTACATCTGGGTTTCATTTTAGGGGGAGGTAAAGTTTCCTCCAAATGCAAATATCGAGTAAAGCTTACGTTTAAAGTATATGGTGTGTTCAGCAAATTTATGTAAAATATTACGGAGAAGGGACTTATAGTAAAATTTCGGGGCGAATATTTTTTCGGAACATTTTAACCCCTTAAATCCCTGTTTTAATGGTGTTTTTTACTCTTTTTTAAATTAAGAACAAAAAAGACCCTTACCTTGAGGAGTTAGAGGGTTAACATATTCTATAAAAATGTTTGCTTTCGGTGTCGTCAGGGACTTGTAGTAAAATTTAACATTTTAACCCGTTAAATCCCTGTTTAAAAGTTGTTTTTTTACTCTTTTTTAAAAGAAGCACAAAAAATACCCTTACCTTGAGGAGTTAGAGGGTTAACATATTCTATAAAAAAGTTTGATTTTGGTGTCTTCAGGGACTTGTAGTAAAATGTTAACATTTTAACCCGTTAAATCCCTGTTTAAAAGGTGTTTTTGCTCTTTTTTAAAAGAAGGACAGAAAAGACCCTTACCTTAATGAGCTAGAGGGTTAACATATTCTACAAAAATGTTCTCCGTAACATTTTACATAAATTAGCTGAACACACCATATACTTTAAACGTAGGCTTCACTCGATTTTCTATGCCGATTGACAATACAAAATTTGCATTTGGGGGAAACTTTACCTCCCCCAAAAATGAAACCCAGATGTAAACTTTCAAAACGCCGATACACGTGTCTTTGTTTTTTGTCTTCTCTATCAAAATTTATAGGTCGGACCTTGTAATTTTTTTCTTTTCTTGTTGTACAGTGTAATTTATCATATGTATATATGAAGTTTTCATAGATATGATGAAGAGTTTCATAAAAATGTATGACAAATGCTTCATAAATATTCATTATTTCATAAAAACCTATTTATTATCAATTTAGCTCCATTTTTGACTTCTTATTAATCAAACACGTGGCTGTAAACACGTAGAACTGTAAAAAAATAACTTGAGCCAGAGCAAAAGCAAAAATTTTTTTTTTTTATATAGAAATATTGTAAACACTGTATTATGCTAATGAAACGTTCTATACTGCAATAAGAGGCTCTTAGTCTTGTGTATAGAATTGAATAAAGATATATCTAATAATATCTAATAATAAGGAATTATATAAACAGAACATTTTTGGTTCTATGGTCGCCATGGATTAGTTATCCGATTGAAAAACCTAATGCAAAAAGAAATCAATTTAGAAGCATTTTTATAAAAATTTCTGTTATGGAAGAAAACGCCATTTTTAGTATAAATATAGTTGCAATATTCCGAAAACCGTTAGTCCAATTTCAAAAATTCAAAAATTAACATGCACAGCAAACCAAAATTAATAAAAATGTTAATTCGCAAGACATATTTTTATTAAAGCGATCTCATAGCTAGGGCAAAAAAAATCACTATAATAATTGATAAAATTTGATAGTTAAAAACCAAAAGCCGCTTCAATAAACAGGTTATCTTCACACCTAGAAAAAAGACTCTGTTGTGGCCACCGTAATTGTTGCCAATCGAATTTAACAATCATTCGATTAAACAACAAAAATTCTCACACTGCAACACAATTTCTATTGCCTTAACAGAAATTTGTTGCTAACAGCCAAAAATTTCGATAGCTACAACTGAACCCTTCGAATACGGTTGCTACGATCGAGTCTGTTTTCTGGGTGTAGTTAAAGTACAAAATTCTTTGAATATGAATATTGAATGTGAATATGAAAATTTAATTTTTCACATTTTGGTTTTATTTATTATATTTTTTTATGAAATTAATTAGTGTTTAGAATCTTGTATGCATTGTTGATCTTTTAAAATTGTATTTCATTTTTAATTGTCAGGTTCGAGATCATAATCAAAATGTTATTATTACACACAGAGAAAAATATAGCTATTTGCCAACTGAAATTCGGTTACTACGACTCAAATTCGATTATTCCGAATTTCAGACGGTTGGCACAACTTAACATTAGTTTTCACAACAAAGTGTGGTTAATTCAACTGAATTCTAGTTGCAACACCCAAAATATTCATAAATCTAATGTAAATATCGTTGGACCAACTGAATTTATAAGTTGTTTCCATTAATATATACTTTTCAATACGGTTGGCACTTTATTTCTCTGTGTGTACAAATAGAAAACACAAATTATCAATAAATATAAGAGAAGATAAAAAAAAGCGCTGATCCCCATAAGATTTTTTTTCTTCTTCTCTGGAAATTTGTTGGCAAACCTGACAATTCAAAATGAAAATTAATTAGTTTTTTTTTATTTATAACGAGCTTCCAACCTCCGTATATTTAAAAAAATAAAGCAAATCAAATATATTAGCAAGGTTGATACTAACTAGTATTTCGATCTGGCTAACGATCTCATCAGAACCCAAACTTTTACAAAAGAGCCTCCAGAATAGTCAGAGCTTTAACAAAAAATGTGTTAATCGTCGGTGTTGCACAGTCTTGTCTTCTTAGTAATCGAACACGTGGCTAGGGTACTTTCCTATCATTAGTTTTAATGTAATTGTGAATAGAATTCTTACCGTTTTAAAAAATCTGACTTGGAAAATTCTTTAAAACACGTTTTTTATTCACTTTCTATGTTTCCGAAAAATATAATCAAGAAAAACGTGTCGAAACTTTTTTAAAATAATAATAGCGGAAATTAACATCGATGACAATTTTGACATATTCGTGCAACAAAAAAAAAAAAAAAAAAAAAAAAAAAAAAAAAAACCGGATTGAAACATTCCACAATAGGGAACATTCTCTTAAGTAAAAATTGTTCATCTTGTGTAATTTTCAAAATTTTTAACAAACGATGATTTATATTTATAAAAGTTTTATTACTAAAATGTTTATAGCCAAAAATTATAAAAATTTAAATACAGTGGACTATGCTAATAACGAACGCTTTTTCTGTCCTAACACATTGACTAACATATTTCTTACAACACAATACGGTTATAACGAACACAGTCCTATGGGGAATGGGACCGGTCCTGCGTGTGCCACAAGAATGGTCCCTTCGTGCCAGAGACCGGTCCTCTGCTAAACCCTACACTATGTAAACAACTGGCAACTTTAACATGGGTTCTTATAGGAGGCGGTCGTTTGTCCTGCTTTAAACCACATAGTGGCATGCCACAGGACTAACCAAAGATGGGCATACAAATAAACGAAAACTAAACAGCTTCCAATGGATAAAATTCTGGCCACCTGGCTTTTTCTTGTTAATAAGCATTCTGGTTAAGTGGTATGTCCTGCCTTTATCAGTCACAGGATTGGTAATTTTAAGACAGTTGACACTACTTAACCCACTTCAGTATTAAATTATACCAGTCCTGTGATAAGTCCTTATTTAATCAGTCACTTTTAGGTCAATTGATTCCTCATTCCCCATAGGGAGTTTATAGCGAACTTTTTATAAAACGAACTAATTTTTTGGACAATTTTATGAATTTTCATAAACATTTTTATGCTTACTACGAAAAAACGCATTAAAAAATCAAAAAATTTTTTTGAAAAATATGCTGCAAATTTTAAAAACGTAAACTTTTTAATTGAAACTTCACTAAAAAGAATTAAAAACTTTATGAAGCTGAATTTAATGTAAGAATTTTTACCATATTACAAACAAAAATAAAAAAAATGAAAATGATTCAAGTTCGGCGCCACACACACAGAAAATTTAACTATTTGTCAACTCAAATCTGGCTACTACGACTCAAATTCTGTTATTACGAGTTTCAGACCGTTGGCACAACTTAACATTTTAGTTGCAAGACCGAAAATATTTATAAATCTAATGAAAATATTGTTGTACTAACTGAATTTATAATAAGTTGTTACTATTAATGTACACTTTTCAATTCGGTTGGCAATTTATTTCTTTGTGTGCATACTCCATATTTCTTTATGAGGATATTGTCCTAACAAATAATCTATAGAGTTTTTGTGTTCGAATTTATTAATTGAACTTGTAAAAATAAAAAAATTAAGAGAGTTTAAGACAAAAACCTGTAGTTTTATTAATTTTGTTTTAATGTTCACCGCGCTTATAGCGAACTTCGGTTATAGCGAACAAATTTGTCCGGTCCCTACGAGTTCGTTACAACCGTGCTCTACTGTATAACAATAAAGTCATATACATACATCATTTTAATCATAAACCCATATAATATAAGTCATAACAAAATTCAATTAATGATCATTAAAATTTATCATTTTAAGTGATCAGTATGTATCATAAGATCGTTAACCACCAACAATCACCCAACCAACCCAAACATCCAGCCGATGTTATTGCTTTCAAGACTCTGTTGGCTAAATTAAAAAAGAATTTTGACATTTTATTATGGAAATAAATTTGTGATTTAATTGACATGGTTTGTTGTTGTTAGTTTCCTTTAAGGTTTTAATAAAATCATTTATGGAAGGTTTTGTTTTTATTTTTTTCGAATTATTTTTTTATTCATATTCTAATTGAAGTGTCATTCAAATTGAAATGAATTGAATGTGGTGTCATATATGACAGGCATACGATTTATTAACACAGACATAGACAAAATCGAGTTAAGCAAAGTTAAGAGAAGGCAACAACAAAAACTCATTAAACTCTTGAAATTGGAACAAAAACCAACAAAATAAAAATGAAAATCAACCAGAGAAACATACTTCAAGTGTCAATTAGGTAAAGGCAAATACAGTGGGGGTAAAATAATAGTAAAATGTATCAAGGATTATAAACTCGACAAAAAGATATGCAAAATTGTTGATTTTCGAATTAATTTAGGAGGCAAGAATAATAATTAATGTTACACTATCTTTATTTTTAACGAAAAAACAGTTATTTCTAGAAAAAATTTAAGTTTTGACTACATATGTGGTTCATTTAAAAAACAAACCACATCAAATTGCTGTATTATGATTTTTCATTCATTTTATAAAGTAGTTTTGTTTTATTTAAAAAAAAAAATAAAGTAAATAAATGTTTGTTTATTTATTTTTTACTACATAAGAGGCGGATCAATAAGTCCGTGGAAGTTCGAACTTCCCTCCTAGTTTTATAAAATGCAACACCGCTCCTATCAAGTACCACCTGTTAATAGACTACTGTCAAATTTTGAGCAACTTCCGTCATTTACTTTGCGTTTAACAGCTTTTCAAAACATACAACATCGTGGATTTTTTTAAAAATGAAAAAAAGTGAATCAAACGAAAAACGATTCCAATTTATTTGATTAACTTGTAAAGGGTTCCATAAGCATTCTAAAAGCAAAAGTAGTTTGAATGTACAGTGCTATTGTTGTGAACTCATCTGTATTTTGTGCATATCAAGAAAAATTGACAAAAACCATACCATAAACTTATAGATCTATCTATCGTTTGTAATTTTTAAAAGTTTATATGTGTGGGTGTCTGTAAAAAATTGAACCTAAATAACCCCCCAAACGTACAAACCATACATCGGGAAAAAGCATTGGGACATTGATTTTACCCATATAAATGCTAATGCCAAAGCGTTGGCATTTATAAGAAAAAACTAATGCCTCAATGCTTAAAGCCCAAGTATGGTACAAACATATTGTTATTATTTTTAAAGTATTTTCACAATAATTCGCATTAAACAGATACTCATTCAGCCATTTGTACGTTCATTCATTCAAAGTAATAATAACAATAATAATTTTATTTTTATGGACCATTTAAACCAACCATTAGTATGACTTTGTGTTTGTACATGTATTACAAAAATAAAAAATTTTAAAAAACGACAAGGAGTACAAACTCATAGTTTTAACTAGGGCTCGGAAGTTCATGTAAATACTTATACTCAAAAAAATAAGTTACTAGAAAAGTTAGTAAATAAAGTATTCTATTTTTTAGCAAACTTTTTGCTAAAATTATGTTTTAAGCTAAAATTTTAGTTATACTTATTTAGCACTTAACTGTTTTGAACTAATGTTTTACAAATATTATACTAATGTTTTACTAATTTATATTGCTAACACAAATTGTGTTGACGATTGGAAGATATACGCAGAATGAATTAGATGTCGCGGCATGTCAAGGTTTAGTAGTGACGAGGAAAATGATACTAAAAAGTACAACTCTAATAATATATGTAAAAAAATGAAAGATTTTTGTATATTTTTTTCATACATAAAACTAAATTGTGGATTAAATTTTGCGCTGGCACCGGCTTGTGAAAGTAATTGTATATTAATTAAATAAAAGACAAAATAAAATATTTAAATTTAATAAAGATTAAATGTGTATTTCTAAATGTTTATAGAGATTAGTAATGTTTATAGAGATTAATAATCTAGTGTGGCCAAACTGCAAACAAATACACAGACAGGTAGACAGACTAAAGTGATAGACGAAGACACACATCTTAGGTAGATTTTTATATTTCATTTTTCTAATTGCAAAAAGAGGGTTGTATATGTCATATTTTGTGTTTATTCTTTTCGTTTCTATAATTATCTGCGGCATTTACGTTTCTTTAAAAGATAACATCATTTAGACAAATATTGATGTAAGTAGTGCAAAGATAATTTCGTGTATGTTATATATAATTATTTTTATTTGTTAGATATTACATTAAATCATGTCGTTAATGTACGTTTTTATATTTTGTAACGTATTGTATATTATTTTTAAAAAAATCACAAAAATATGTTTTATGATTTTCTGCAAATAAAATAACTGAAGTATAATTTTTCTAAAAAATTTTTGAGCTTTTTCAGTTTACTAATATTCAGTAAACATTTCATTAATTTTTAGCAAGGGTTTATTAGTTTCTAATCCACTGAGTGTTAGCAAAACTTTTGCTGAATCTACTAATTTTGCAAGCACCCTCCTGACTAAAATTTTGCGGACTCAGCAACATTTTTTGCTGACTATACTAACTTTTTTTTAGTGTATTTGCTGTCGTTAGCTGGAGGACAAAGTTATCCAAATATCTTTATGAATACACAAATTTCCAACAAAATGGCATCGATTTCTCAATACATATTTTTTATTTTTTTTCTATAAATGCATATTTTTACATATTTGCATATAGCAATGCATATTTTGATATTTTTGGCTGGATATTTTACAATAAATGGATATATTTGCATATTTTGCTATTTCATGCATATTTTTAAAAACAGTATTTGACAGTTTGCTAAAATCTGAATATTTACAAAATTTATAAAAGAATGTTCCATAATGTGTCACTAGATTTGGTATTTGGGCGATAAAAAAATAAGTGGAATATTCCAAATACATTAGCTATACATTCATGCTAAAATGAGTCTGTAAAAATAGCAGACAAAAGTTACTAAAAATTAGTTAAAAATGTTAAAAATGCACGGAAGAGCTGTAAAATTACATAAATTTTTTGCCAAATAATAGTAAATTAAAAAAAGCTAAAAAAAATTGTAAAACCTACTAAATCTTCGTTAAATTTTTAGTAGTTTGCATGGAAACTAAGCGCCATCTATTAATGAACACTTTTATTATAAATAATAAGATAAACACAATACAGCTCTGTATTGAGAGGAAATTACCTCAGGATTTCAAAAATGATATTATTTTTGGGATCTATGATACGTAGCGCCCTCTACATCCGTTTAAAAATTTTGCCTGCAACGCTATTTTCAAAAACACTTACAAATAAATCGAAATTACAAGAAAATTTTTTTAATAAAGTCGCAAAATGGAAAAACTTTACTCAGCGAAGCCGGGCTTTGAACGGATTAGAGGAGAAAACTGTCCCCAGCAGTCGGTTATCCCTGGATAATGCCAACGAAAGCAACTAAAAAGTCATATTTTCATATAAAATTCATTAATTGAACAGTAAATTTTACAAAAATAAAAAAAATCTAAAAAAAATTTCTCACCATTCTTGTATTTAAAATATGCTTAAAATAGGTCTAGAGGGCGCTACGTATCATGGATCATAAAACTAATATAATTCTTGAAATCTTAAGAAAGAATTTTCTTTCATTTGAGTACCCACACTTATATGTTACTACTCATACCGGTTTATGGGCCCCGCCCCAAAAACCTAAGATAGAAACAAAAATTTACTTCTTTAATTGCAGAGGTGGTCATATTTTTTTTTCTTTTTTAAGGAACGCCCCTTAAAGTGCAGTTTTGCCGTAATTATTGCTGCTAAATTTAGCCAATGGGGTTTTAAAAGTTATTAAAGCTAAATTTGTTAAATTAACAAGCAAAATTAGTAAAAAATTTAGTAATTTGGAAAATAAAAATAGCAAAATATGTTACTAGAAAATAACTTTATATTAAAAATTAGTTTAATAATAGTAAAGTGAGCTTGAAAACTGTTTAAATAATGTGTATACTAACTTTTTTTTTAATGTACGAAAAATTACAGTTGTTTGCACAATAGATCAAGAAATACATGTGCTTTTAAGTCAAAACATTTTGACAAAAGTAAAACCTAAAATTAATCTCAATAACAGTTGACCGTTTGATATGTTTTTTTTTCTACATATTTTTTTCACGAAGACAAAAATAACAGAAAAATACAATTACAGTACAAAATACAGTATTTACTTCAAATTTTTTAAATAAAGTTGAAAACGTTGAAAAAATTAATAATAAATTTCATATTTTTAAAATTTTAAGTGCATATTTTACTATTTTTATTTAACTTCTGTACCCTAGTTATAAATATTAATCCTGTTTACTTGGAAAGTGTTTTTCACATTTTTCACAAGCTTAAAATGTTGCAGTTGCTATAAAAGCACAAAAAAACTTAAATGAAAAAAGAATGAGTGCAATTTTATGCTATTTTCATGATGGTTTGTATACGCGGAAAAATGCCATACCATGATGGCGTGTCATTCATTTGTTTATGTATTTTACTACTTATGTATGTGTTCCTTATTTGTGTTATTACTTTATATGTGTTTGTGCGGTGTGTGTGTGTGACAGGAAATGAAAAGATTCTAGTTTGTTGCTGTTTTGTTAAAAAGGAAATGACCATTGACGAGATTGACGATGTCCACAAAGACCACGACTAATGACACTCCTCAAATGTGCGTGCTAACATAAATAATGGCAGATATAAAATGTAGTAGATTTCTTTTATCTTGTAAGATTGTAAGCCATGTACTACATTGGTATAACTAGTTTATGGATTACACACGAATAAAATTAATGGAAAAATTGAGAGAAAATTCCAGAAATTCCATTTAAGGGAATCTAGAAAATCGGAATCCAAAAGTGCAAACATCAAAATTGTTTTTCTTGTTTATGTATATATTGAAAAAAATAGTTTCGAGTTTGCAAAAAAACATAAGACCAGAATTTATCCACTGGGCTATTGCGGCCTGTTTCCTAAACTGGAATTTTCGGTTTTTTCGTGTTGTTGCATACATTTGTAAAAACTTTCAACTGTCATTGAGTTTAATTTCCGCTATCACTATTTTATAAAAGTTTCAAGCGCTATATAAAGTGTAATTTTTCTTAAAAGTACAAAGTGAGTTAAAAAATATTCCAAGTCAAATTTTTTTAAACTGCAAAAATCAATTTATAAAATGCCATTTAAGATGATATGTGACATGTGGTAAGCCAGCAAACTTTTTTAAAATTGGTTGCCTCTGAATCTATTCCAGAACAGCTTCTTTTACCACCGGTTGTATGGAACCGGTTCCAGAGCAGGTTCCTAGTAGTCAAAATATAAGGTTTCACAACTCCAGAACCAGATCCATAACAAGTTCTGGAACCGATTCTAAAGCAACCTGTTCTGGTTTGGAGGTAAGGAACCTATTGCAAATAATACAATCTCCATACGAAAACAATCGGTTGTAGAATATAAATTAGAACCTCCCAGTGTAGAAACGGTAATGATATGTCATTATTTTTTGGACTACCGGTAAGGGCACCCGCTTACTTTCTGCATATTGACTTACTAACAAGAACCCAGTAAAATAGTAATATCCAAATAATATGTTGCAGAACAACTTATAGTGTATTATAATAGGTTCTAATTTTTGTTCTACAACCATATCTTTTTTGTCCTATTTAGAATACGTTCTTTACCTCCAAACTAGAACAGGTTGCTTTAGAACCGGTTCTGAAACTAGTTATATAACTGGCGAAACCTTACGTTTTGACTTCCATCAACATGTTGTAGCAACGGGTCCATGTAACCGGTGGTAAAATAAGTTGTTTTAGAACAGGTTAAAAAATAATCTGCTCTAAAAAATTTTGCTGGGTAGTTAATTTTCACTTTATTTCAATACAAAAAATTATGCTTTACCGATAAATACTTTTTTTTATAATTTTTTCAAATATAACGAAAAAATCTCTACAATTTTGAAAATCTATTTTTAGACTCATTATTATTTTATCGCCTCTTGAAAGAACATATATAACTACTTATTTTTGACTTTTTTGAAGCTGGAAATGGAATGACATATTGAGCAAGAAATTCATTTATGTTTTATCTATTAAGTATAACATATCGAGATAACTCAGATGGTAGAGCGGTTATTTTTTAACTTTACTTATCAGGTTCGGGTTCGAATCCCGTGTGGGCACATTTTATTAAAAGACATTTTCAATAAAAAAAATTTTTTTTATTTAATTTATTTTTTTGAAAAAGTTTTTTAGACTTTTTATTTAAGTCTATACTGGTAAGCATATAGGTAATCACAAATGTTGCTTTCTTCGTAAGGTGGTTAGGAATGATATGTCATTATTTTGCACGACATCCACATATAAATCAATGTGATTTGTAATGATAATTGTAAGTACTCACCAGTGCCAGTTATGTACTTATATAACCACTTACATGGTAATGCTTTTCTACACTGGGCTATTATAATGCAGTATAAGTTATTCTGCAAGCTTTAATTTGGATTTTACTATTTCAATTTGACTAATTATAATAACTCAAATGAGTTCTTTTAAGTACCCAATGCAGAAACGGTAATGACATGTCCACCAGCTTACTCTCTGCACTACTTCATCACATATATTAAGGAGATACTAAGAAGTTGTTAGTTTTCCCATTATTTTAATACGAAAAGCATTTTTTTTTACTATTTTAAATAAAAAGTAATGATCAAACATTTTTTTTTTAATCTTTTGTTATACTCATTACTTTTTTACTTCTGGTAAGTACATATATAACTACTTATATTTAATTTTTTGTTATTTGGAAATTAATGATATTTAGTTTTATCGCTCAGATGGTAAAGCGGGCGACTGACAACTAGGAGGCCCGAGTTCGAATCCCGCGTGGCCAAATTTTGTTAAAAAAATTTTTGCAATAAAAAAAATATTTTGTTATTTGATTTTGTTTTGTTTTTTAATTTATTTTTAGACTTACTATTTTTGACCATACTGGTAAACATAATGGTATCCACATATTACTCTATTTTGAGATTTGTAATAGCAATTGTAAGTACTTGTCATTACCAAATATGTACTTATATATCAACTTATATGGTAATGCTTTTCTACACTGGGTATCTATGGGAACAAATTTTTAAAAATTGTAAAAGTTAACTATGGAACATGATTTTTGCATATGGATTAGTTTTCATCAAAATTGGTTATGAATAAAAAACATTTATTTTTACTATTAAATAAACATTGCAGTTGTGGGTTTTTAATGAAACAATTTATGTTTTTTGAAAATTTTAACTTTCACAGAAAAAACTAAAAACGGGTTTCAATTAAAAAATTTATTGAATCAATTAATATTTCAATTGATTTTGCACCTATCACGGCAATGATACTATCAATTAAACCTTTTATTAAAATTAAAAAGCAAAAAAAAGTTATAAATAACTTCTACAAAAAAAAATATGATACTCGCAAAAAAAGTGTGTGATCTATTCGTTGGTATGTGTGATTTTTGTAATGCTGAGTCTGTTTGTGTGTGTGCTTGTTTTGTTTCTTAACTTCAAATGTATTTGGTATTTTATACTGAAAATTTTCTATTTATGCATACAGTGTATGAAAAAATTAAATTCAAATCAAATCTTTCATTAGACATTTTAGGTTGATCATTTTTTCTGTGTTATACTGCAATTCAATGACATTTCTTATTTTTACTTTTTAAAATTTGTTATTATAGTACCCGTTCCCAGTATAGAAACGGTAATGACATGTCATTACTTTTCGCACTTCCAGTGATGGCAGCAGCTTACTCTCTGCAGTACGTTAACACAAATAATAAGGACTTACTAGTAACTAGTTAATTTTAACAATATTTTGGTTCAAAAAATTATGCATTATTTTAATAATGTAATCTCAAATTTTTTTAAAATCCGTTTTTGAATTTATTATTTTTTTTACTACTTGGAAGTGTCTGTGGTTTGTTCACCGTGTTTTAAAATATGGTGCTTCAGGAAACTTCTTCTAAAATCAAAACGAAAAAATCTAAAATACGTATCGACTAAAACTTAATAGAAAATAATATATGTGAGTTTGGACTTGAACCGTTTATTCCGCCTAATACAAAACCCCACAAAGTGTATGTGGTTTTCCGATTACCACGAAAACTTGAGCATGCTCACTTAATACCGGTATTGCGCCTTTCAAATATTTTTCATTAGATACTAAATTTATATATTGGTTCTTTGGAAGAATTGTGAAAAAACTCATAAAAGAGGTTAATTTCTACCCAAATTTGTATTCCCTAAATAGGGGATAGAGCAGCTAAAAACAAACATTAATACATGCCAAAATTTTATTGCAATCTTCGCGAATCCCTTGGCGGTTCTTCCTTGTTAGTTGTAAATTACAAAGTTAAAAAAAAATATCCAAATCGCTTAGACCAAAACTGTATGGTACTCATATAAGCAGTAAGGAGGGATCTAAGGATTTTTTTTTTTTGTGAACTATTATTAGGAGAACTATTACAAAAACCGTGAAATGTTTATAATTAATTCGGCGAAAAATGTTTGCTCCTCAAAGTGTAATAAGTAAAGTTAAAAAATACCGTAAAATAATGTCAAAGAGTTCCCAATTTTTTTAAATTAAAAAAAGTGAGGTGAGCTAAACACATCTTAAAATAATCAATACTAATTCGTTAATTTAAAATAATGCTTTAACTAGTAACATGATAGGTCCCATGAGGTCAGCTCAATCCTCTTAAAGTGATTCTTAACAATAAAAAACGTAATTTTTTTTCCAAAAGTTTAGGAAAAATGTTCCCAATTGCCAAAAATAGTTGATTAAAAAAACTTAAAAACGCTATTTTAAGTAGCGAATTGTTGCAAAATGAAACGTGATAAATTAAATTGACCAGAGCGACTGCACAATGCAGAATTCTCTGCATGATATCAATGAATTTTTGAATTAGATCTATGACTCACTGGAATTCGTCCATTGAAACGATTCATTCAATAAATGCCGTTTTTCATAAAATATAACGATAAATTTCATGTCCTTTATTTAAAATGTAGTACTACTAATGAAAAAGTTTCATTAAAACTATGAAGCTTTTTCCATAAAGTTTAAGAAATTTTTCATTCACATTGTTTAATGAACAAAATTCAATAAAACCCGTCCAAGAATTTCTATCTGTGTGCATTAATATTTTTTAACATTGTTTCTGTAATTAATTGTTTTAAAATAATCTTCTTTCAAAAGAGCATCTACAAGTCGACCTATTCATACTTTTAGCACAATTCGACCATTATTTCTTCTCTCATTATCAATGACAGCATTTCATCACTAAGTATGTTTATATTAAAAACTACAATGACCACTGGCCATTGTGTGTTGTATTTTTTATGATGCTTATAACAGACATTAAACTGAAATGCTACTTTATGATCGAAAACTGAAGACGGAGAAGAAAAACGAGTCATAAAAATTTCACTGACAAAAAACGATACTACTACAACTACATGCAAACTGCATAAGCTTCAAAAGCATTTGAAAATTGTTGTAGAAACAGACACGATGGAAGGAATCAGTCATATACTGACACTAGGGTCACCCATATACGAGTAGAGCATTTTTGGAGATAAATAACGCTCCTTGACAAGCTTTCTTCTTTCCAAATTCGACATCCAAATTTTTCCATTATGTCACAATTTTGATAGAACCACGGTTAAAGTTTCAAAAATGGGTACTTTGATTATATTTCAAGCCTTTTATTCGATGATTGATGGATTCTAAGGATTTAAAATAGAGATAAGTAATTAGAATACACTTTACTGTTGAATATACCGCAATGAAATTTTCTACAACTGATTGCGTAAAATAGCGTAAAGATACATTTATCAAATGTCTTCTACAAAAAAATATAAATACATTTTTTTATATACACCGACAAAAAAGTTCCAACCGAATTAAAAAAGTTTATTTTAATGGTAACAACTTATAAATTCAGTTAGTACAACTATATTTAAGTTAGATTACCTGAATATTTTTTGTGTTCTAACTAAAATTCAGTTGAATTAACAGAACTTTGTTGTGAAAACCGAATATTGGTTTGTACTAACCGATTTCAGTTGTAATAATCAAATTTGAGCCATAGTAAACGAATTTCAGTTGGCAAATTGCTACATTTTTCTCTGTGTGTAAGATAAAAAAAAATAATTATAATTTCGTATAGTTTTAACGATAGCTCATATTTGAAATTAAATTTGGTGCAACAATTTATCGCTTTTCTACGGCATTAAGAAAAGTTCAAAGTTTATGTTGTGACTGAAAATTAAATTAAAGATGGACGGATGCATGGCCTAGGCTATTTTTAAAAATTTTAAATTTTTGTAATTTTTTTGATGGAGTATTTTTCAAATGCGATTTTTAACTATAAAAATAAACAAACTTGAAACGTATTTTAATTCATTATACACTCAAAATATTCCATACGAAACAAATGTTAAAGCTACGAAATATTTTCTAAAATGAACAAATATTCGTGTATTTTACGAAATTTTTTGGTATTTTAACATTCTTTTCATATTTTTATGCATCGATTATTATCAGCGTAGAAAATAAAGTTCAATGTATCTACCATTGTAATAAAAATGCTTAAGCTGTTTGGATGAGTTGTGTACACAACTTCAAAAATGGTTAAAAACGCAATTTCTCGCGTTTTTATCGCGGTTTTCTCAAAATTGTGATGTGTTGGAAAAATTTAAAATCAGCGAGACAAAATCTATTATAAATATATATCGCGGTTCAAACGAAATCGTCTTTTTCTAATTTTGTCACTGTGTGTAATTCAAATGAATACTCGATAAGAAGCAAAAATAATGGAACATTTTAGATTAAAAAACTAAATGCCACCCTAATATATCGTAGGTGTGTTGATAAATCTAGTATTTTTACACAATGTTTTGATTTTAACTGCCATAACATCACATTCTCGTCAGACATATACAGTAAGCGAAATTCACATGAGCTCAAAACTATTTTCGAATTGTAGTAAAAATGTGAGTAGCTAGGAAAAATCGGAAAATTGCTAAATAATCTGTATTTTATGCATTTTCAATGATAAAAGTTATTTTTGTAATTAATTAATGGATTTTATATAAAAATTGATTAAAAATAAAAAATTAGAATCGTAATTGAAATAGGCGCACTTCAATAAAACTTGAAAAAAAATAAAAAATGTGCATTTACATGTGAAATTAGTGTTTTTCAAATATAATGGAGATCATTCTTAGGCATAGATGGTAGCTGAGTCGATGCGGGTATCGGTAAGGGTAACGCTATTTTCGAATTTGTTTTATGCCCAATATTTATTTATTAGATTTTATTTTTACGGGCTAATTATGGTTAATTATTCGTTTATTTCGGTAACGGTATTTCGTTTATTTCGGTAACGGTATTTTAGGGGTGAAGATATTTTAGTTATTTCGGTAACGGTTTTTTAGCGTTAACGGCATTTTACATATTTAGGTATCGATATTTTAGCGATAACGCTATTTTCATTTATTTCGGTAATGCTATTTTAAGGATAACGCGTTTTCAGTTATTTTGGCAACGGTATTTTAAGGATTCAGGTAATGTCAATGCATATCGATCATTTTAGCCCCATCATGCCCGAATTCCAATGACTAGCTAGCTTTTGATCAAGCTTTAGGAAAATATATATATTATTTTTTCTGATTTTGTCGGATTAATTCGTTAACGGTATTTTAAGGATAAAGCTATTTCCATTACTTCGGTAGCGGCATTTTAGCCATAACGGTATTTCTGTTATTTGGGTAACGGTATTTTAAGGGTATTGGTATTTTAGTTATATCGGTGACATTACTTTACCGATAACGTTATTTCAATTATTTCGGTAACGGTATTTTAGGGATAACGATAGTCAGTTGAAAGGGTTTTGAATCTATAATGGTATTTTAGCGATATTGCCTGCCATCCCTGTTCTTAGGCCTTATTGGCATCATAAATTTGAGTTTGTTTACTTGTCTTCACCTACAATATTTTAGGCTTTTTTTGTTGTTTTGGTACAGTGCTGGGTATTTGTAGATCTTTGGGAAGGTTGACATTGTGGTATATGTCTCCTATTGTTAATTTGTACACTCCTCTGGAAGTTTTTTTTTATAAATTTCAGTCGAGAATTTATGGTTAGGAATTTAAAATGGTAGTAAATGTTTGTAATTTGTATGGTTTAATAAGCAAATCCTGGAAATGTCCTGCCAAAACTACATATTTTTCTCACTACGAACTTTAAAGTAATTAACAAGGATATAATATTGTATTTTGGCATAATTTATCGAAAACGTTTTAGCGTTTTAAAGAAAATCTGGAATTTATTTGCAACACCAACATTTTTTCTATATATCAATAATAACATTAAACCCTGATTATTTTTTTTATATTAAATACCTGACAACCATTTTAAACCTTATTAATTTAGAAAATATTATGGAATCCACTTAATGGCTCACAAAAAAAATATTTTTTAGAAAACTAAAAATTTTTTGAGACAAAAATTTTCTCATATTTTTGTAATTTTTACTGAACTTTTCGATATAAATTTGTTGCATTTAATGTGCTCGAACTGATAAACAGCGTAAGTTAATACACTAATAGAATTTTATTTCATATTATTAATGAATCGATTTCATTAATATAGATTTAAAGATTTAATGCAAAATTCCATTAACTGAATGAATATTCATTAATGTTTTAAATTTTTTCAAAAAAATTGTTAACATTTTTTCTGAAAAAAAAAATCATTAAATCAATGAAAACTTTTAAAATGTTTTTCAATAAAAACAATTGCAAAAAAAGTTTAATTAGTGTAATTTTTGGAGTTTTTTTTACAATAAAGTATATTTTGGACTAAAAAATTCGCTGAAGTTAAACGCCCAATATTACAAATGACATAAATTTTTTTATTAACTATAATTAATCAAAACTTAGTAATAAATTGATTTGAGGCGGTCTCATTTCATTTAGATCTGATAACTGATAGAATTGGCTTCTTTTGTCACCGTTTGCATAGAATCGGTTCCAGAACAGGTTCCCTGGAGTCAAAATGTAAGGTTTCACTGTCGCAGAACCAGTTCTATAACTGATTCTAGAACCGGTTCTAAAGCATCCTGTTCTTGTTTGGAGGTGAATAACCTATTGTAAATAGGACAAACTCCATACAAAAAGAATCGGTTGTAGAATAGAAATTAAAATCTACACAGTATAAGTATATACATACATTATAAGTTGTTATGCATCGAGTTATGTGTACTTTCGTATTTAGCTGGGAACAGTTATGAATGTCAAAACTAAATGGAAATATTTGTGGTTAATGTAAGCGAAAATTAAGTTTTTTTAAAATTTAAATATTTGCATTTCCAAATTTTCGTTGCATACCAACGCCTGACTTAACTCAATTAAGCCAATTGTGTTTCTGCCTATAGTGTATAAAGTAATAATTGACTACAAAATTCTTAAACAATTTTCTTAAGTCGACATAATTGCTTTTGTAAAAAGTCAACAGATATGTAATGAACGCAAATGTGTGGCATGAATTGATGAAAAAAATTTCATATAATTTATGAAATTTTCATTGGGTCAAAAAAAAACATTCATTATAATTGATTTAAGGAAACATGTTTCATTGATTTGTTAACTTTTTTACGAAAAATGTATGGTATTAATGAAGGAATTCATTTATACTACGAACAAATTTATATCAATGCAACACTTATAAATGGCTTTCAAACAAATATTTTTTTTAGACATATGCACCTAAAGCCAGATCTGCCACAATTTTTTTTTTTTTCATTTGTAATTTTTAATATATCGCGGTATTCATATTAACATCATTCACCCTATTTCGTTCCTCATTTAGTTGTTGAACTATGGCTGTTTTTCGTACTCCATTTTTTTATATAAAAATGTTCTTCTTTTCTATGGGTGAATGCAATAACCCCCACTGAAATAACCCCCACCGCCGAAATGAAATAAGCCCCACCAAATTTATAAAAAATTTAAAGTGGGGCCTATCTCATTTTTGGTGGGCAAAGTTTCATTTTAATATGTGGGTATTATTTCATTTTATTACCCACCACATTTGGTGGGGGTTAATTCATTTTGGTGGGGTTTAATTCATTTTAATTCTAATATCAATTCTTGGTTTTTGAATTAATTCCTACTTTTACAGTACTAGTTTTATTTTGTAAAGGTAATATTAGAAAGTACGAAAAAAGAATACGTTATTTCAATTAAAAAAACACATTTCTTCTTATTAAAAATAAATTCGTGCCCATATCACCAGGTTCCTTAGTTGGTAAAAAACTAATAATTTGCCCTTTTACAGAATGTTGACATAAAGGTGTATCCATATTTTAGAAGGACACGGTGGGGTCCAATAACACCAACTGAAATAAAACAAAAATGGAAATGAAGTCAAATTCACAGGTTGACTTTATTTCCAACAAAAATGGAAATAAAACCAAGTTGGCTATATTTCCTTTTAAAGAATATCGTGTTATCCAATTTAAATCAATATTCCATTTATTTAATCTCAACGTGAAAAAAAAATTTAAAAAAAATGTTTATTGTTTAGTGTCGCGGGCAGGAAAACTTTATTGAGCGAAGCCACCTGCCGCGTCCTACTGGAGGAAAAAACCCCTAAGAACGGCCGCAGGCCTCCACACAGAAAAACTTAAGCTTGCGAAGCCATATTTCATTATTTGCCTTGTATTGACAAAATGTGCCAACTTTGACCCCTTATATCTTCTTTATTTAAAAAATTTATTTATCTAAATAATGTAAAGTGGGGCTTATCTCATTTTCGGTGGGCAAAGTTTCATTTTAATACGTGGGTATTATTTCATTTTAATGTCCACCAAATTTGATGGGGGCTAATTCATTTTCATTGGTGGGGAATAATTCATTTTGGTGGGGATTAATTCATTTTGGTGGGCACAAATTCCGTGGGGCTTATTTCATTTTCGGTGGGCACAAATTCAGTGGGGCTTATTTCATTTCGACGGTGGGGGTTATTTCATGCACCCCTTTTCTATATATAAATACATATTTGTTGTCGTTAGCTAGAGAACAAATTTAACCAAATATTTTTACGAAGCAGCATATTTGCAACAAACTGGCAATGATGTGTTAATGCATATTTTTCCATATTTTTACATGCTTTACTATAAATGCATATTCTACCATTTTTTGTTTCACATTTTACTACAAATGTATATTTTTCCATATTTTGCATTAAAATGCATATATTTAAGAAAATGATTTTGATTAATTTTATTAAAATCTTAGTTTTTAGAAAATCGATATATTTGATAAAAAAATGTTTTCTTCACGAAGACAAAATTACACACAGAAAAAATATTAGTTTGGAAACTGTTGAAATTATAATTATTTTACGAGTACAGCATAATTTTGTTTAAAATTACACAACACCAGTTATACTAATTAATAATTAATGGTGTTGACTTAAAGTGTAATGAATCCATATATTTATTTTTAAATAATTTGGTCTCCCGAACCAATTTAAACAAAAAAAAAAGTTTATTTAAAACTATTCGACTGTGGCATCTAATTCAAATACTAAAAACTGTAAAATCGACCCATCGTTTTGAAACAACAATTATATCATATTTGGGATTTTTTCATTAGCATTAGTTAACTAATGAATGAATGAAATTGTTTAGCATTAGAATTTGTCCTATTAATGCTAATGAAATCACACTAATGCCTAAAGAACTAATTACAATTGAGCAAAAACATTGAGTGTAAATTGTAATACTGAATACGGGAGAGGAAATGGAACGAGGAACTAACTTTCTATTATCCGATAACATATGTTTATGTTTGTATTATCACGTAAATAAGTTTAAAAAAAAAACTCAGCTGTTGTTTTATAAAAACTTATCAATCGGGATCTCTCTTAGACCAAGCCTATTTATATTATAAATGTGTATTACTACTTCTTTGGAGCTCTATCTCGCTTAGTTTTGGAGATATTATCCATTTTAAAACATCGCCACTTTGTCAAATGGCTAATATCTCCAAAACTCGTTCCCCATTTCATTCCATATCATTCGATTTTGCACCAGTGTTAAATTCTATTATCGGAGTAATAAAATTGGTATTTTCACGTAAGTATTTGGGTAAACATATAATTGAGACACCCTGTTGTTTTTTCATAAAAAATTAACCTAAGGGAATCTTTTCCTGACCTAGCATATTTGTGTTCTGTCAATTGTAATTTGCTTCCTTTAATTGATTTATTACTAATGATAATGAAATACAAAATTATTGCCATTGATCAATGAAATTAAATCAATGAAATTCATTAATTTAGAAATGTTGAGGTTAAGAAGAAGAATAAACGGGTTTCTCTAAAATTTACTAACACTATTAATTTTTAAATAAGACTAGAATAGTTTCTGCCTTTTTATGGACAGTCTCATCAGTGATTTTCCATTTAAATTGTATTATTATTTGCGTCTTATAATTGTCAGATTGTCTCTATATGATAAATTTTTCATCAACCTGCGGCTGTAAGAAACAAACCTGCGCTCATCTTACATTCAAAGGTAACAATACAAAGTCATGACCGTTTAGCGATCACACCCCAAGTATGGCCTCGAATATAATGCAGCTAATTTGCAGTTTTCTTTCCTATTAGCTTTTTCTGTTATTGTATGTTATACTCAGAAGTGACAACACTAACAACACAAGTATTCTATTTTTAGATTTTTGTTTATTTTTCTAATCTCCTCCGTCTCTACCATTATTTAAAAAAATGCTAATGAAAATAATTTCATTACAATTGATATCAATAAAATTGTAATGAAATCATCAATTAATTAGTACGTTCAATTAATTAGTCTCATGTATGTTTTTAGTCCAACTATTTTACGGTTTTACAAAACATTTTACAATATTTCGACTCATTTGTCTACTGAAGTTATCATTTTGGAATTGCGAAAGCACTGGTTGCCAGCACTAATACCACCTGTTAAAGTGCCAAGCAAGCGGTGACTAGTTTGTTTTTTGCTGAATAGATAGTTGAATAAGAATTATTTTGTTGTTTTTAGACTTTTCCTAGCTTTACCGTTTTTGCTAAAATTCAAAAATATTTTTGAGCCCATAGGAATTTCGGTCACTGTATGTAGCATAAAGAAACTGATTTTCAACTGCTTGTTTTTTAAGTATTCCATACTTACCTACATTTATCTGTGCTTGGAATTCACTTTTTTTTAATACCTTTTTATGTTACATTTTAAATGCCTTGTTTTAACAAGAATGACCACACTTTAACACTTAAACTGCAAAAGACATGAATGACTTTAGAAACATCCACATAAAAATTCAATTCAATGTTTCGAACTCTATTCGCACATACTAGTTCGTTAAAAAAAAAAATAATATTGAAGCTACAAAATAAAAAGGTGTGTTTTTTATTATCGCTCGAATACATTTTTTGTTTTCATCTGCGGCTTAAATTTCAAGCTAAATCAATTCAATACGATTTTGTATTGAGTTTGGTATGAGATTCTTTTGAAAACCTCATAAATTATTGAAATTCATGAAGATGAATATAATAATGTCGGAGTTTTTTTTTTGTATGTGGTGTCATAAATTAAAATTAATTCCAATTTATATGTACCAGTATTTTTGGGATACAGTTTTTTTTTTTTTGAATCATTTAAGTAACAAAACATTTTAAATTGATTTTTTGTTATGACTTCTTGTTTTCATTAAATTTCTTATAATAATCAATTTACTTTTACTTATAATACCGGCGATTTTTTCATATTTTGTGGTCAAATTTCATTTTAATTATGCAAATTATCAGACAACTTTTAGGCATAATTTTGTGGTTGGTTTAAAATTAATATTCAACTCATAAACTTTTAAATTTGTTAAAGTATATATATATTTTTTTATTAATTCACTAACAATCAAAAATTAATTGCTATAAATAGTGCTTAAAATATTAAATGAATCTTTTAATTAACGGACAATGGGACAAAATTTTTAATTAGATATTGATGACTAAATAATAAGAATTATATGGAGATTTGATCTAGTTTTTTTTTTTTTTTTTTGTTTTTTTAAAGAGAAGCAACACGCAGGAAATTCTTCCTATTAATTAATGTGTTGCTTTCTTTGGAAAGGGGATAGTGGAGAGATGAAAGGTGGTGAAAGGTGAAGGGCTTCAAACATGGCAACACTGTAATTGCGCGAGATGATAAGTCTTAGAACAGTTGTTGCTCGCCACCTGATGTAGAGTTGGCGAATTTATTGAAGCTTTTTGTTTCATAGCCCTGATTCATTATTTTACTTCGGTGGGGTTAAGTGCTATGCGAACACCGAAGGTGGGCGCAGCGATATATAAGTGATAGAAAACTCATACATATTATTTTTCAAAATTGATGTTGTCGTCACCGGGAATCGAACCCGGGACCATCTGTGTAACAGTCCAACGCGCTAACCATTACACCACAACGCCCACAGAAACAAGAACATTTAATGAGGGATTTAAGAAATGCCTCGTATATGGTGATGAAGTGCACACAGTTTATTGAGCTTTTTAAACTAACTGTAAGTCAAATTTCAACTTTTGAAATGACACACCAAAACCCCGGGAGGTCAAAATTATTTACAATAGATTTCTGATAATTTTTGGTGTTGCAACTAGAATTCAGTTGAATTAACTGAGCTTTGTTATGAAAACTAATGTAAAGTTGTGCCAGCCGACTGATATTCGTAATAATCGAATTTGAGTCGTATTAACCGAATTTCAGTTGGAAAAATAGCTAAATTTTTCTCTGTGTACATTGACTTAAGCGATTTTTTGAGTATATTTTAAGTAAAAGGTATTGAAATTACTTTATTTATTGTTTATATGTCAAAACTCAAAGCTAACAAAGATGGCCGTAGATTTTGAGAGGATGTTTTCTAATCAAATTTTAAGTTTCGAACCAAATAACACTAAACTAACAGATGTCAATATAAGTCAAAGGTTATTACGGTGACGTTTCGGATTGTATATAAATGAATTGTATACTCCTAAAAATTGACGAATATCATTGCAAGATAAAAGGTTTAGACAAATAAGCAATAAATAAAGTCATTTCATAAAAGTTTTTGATGTCTTTTACATAAAATACACATTAAAAAAATCACTTGAGTCGATGCAAAATTTGAATTGAAATATTTTTTTATATCGACCTAACTTTTTAAATTGCATGCTAAGCCCCAAGTTTACATGTCTCGGGGTTTTGATGTGTCTTTTTCACATACCTACTGTGTTATTGACTAGTTTTATGCTCATCTTTAGTATATTTCTGACATATATCAATTTCAGTTAAATAATAATAACGACTACTTTTTAAAATGATGGTCCACTTTTTTGTCTATTAAACAAATACTTTTTATTTGGCTTTGCTGTGATATACTTTTATTTTAACTGGGTACTTGGCTTGGAAAGCAATATATCGCACCGGTTGCTCTAAAGGATGTCATCTCAAAATTTTTCAATTTTCACTATTTTGCAAGAAAACGATATATAGTGGTCATATCTGTTAAAATCTTACATTATTTTCTTTAGTCTTTCGCCAAAAAAAAATTTAGTTGTATCCCTCTTTGTGATATAAGAGTTGCTTCTTTAGAATCAACTAAAGAGAAATATTTTAGTTGTCCCCAAATTTAAGCTGAATGCATATCAGTTTTGTTTCAACTAAAGGAACAAATTTTAAGTTGCCAGTGTTTATGTCATAACGGTTTGTCATTAAAGATGTTCTATTTTGTGCTGTCTCTCTTAAGTAAGGGTAAGTTTATTGTACTACTATATATCGTTTTGTTTCTATATTTATGAAATTATTGTGCTATTTTAATGAACAAATCTACGATAAATCAAAAAATTTGTTATTTTTCGATAATCAGTGAAAAAATCGGATTTCTTTACAATGACAAAATTGTTTTTGAATTTTATAGTAAATATTTAAAAAAAAACAGTTTTTTGCCTCTACTGAAAATTTGTAAATTTTGAGTTGAACCACTTTAGAGAAACCGGTGCGATATGTATGTCAAAACAATGGTCATGTATACATGGCGTATGAGCAATAAATAATACATGCGTATATTAAAAATTTATCACATGCCATGAATTTTTAATATGACGTATGAGGAATTTTAATATACTTATTATTTATTGCTCATACGTCATGCATACATGGCTATGATTTTAACATGTAAATATTGAAATATTTATAAAGCACAATATTCAACGAATATTTTCTCCAAACTTATACGAGTTACATGTTAAAACTTTCAGTATCGAAATTACTCGAGTTTGCTTTTGTTCGAGTAAACGAGTGACTAGATTTTGACGTTTTGTACTTACTCAATTAATCGAGTAAATTTTTTAAATTATTCGAATAATTCGATCAATTTTAAAATTTTTTTTCATAAATTTTTCCTTAAAAGTACACAATAACATACAAAATAAATACAATATAAGAAGTTCGGAAATATTTTTATAAAAATTTAATATAAACATTTCTTTAAATTAATAATTTAAAATTAAAAAGATCTAAAATATTGTAGTTTTAGTTTTTAAAGAGTTTTTTTCTTTTTTATAATTTTCGACATTAAGAAAACTAAGGACATTATTTTGTAGCATTTGTGCCCAGGAAATATTATGTTACTTCTTTTAGGTCGTTAGAATAGTGTCCGCATCCATTCTGTAGAACTTTTAAAGACAGATTTTTGTTTGATTTTTTCCAGAATATATTATTTACTCCTTTGCAGTTGACAGCAACATTTGTCATTCTTTTTCCTTCGATCGTAGGCCAAGCCTTGTGGAGGTCGGGGGCAAAAGACAGATTATGAATGACACACTCAATCATGACCTTTCGACAATCTCAGAGTGGGGTCGTGCGAACAGGGTCGATTTTAATGCTCGTAAGACTCAATGTTGTATGTTGACCCATAGGTCTGTGGACTCAACCACGTCATCTGTGTATATGGATGGGATCGTTATTGAGGATTCAGATACTCTTGATGTTCTGGGCATGAGAATACAGTGTGATGTCCGTTGGACAGATCACATTATTCAAGTATCGAAAGAAGCTTTAAAGTGTCTTGGTTTTCTAAACCGGTTTAAGAAATACTTCACCCCATCTGATCTCCTTACTATTTATACCATCTACATCCGGCCATAGATGGAATATAACTCCCATATATGGGCAGGTGCTTCAAAGTCTATTTTGGGGCTTCTGGATCGTGTACAACGGAGAGCGTTGATGCTTATCAACGACAGTAGGGTTTCGAACTCTATTGACTCGTTGGAGCATCGTCGGAATGTGGGTTGTGTGACTTTGTTCTATAGATATTACCATGGGAAGTGTTCTGCTGAGATAAGCCGACTCATCCCGAGGGACCGGGTCTCTGTTCGTACTACCCGCTTGTCAAGTAGATCTCATCCGTTTGTTGTCTATAGCCCGGCAAATCGCACAACGCATTACAGAGAAAACTCGTTTTTCAGCCGCACTAGCCGTATGTGGAATTGTCTCCCTGCGGAAGTCTTCCCTGCAAATTACAATTTAGAAAAATTCAAGTCAAATGTCCACAAACACTACTCCCTCTTTCCTCCTCCCCATAACCTATTTTCCTGATATCAACACAATGCAATGCATTAGTAGGGGCATCCCCTGAGTGTTGGTTCAAGATAAAAAAAAAAAAAATTATTTTTAATTTATTGATCCGAATGAAAGAAAAAGTGAATGGCCTAATCCAAGTTGTACCACCAAAATATGATTACGAATTAAGGTAAATTAGAATATTCTACAAAATGTTAGCACAATATAATATTGAATAGATAATTTAGATAATTAAAAATTTCGTTCAATTTCTGGAAATCTGAAATTTTGGTGTTAATTTTTTACCAATTGCGATGTGTACATAAACTAACATTTTATTTCAGTATAATAATGTCTGTTATTGTTTAAGGATATTTTAACCCTTTGACGACCAACCTTAAACCGCTGAAGATTTTTTGACAAAACTTCGTGGAGAATTGGGCATTGGACTAAACATAAATTTTGTGCTGCTTTTGGTGCTTAACTGCTCCCCTTATCGGAGTTATATAGTACTAAAGCTAAATCATTATTCGGTTGCCGCTCATTAATGATTAAAGATTTTGTCTAAGCTTTCATTTTATATTTTGTTTTATGTTATGCCAAATCCAAGACTAATAACCATTTTTGTATAAACTTAAAACTACATTTTTAACATTATTAAATCAAAAATGTAAAAAAGTCATACAAAAAAAAACGAATTTTTTGAATTTGGGTTGACTCTGAGACTATAAGGTTGCAATATATAGGTATCGCTAACATGATTTGTTAAAATCGTCCAGCAGGTGTTCTTAAAAAGGTAAAAAATTAAAAACGGACATATATCAACCGTTCGTCGTCAAACGGCTAAAAATATCTTTGGAAATTGCTAAATCTGTAATATTTTCGGCATTGCTCCCGGTGCGGAACGTTTTTTCTCCAAAATGACCAAAGAAAAATATTTTTTTAACAATATAATATTGCCAATAACGTAAAAAAGTTATACCCCTATATAAACCGAAATTTTATTTTATTTACATTTCTCTTTATTTTATCAAAAAAAAAAAAATTTTTTTGTAAGATATAAACTAAAATTTAACATATTTTGATTTACTCGATTAATCGACCGAAATTGATCGAGTTATTCTTTACTCGAAATTGGTCATTTTAATTCACTCGGGCAATTGGTTGATTAAAATTCGTCGATTAATTGAGTATCGGTTAACCGATTAAATATCCTAGTATCGATAGTAAAACATTTTTTTTTTTTTTTTGTAAATAGAAAAAAGTATTAGCACATACTTTTCCCGATTTTTAGATAAATTGACTACACTAAAAATTCAGACATTTGGCAAATTCAGTTGAATTATTATAAATAATATAATAATATAATTAATTTTCTGTTTCGTCTCTTATAAGAGAACCAATCCTGTTAGTTTGATATTGATGCGATATACTTTTTCCTATAACGAGGCAGTTGGCGACACCGATAGAATTTCTTGGACAAGTTTTAATGAAATTTTTTCACTAAACAAATAAAGTTTTCTTAACAATTTGAATGAAAATTTTCTTCAAATTTATAAAAAATCTTAATAGTTTTATTGAAACTCTTTTTAATGAAACTTTTTCATTAAACGTATGAAATTGTTAATGAATAAATTGAAGTTTTTCATAATATTTAATGAAAAACTGCATTAATTTAATGAAAAGTTTCAATGGACGAGCTCCAGTATTCATAGTTCTAATGCAAAATTTCAATGATATCATGCTGATAATTCTCTCAGTGTAGGAAACCTTATATTTACCTACAAATTAATTTGCTGGTCCGTCCCATGTTTAACATGCATACATCTTTAAGACCAATGACTCAAATTAAAGTAATTTTTGAGTTATTATACCCTAAACTAAAAAAAAATTTCAATCAATTGAAGGAATATAAACTTTCAATTTAATAATCATCCTTACAGAGTATATTATGTAGAACAAGTGAGCTGACATAACCTCATTCCATATGTTAACATGCCATAAAAAAGGCGACGGAAATTCTACGAAACCATATGCTTTAATTTAAAACAATTTTTGGCACATAATTTGACTACGTACGTACGTACGTATCGTACGAGATAAAAACGAAACTTGATAAAAAAATAAAAAAAAAGGTAGAACATGATATTACCAGGCCTTAACCAACATCATTTAAAATCATTAAGAACAGCAGTAAATTTTAGTTGTTGTCTTGTCGGTTGATTTTTTATAACAAAAAATGCGAACATGAGAATTTTAATATTTTACATGGAAACCGAGTTTGTAGTGATGGCAAAATGTGGAGTGTGTGTTTAATATTTTTTGGAGAATATAAATAAATTTAAGCAAATTATAAAATACACACTCACATGGGAAAATTAAAAAAAAAAAAATATATGGAAAGGCAACAAAAATGAAATGAGGACCCTTTGATAAAATATTTTGTTGTGAGTTTTGTTAGCTTTTTTTTGTTTATTTGGCGTTATTATAGGTGCGGCCAAAGTGGCGGTGATAATTTGTCTGTCATGTGGCAGGTGCTGCTACCATTAGGCATCATTAACATTTTATCTTTGACACTTTAGTCTCCGTATTTTCCCAAAACACAAAATAAAAGAGAAGGGGTTTACAAAAATATGTATATGAACTTTTTTTAAGATTAATTATAAATTTTTTTGGCGAAATGACAATAGGTCAGACAGTAGTTTGAACAGGTATTGTATACTACTGAAAATCAAATAAAAAAGGACCTATTATTACTTTAGCGAAAATGTCCCGTACATGCGAATATGTTTTTTTTTTATTATATATTTAGGTCCCAAATCGAAAATCACATTCAAAAAATGTTTAATGGAGTAGTTTTTGAAACATTTTTTTGTTAGTTTTTTTTTTTAATAAATGTTTATTTCTATTATAAAATTATACTATAATTACACTGCGACACTCGAAAAAAACAAGAACACCAACCATTAATATATAGGCCACAGTACCCAGTTTTTTCACTTATGGGCCAGATTTTCACAAAATTGGATTAAAGCTCTGCATGTTTTAACAAAGCTTTTTTTACATAAAATTTTAAAAATAAAATATTTTCGCTTAATGTTTTTGTGAAATACTAATTAGAACTTCAACAACATTTGGTAATCAAATTTGTTTAACAAATATGCAGCGCTAACAAGTAAATCCGCGGTATTTCTTATGTGCCTAAAATTTTTATGACAGCATAGCCAACAAGGATGACCATGTATGGAAATGTATATAAATGTATGATTATTTATGTAAATATTACCTCAATTTTCGTTAATGCACATAGATGAAATTATATGACTCATATGAACATATACGAGTAAGAATGGTTTATGAACACATATGAATCATGTATGGATGCATGTGGACATGTATGAAGCATGTGTGTTCATTTTTGTATCCCATATATGTCCATTTTTAACAGGGTAGTGTTATTTTATAACATAATCAGCTGGCGCAATTATTGGATCAACCAACGCACACTCAAGCGATGAAGGTTAACACAAAAATACGCACGACCTTTTCCCAACTTTACATCCTGCCAAGTATAAAGTGAGAACATTTGCACCTCTCGGCAATTGGGGTCATTGGAACGTTTCTGCATCATTTTTGATTCCGGAACTTCAAGACGTTTCCACTTCGGCTAAGAAAATATCAGTTTTTATATACACTTAAAAAAATAAGTTAGTAGAAAAGTTAGTAAAAAGTCTTGTACATCAGCCAAAATTTTAGTTATACTTATTCAGCACTTAACTGTTTTGAACTAAGGTTTTACTACCATCTTTTTACAAAGTTATTTTGGTAAAAAAAATTGTGCTGATAAGCACATTAATAGTGTGGACGACAACCATATTGAATGATATACGCAGAATCAAGTAGATGTCGTGGCATATCAAGATGTAGTAGAGACGAGGAAAATGATACTAAAAAATACAACACAAGACATATAAAAAAATCAACCATGGTAGATTTTTGCATCAGTTTTTTATACAAAAGAACGCTAACAATGTGAGTACATATGTGGATTAAAAAAACTTTAATTTTGTGTTGTCTCCGGCTTGTCTAAATAATTGTCTATTAATTAAATTAAAGATAAAATAAAATATTTAAATTTAATAAACATTAAATGTGTATTTGTTAACTGAGTTTTTAAAATGATTATTAATGTATTGTGGTCAAATAGCAAACAAATATGATTTCAGGTAGACAAGCTATACCCTGCAGGAAGCTTGGGGTCAAGTGTCTCCAAGTCTCCACTTTTGTCTACTATTTTGTTGACATTGTCAACTAAGCGTCTACAATTTTTACTTTATTAACTCACTAGTAAATTTTTGGTTCCAATGTCTACATATGGTCCCATTAGAACTAATTAGTCACTAGTGAATCTATGGTTCTTATGTCTACATGTGATCCCATAAGAACTAACGAGTAACTAGTGAATCTTTGGTCCAATGTCTGCATATGGTCCCATAAGAACTACCTAGTCACTAGTGAATCTATGTTTCTAATGTCTACATATGGTGCCATAAGAACTACCTAGTCACTAGTGAATCTTTGGTTCCAATGTCTACATATGGTCCCATAAGAACTACCTATTCACTACCTAGTCAATAGTTCTAATGTCACTAGTGATTTTCAATGACACGTACATGTTAAATGTCTATAGCAAATTACATTGCCTGGGGAATATTTGGTTAGTAGTACTGGTGACACAGTCAATAGTGAATCAATACTTTTTCACTATTGACATTTCCTGTAGGGTAGCGAAAGACAAGTAAACATCTTTTTTATGTTTCCTTTTTGATTATTCCTAGAAAAGATTTTTCTTTGCTTAGACAACCATTGATGTAAGTAATTGAAACATAATTTTGTTTATGTTATATATAGTTATTTCTATATATTTTCAGATTTAAATTAATTTATGTCGTCAAGTATGAACAGTTTTATATATTGTAATGTGACATTTTTCAAAGAATCACAAAAAAATGTTGCAGATTTTCAGCAAATAAATTAACTAAAATATAATTTTTCTACAAAAATTTTATTAACTTTAAGCAAGAATTTTTTAATTTTTAATTAACTAAGTGATAGCTAAAGTTTTGGTGAATCTACTAATTTTGTTGCTAAAAATCAGCTCGCTAATTTCCAGCAAACGAGTTTGCCGACATTAGCAATTTTTTTTGCAAGCACTCTCCTGACTAAAATTTTGCTGACACAGACTGACTGAACTGTATCTACTCTTTAGCAACATTTGTTATTCATTTTCCTTTGATCGTAGGCCAGGCATTTTGGTGTTGGGGGGCAGAAGGTGAGGTTTTCCAAAACAGGTCGATTTCAATGCAAATAAGATCCAGTGTTGTATATTCACTCATATTGCTGTGGGGTCGTCACTGTAATCAGTGGATAAAGGAGGTACAGTAGTTCCCGTTTAAATGCGCCGTGCTTAAGTTAGCACCCTGTTAAAATGCGCAAAAAGTGCTGTCAAAAATATATTTCATACAAAATGAATGTAAACAATTCCGTTTAAATGACTACCGCTTAAATGCGTTTCCTAATTAAATGGTATTCCCTTGGGCTGAGTTAAATTAATAAAATAAGAACGAAATTGATCGCTTCAATGTGTTTTTTAAAACATGATTTTTCTGCCTAAAAAAAAATTTTTCACAATTTTTGCGTTAAACACAAAATTATGCTAAAAACTTGACTTATTTTAATTAAAACTTCAAAAAAGAAGCAAAATTTTCGTTTAAAGGAAATTAATCTTTCTAAAAAAAAAAGTTTAAAATAAAATTTTGTTTTAAAGACAAAAACTTAATTAAATGCGTTTTTACGCATTTATGTGAATTTTCCCTAAATGCGTTACTGCGCATTTATCTGAGTTTTCGTAAAAATGACTCCCGGCTTAAATGCGCAGAAAATTACGCATTTTTGATTGGCCATTTAAGCGGGGACTACTATATAAATATTTAGGTGTCAGATACTCCCCAGCAAAAAACAATTTCGATTTGGTAAGCAGTAACTTCTTTTCAGTGCTTCCAAAGAAGCGCTTCGCCGTCATGCATGCAATGAAGCAATTCTTGAAAGCATTATATTGTGCTTCCCTGAAGGCATTCTTTTGAAGCAGTAAAGAAGGCATGAAAAGAAGCAGTGAAGAAGGCATGCAATGAAGCAGTAAATAATGCCTTCATTGAAGCACTTCTGGAAGGCATTATATTGTGTTTCCCTGAAGGCATTCTTTTGAAGCAGTAAAGAAGGCATGAAAAGAAGCTGTGAAGAAGCAGTGCAATGAAGCAGTAAAGAAGTCCTTTTATGAAGCAATTCTGGAAGGCATTATATTGTGCTTTCCTGAAGGAAGAATCGCTTCTTGAAGCTCTTCTGGAAGCACTTCAGGAATCTCTTTAGGAAGCTCTCCCGGAAGCGCTTCTATCATGTGATTCTTAGATCACATGATAGAAGCGCTTCTCACCTGCTTAAAAGAGACCTACCAAGTGGGACATCGCGAACCAAAATCATGCCTTCTGGACGGCATTTGTAATCAGGCGCTGATCCAGGAAAAGGTTTTGGGAAGGGAAATTAGAGTAGTTTTTATTATATTTTCTAATTTCTTTAATTAAAATTTTAATTTCGGTGGACGAAATATCCCATTTCTCCTCCCTGGTTGGAATAAACATATATTTTTAGAGTCGAAAGAAGCATTTAAGTGTCTTGCTTTTCTGAACCGTTGTAAGAAATATTTTACTCTCCATCCGATCTCCTTACATTGCATTAGTATGGGCATCCCCTAAGTGGGGGTCCATCGTAAAAAAAAGAATTGACATAAGGTTTTTGTAAATGAAATACTAAATGTTGAATCTTTTAAATTGATACTAAATTAAACTTTAATTCAACCTCAAAATAAAAATGATCTTTTGTTAGATAAAATGTACTAAAAAGTTTTAGTTAGACCTTGAGAACCAATTTATTCATCATACCACTGTATTTCAATCTCTATATGAACGAAAAATTTTATTTAAAATTCATACAAACAAAAAAGTTCCCAAGATTTTTCTTAAACAATAAATTCCAAAAACTAAAACCAGTGAATGGAAATTATGCTAATCGTTTATATATTTATACATTTATTATAAATAATTTACTTTTTTTTTTTTTGTTGTGAATATACATTTTTTGTTATTAAAAAATCTTGACCAAAGATGGATTTTATTGTATTGTTCGCGCTCCTTTGTAGGCTGCGGTTTATATTCATATTTATTCAAGTTTTCTTCTTTTTTTGTTGGTGTTAATACTGATTTATAACCAAAAATCCATTATATTGTATATTTTACAAATATTAAGCTCATTACCACAAAAGGCTTAACACAATTTTCACTAAAATGTTCAAATGAAAACAATAAAAATTAATAATAAATCATATACACTTGTATACACACATGTCATAACACTCGGTTAATTTTATTATTGATATGAATGTATGAATGAATGAATTGAATTGAAAAGACCACCCACCATGTGTTAAGTACATTTTATATATTGTACATAAAAGTACCACATCACACGCACATTCCAATGTTTCAGAAAAAATAAATATTTTTTTAATTGTACTTTTATTATATACAAATAAGTGGACTGTTGTTAAAGTTTTGTGGAATTAAATAATTTTACTCGTCTACCTATAGCACTTTTCTTAATACATATATATTACTTAAAATCAGATCTAAATTAAAATTAAGTCTATGTTACTTAGGCAGGGTTTGAAGGGGGTGGAAATTGCGAAATTTTCCCCCCAAAAATTATATTTTTCAATACAAAAATGTAAAAAAGATTACAAAATTTATTGAACATGCTCTAAGTTACCAACATGTTCGCATTTCATGGGATTCCCGAATGTTTGCATTTCCCGGGACTCCCGGGAAAAATAATGTATATCATTTTTTATTTAAAACATGTAATTTGTGTCTAAGGAATGTTTTTTTTTGTAGGTTTTTATTAAAAATTAAATAATAATGCACATTCACTCAATGAATTTCTGCTTTAAAAATATGTAGTTGTTTGGGTGTTAATACAGTTTCTTTGTTTTTAATGTAAATGTCAGTCATTTGTAGAACAAATTAAATTATTTACTAACCTTGTAGTTCATTTAAAAAAACAAACCACATCAAATGACTGTTTTGTGATTAAACATTCATTTTGTACAGTTGTTTTTTGTTATTTAAAAAAATAAATGTTTGTTTATTTATAACTAACATGTGGTTCATTTAGTAATTTTTTGAACATTTAAAAATATTAAAACATTTAAAACAAATGTTAGTTAAATTTACCGAAATGTAAGTCGTCCTTTCTCTAAGTGAAATTTCATTTGTTTTCAACTACATTTGCAGGGGGTTTACCTACATAGTATTCTAAGTGTACATTAGGATGATAACTTTTTGCATTTTTTGCAAATATCAAATCTCCCCAGACATAATTGTGTAGGGCATGGACAAATATTAAGAACTGCGTTTTTAGTTTTTCGCTATCGTTAAAAAAGGTTCCGCACCAAACGCGTTAAAGTTTTGAATCAAACAAAGTTAAAAAAAAAAACTTTTTTTGATGCCTCAACGTCTGACTATCACATCTATATAATTAAGGCATGCTGATATCATTAGTAAAGTCCGTTTTCGAGTCAATGGAATAGTTTTCTTCCAAATTTGCTTACTTACATATGTAAAAACCATATTTTAAAAAAATTGTTATTAAAAAAATTTAAAAAAAAAAACATATTAAAGGCATTTTAGAAATCGCTGTCGGTGCGCAAGGTTTTTTTACCAAATTGAACTGAAATAGTTTTTTTTTATCATTAATACAATATTTGCCATTAGAAAACCCCTGGGGAGAATGTTGTCCAAAAAAAGTTATCACCCTAGTGTACATATGTGTTGAATTTTTGCATTGAAAATTAAACTAAAACCATATTAATTAAATGATTTGAGATTATTTTAAATCAAAAATGAGTATCATATAATATTAAATAAATAATGCATCAGTTTGCTAATAAAATAAAGGGTCCGCCATCTAACGTTTTTTTTTTTCAACTAGTGCTTATTTCGTGAATGGTAACACTTAGTTCATGTCTGATTTGACAGATAATTAGTTTTATCCTTCCGCTGAACGAATATGGTTGTGTATACGCTTGAACAACGCTGGGAAATATTGCGACATTACTTTGAAAATCGTGGTAATGTTGCAGAATGTGTGCGAAAATTGCGTACGGATTTTGGAAGAAGAGAAGCACCGTCAGCTCCGTATGTTCGCTATCTTGTGAAAAAAGTGAAAGAAACTGGCATCCTCATCGATAAACCAAAGCGTGAAGATAAATGTTACGCCAACAAGCCAGAGACAATTGACGCTTTAAAGGACAATATTCGTGAAGCCATTGGTGAAATACAGCTGCACACAATCGATAATGTGCTTGATCATTCAAAGGCATTCGACACTGTTGATCACTCTATTCTGTGCTCTAAACTAAGACGACAGTTTAATTTTTCAAACTATTCAACAAAACTAATTGAATCTTACCTATGTAACCGAATACAATCTGTTTTTATAAATAATATATATTCTAAACCCAGACTGGTCCCCAGAGGAGTACCTCAAGGCTCAATACTGGGTCCGTTGTTATTCTCAATGTACGTTAATGACTTACCTGGGCAAATAGCCCATTGTGCAGTACATATGTACGCTGATGACGTTCAAATCTATATAAGTGGCCCGATAAAAGTTATTGATGAAAATGTAACTAAACTCAATGATGATCTTAATAATATTTATAACTGGGCATCTGCAAATGGACTATGTTTGAACCCCCACAAATCGAAATGTCTTGTTATACACAAGAAGTCTTTACGCCGTAATTTGAATTTTGATATCATGCTAAATAATCAGAAAATTGCCATTGTGTCTTCTTCAAAAAACCTGGGTGTGATATTTAACAACACACTGAGCTGGAATGATCACGTTAGCAGTGCCATAGGAAAAACGTATGGTATGCTTCGTACACTATGGGCAACTCAAAATTATACGCCGTTAAATATAAGAATAACACTTGCGAAAGCATATCTAATGCCAGTCCTGTTATATGGATGTGAGCTTTTTGCTCAATGTGATTCAGCTAGTGCCAAAAGGATGAACGTGGTCTACAATAATATCCTAAGGTATGTGTTTATGCTTCGTAAACGCGATTCAACTTTGCTTCACTCAAAACGACTCTATGGACTCTCTTTTGACAACATCCTGAAAACCAGAGTCCTAATTTTACTACATAAAATAATATACTCGAAAGAACCCAAGTATCTCTTTGACCACCTTACGTTTGCAAGATCGCAACGAGGCAAAAAGATAAAATCAATTAGATATCGTAGCCTGATCTCAAAATGGCAGTTCTACTATATTGCTGTACATCTCTGGAACTTTCTTCCAAATCACATTCAGACCATAAACAACGCAATAAATTTCAGAAAAAAATAACTGTTCATTTTTATTAATTAAATTTTTCATTGTAATTCTCATTTCTTTCCAAATTCGATTTATCTTGAACCTTTTATAGTTTTTTTTTTTTTTTTTTCATTCTGTTTCATATATATATATATATATTTATTTATTTCATTTTTTTTTTTTTTATATTGCATTATATCTTATTATGTTTTTATTTGATTGATTTCATTTATTTATTTATTTTTTTCATTTAATTTTTATTTCATTAATTATAATATTAATTTATTTGTGTAATCATTATGTAAACTATCTGTAATAATAGTTCCCATGCTGTAATTAAAAAGACATAAGTCTTGTTGTATGGGAAGAACTAATAAAGAAACTAAAAGAAAGAATTGGACCGATCGTGTAGGCTACTGCATGGCCAGCCAAGGCAGCCATTTGAATGAAATTATTTTTCATTATTAACCGGAAGGATTGTACTTTCAAATAAAAAAAGAAATTTGAGAAAATATTCAGTAGCTTTTTTTATAGCATTTTCAAAAAAAAAAGTTATTTGGCGGACCCTTTAAATTTTTAATACAAATAATAATTAGTAATTTGCTTGACATTCGATTTCGAATTTGTGTGATATTGGCTTTATTGTTAACATAGCATTATATAAATTATCTAATCTTTTAATCCAATTTTCGCAAGTACCCAAAATCGATCAAAAAAAGGTCAAGTGGTCGATTTTAGGTACTTTTGAAAACTTGCAATAAATTTTTTATTTATTTATTTTTTGGAAATTAAATTTTGAATTGTGAATTGATATTTTCTCTTGCTAATATGACAACAATACGTTGGTTTAATGATGAGTTAGGGACAAAAAAGCTAAGGGGTGCCGACCTGCAAGTTTTTTATATTTTCTTTGTTAATATGGAGTTTACTTGTTTTCTAAAAGGCTTCCAAAATAATTTCTGACAATGTAGAAAAATGCTTGTAAAACAACTAATTTGGAAAATTTAAGTAAAATTATTAAATTTTATTCGCATTCGGTGGCTGCGTGCAGAATAATATTTGAGAAAATCTGCATAAAATTTGTATTTTGCGAAATGGTACCGATTCATTCCAAGTCATCATCGGAATCACAGTTCAGGCATATGTGAACAGCAAAGCTCATATTTTGCGTAAAGTGCTGTTTTTCATTCATGGGATTTTTCGGTATTTTTTTAAATGCCGGGTTTTCGGGATTCCGGAAAAAAAAACAAAAAAAATTCAGTAACCACAACAAAATCATTCAATGAACAAAAAATTCGGTTAGTAAATTCGATAGTTTTGATGGTTAAAATGTTCTGAAAACAATACTATTTATGATCGATATTCTAACATCTAAAAATTTGTGTTCACCGATTTGTGAAACCAATGTGCCTCTTGTATATTCTTCGTAATTTCTTCTTTAAGAGTTAAAAATTGTAATGGAAAAATTATCTAGTTATTAGTAAGTCCTTATTATTTGTGTTAAAGTACTGCAGAGAGTAAGCTGGTGAAAAAATCAATGACATGCAATGACAAATGAAACAAATGAAATGAAAGCAATGACAAATGACAATGAACAAAGCATTACCATTTATACACTGGGCATTACCGAATTTTCGTTGAGCTAATCTATTGTATTGTCACAATTTTTGTTGTTCAACCGAATGAATGTTATCATAATCAAAAAAATCGGTCGGAGCAACCGAAAAATTTGATTGGCAACAAATAAAGTTGCTATGACCGATTATTTTCTGACCGTCGGCAGAGACTCAAGCCGACCATAAATTTTCGGCTCCGGCGGAGTTCATGTATATTAAACGGCTGCGGCTGGGTAGTCAGCTCAAGTGGTAGTCGCTAAGTTTTTTAATACTAATAAATTTAACTGCTTTCATTAAACTAGTTTTTAAATATGATTACATTTTCAACGATTCCGTTCGAAAAACCCTTTGTAGATAGACAAATTTCCTTCTTTATTTTAATTGATTATTTTTAAACATAGTATCAAACGAATTGATTCAACCTTAACAACTCATATCAATTAAAAATTTTTAATTTGATTTATATTTCATGAATTGAAATATGAAACATAATATTCAATCAAATAAACATTTAATCAGCTTAAATTAGAATAAATCATAAATCTTACATTTCTTCAATATCTAATTAATTATAATTCAATACCAAATTAATCTTCTCGTTGTGGCTATTATATTACCATAAAATATAATTTTTTGATCTTATAGTCATTTTAATAGAATAAAGAACACTCAAAAAAGTTATACAGTCAAATTTACTGAAAATTTCAGTTAAAAAGGCTACAAATGTAGTTAGCGTAAAATAACTAAAAATATAGTTGTTTTAACTATTGAAAAATAACTAACACATGTAGTAAAAACAACTGACAATTTTCTACTACAAAGATTTTGAAATAGCTATTAAAAACTGGTAAGAACTACTGTATTCAACAGTAATTTTTCGGTATTTTAAAAGTATTTTTCAAATATCTTGTATCCCACTTATGTTACAAAGTCTGAATTGTAAATCCAAAAAATAGTTCAACGACCTTTTAGTTTTTTTATCATTACTCATTTTATTATTTAAGCAATTTTTTTTTTTTTATATATTTTTTACCGCATGTCTTTTTTGATATCTTTTTTCTTACACATTCCCAAAAAATTTACGGAAAAGATCTAACTGCAGTTGTTTTCTATGAGTATAATAAAACACATTTAAAAAGCTGCAATACAATTCGATCTTAGTCTTATACATCATATTTAAATGTGTGAAATAAAATAAAAAAATGCTTCTATATTTGATTTAAATTTTTCTAAATTGTAAGTAACAGGGAAGACTTCTGCGGAAAGTTTGTTCCACATACGAATCGTTCGACTAAAACAAGAATTTTCTCTATAATGCGTTGTGTGAAACACAGGACAATCAACTACAAACGAATGAGCTCTACTAGATAAGCGAGTATTACGTATAAAAACTCGGGCTCTAGGAATAAGTTCACTGATCTCAGATGAGGACCTCCCATGGTAATATCGATAGAAAAGTGTCACACAACCCACATTCCGACGATGCTCCAATGAATCAATAAAGTTGGATACACTACTGTCGTTGATAAGCTTGACCGCCCTCCCCTGAATACGGTCCAGAAGCTTCAGAATAGACACTGAAGCCCCTGCCCATATATGAGAGTTGTATTCCATTTTCGGCCGGATATAGCTGGTATAAATAGTAAAGAGATCGGATGGAGTGAAGTAAGTCTTATACCGTTTCAGAAAACCAAGACACTTGAATGCCTCTTTCGACACTTGAAATACGTGCTTATTCCAACGGACATCACACTGTATTCTCATGCCCAGAACATCAAGAGTATCCGATTCCTCAATACCTATACCATCCATAGCTACAGATGACAATGTTAATTCCACAGCCCGTCTGTGGAATTAAAATCGACCGTATTCGCGCGACCCCCACTCAGAGATTGTAGAAAGGTCTTGATTGAGTGTGTCATTCATGTTCTGCCGCATGCCTCTATCTCCAAGGAGCTTGGCCTGTGATCGTATGAAAATGAATGACAAATGTTGCTGTCATCTGCAAAAGAGTATATAGGATTGAAGGTCTGACCAAGAAGGTCATTAATAAAAATAAGAAAAAGGGTAGGAGAAAGAACAGAACCTTGCGGTACCCCTGAATTTAGCTGAAACTCGTTTGATGAGACTCCATCTAAAACAACACAGCATTGTTTTAATTAATTTAGCAATAAATAAATTTCTATTAATTTTTGTTTTTTGTAACACAAAACTTTTAAATTTGTTGTTGATATTTTATTAAATTGTGGACATCGAAAATCGTTTGTTACAACACATTGGTAATTTCAAGAACTAGCATTAGTTTTTTTGTTATGGTTTGGTCTACCGATCATTAACACAATAACTTTTTAAATTCAATATTGGTTGGTTTAACCAATTATTATATTAACAAGTATATCACAGTATACATTCGAGTGTTTAATGAAATTATGGATTACCAGAATATTTTAAAGATTTTAAATATAAAAAAATTATTTTTCATTTTCTTCAATCGATTTCCAACTAACTTATTCTCTGTGTGTGACAGTTTTTCAACATATTTCAAAACAACACGATTTTGCCAAAATTTCTTAGAAATCAATCTGTTTTTTTTTTTTATATTAAGATTAAATCTTGCAAATTTGTAGAAACTGCTGCCACGCAACGCAAAGATTCTTTCAAACCGAAATTAGTGCTTTAATATCAAACTACCCACGTAGAATTCATTAAATTATAATGGAAGTAATTAGTTTGGTTAAGAAGAAAAAAACATATTTTCTAAAGATGACTGCCATACAATGAACATTAACTTTGCTGTAATGATTTGAAAAGCTTTTCAACACGTGACAATTTGTAGACATTTATGACTAGTAATGAATATATCCATCTTATAAGACCAAAAAACAAACCTTAATTTCAAACTATGTATGCTTTTTCAACATACATATGTATATAAATTTAAAATGCCAACAATCTTATCAAATTTTGTATGCTGTAAGACCTCAATTTTGGAAATGATGTAGAGTCCTATAAAATTTGTTGTAAAACATGATCATACTCATCGCTTGGACGGATGTTGTACTCATCTTTTATTTTGTTTCTTGAGTTTTTTTTTCTTAATTCAGAAAAATATTGTCACTCATTTCAACACACACTTCAATATTCGTTGTGGTTGTTTCCTTACCAACTTCATGGTGTGTCAAAATATATATATATTTTTTGTATATTTAGGGCCAATATATTGACCGTACCATACATAAATTAGCCGCTTCGTTGATAATGTTTAAAAAAACATAAATGTTCAATTTTGTTCATGTGACTGGTTGTTTTTTTTTTTTTATTTTGTTCATCACTGCTTGCGCCATTTCATTTATTGAATATTGTAAATTACAAATAGTGTCTGTAGAAAATTATATCTATCACAGAGGTTTTAAAGAATGGAATCTTTACGGATAAGATTTAATAAAAGATTACATTAAACTTATAAACTTTTTTACAAAATAAGCATTGGTTGTATATGAATATTTTTCTAAATGTTTGCGGTAAAAAAAAATCAGATTTTTTTTAAATAATTACAATTGTTTAAAAAACATTTGGAAAGTAATAATACATTTTGTTTAAAAGATTTTTTTTTTTAATTCGAAGCGATATGGAATAAAACAAACAATGAATGGAATAGGTGTGGTTCATATTGGGTACGAAAACTAAACATGAAGAACAATACGGAATGGGGAATGAGTGGAATTGAAAAATTAATTACAGGTAATAAAATTGTATTGAACTGGGAACGAACTTTGTTTTATGGGAGTATATAAATTTATATTAAAAATAATAAATAAATCTACTTGATGCTGGTTTGTAAAAAATGGAATCCTTGGGATCTTCTTCGGGGTTGAAAACAGAGTAGGAAAAGAATTTAAAAGAATTTTTTTTATAAATAAAACTAGCATTGAGTGGAATTGGTGTGCTTCATACTTAGATCAACATTTAATGGAATGTAAAATAAATGGAATTTAAAAACTAAACATAAAGAACGATACAGGTAACGAAATTGTATTGAATTTGGAACGAACATTGCTTTATCGGGGTGTCTAAATTGATATTAAAAATAAAAAAAATATTAAATCACCCAGTGGCTGCTATGGAGTTTTGCCCTATCGCGTTTAATTTCGAAGATACCGGACATTAAAAAATATCTAGTATCTCGAAAACTAAGTGAGATATCGAAAAACTGACAAACATGAAAAACAACGTAACACATACCGATAATGCATATGTGTGAAGTGTTCCGATTCCACTCTTTCACCGTGCCATTCCATATCGTTCTATTGTGGACCAATGTTGCGTTCTATTATCCGAGTGTTTAAACGTGTAATTTCATGTAAGTACGAGTATATGGGTAAACAAATAACACGGTGTTAGAAAAAGATAAAAATGAATATGCTTCTAAAAAAACCTAGTGTAGTTTGTTAGCCTGTTTGAGTAAATCACTTTTCAATTTTCAGAAGTTAACTCTAACTCTGAAGTTATCGATTAAAAAGCTTTTTTTCAAGACCCTACGGACTAACATATTTTTAACTAACAAGGGAGATATCCCCACTCGAACTTGCATTTTTAATGAACTTTGGATATGTTGTTAATGATCAAAAAAACAGAGGCACGAATTTTTTTGAGCTGCCCAATATCACGTTTAAAAAGTATGGTTAAATATTAATTTGTTTTTGTATGAAGACTTGTCCTTAAGTTACGAGAGCTAAAGTACTCAAGAAAACAAAAATTTTGATACCCATATTGCCTAAATAGTAGACCCAGAGTGACCACATTTTTTAATTATTTTAAATATAGAGGAAAAACTTTATTCGGATAAAAACCGAACAATTTCAAATATCTGATAAAGCTCAGATACCCCCTTGATTAAATTAAGCATTATTTTAAGCTTAATACAACTAAAATTCCTTAATAAAACGCCAGCTTTCATGTTACCCAAAACACATTTTTTTGAATAGCAAAAATTCTTTAATGTCTTTGGGCATAATTTGTACACAACTTCATTTGATATTGAACTTTCAAAAAAAAAAAAAACGAAAAATTTGGGTTTAAATAATGTATAAGAAAGAAAAGGAGCCAAAGTTGAAAAAATTAATTTTTTTTTGGAAATTTTAAATATTTTGTATAATATCTCCATATGGGTTTAATAAAAGTATAAACATTAGGCCGCGTCGATTTGTATGGAGACAAAAAAATCGCTAAACGTTCACGAAAAATCGTATTCTAGGGATCAAAATAAGAAACTTTGCCGAAGGAACCATACCTCTAAAACGAATTCTGATGTCACGACTTTTAACCCGTAGGTTAAAATTTTGAAAAATACCATTTCGACCCATTTAGAGTGCCCCAATCGAATCTAACCCAATCGAATATAATTTACACATTCATCTGCTAGAGCGTCTTCCGGAGAAGAAATAGAGACCCTAATCTTGTAAAGACTCCTACTACTTTAGGAAATATCTCTATCCCGAGATTTGTACATTTTGCTATAAAAACACGGCTTAAAAGGCCATTTTTCAAATTAAATTTTAACCCCTTCACGGTCCTTAGAATGATGAATTATGCATTAATCTGCTAGCGCGTCTCCCAGAGAAGAAGTAGCTTCCATAATATTGGAGAGATTCCTCCTACTTTCTGAAATATCGAAGTGGGCTTTTTTAAAATTTCACCCAACGGGTCAAAAGTCTGGACATCAGAATTCGTTTTAGAGGTATGGTTCCTTCGGCAAAGTTTCTTATTTTGATCCCTAGAATACGATTTTCCTTGAACGTTGAGCGATTTTTAAATCGACCCGCCCTAATATATATGTTTTTGGAAACCTTAACTATTCATTCTTCTGAAACCGTTTTGAAACGTTTAAAAGCGTTTCAAAACTGCATTAACTAGAAATAGTTTAGTCGGTGGAGTCTTGAAAAAATGTTTTTAATGATAACTTCAGATTTTGAAGGTGTATTCAAAATTCTGAAAATTGAAAAGTGATTTATTTAACCAGGCTAACATCCTACACTAGATAATTTTAAAGGTATATTTTCACTATGACACTGTGTAATTAAGACACCCTGTGGTTACTTCATAAAAAAAATAATCTCTCCGGATCTCTCCCGGACCTAGCCTATTTTTATTATCAGGGTGTATTAACACTCCCATGGAGCAAAAATTTTGTCCGCTTTACTCTATCTCCTTAGTTTCGGATATATCGGCCATTTTAAAAAACTCAGTTTTATATAAAATGGCTTGTGTTACAAACCAGCCTGATAATTAATATCCTTTTTCAATTTAGCATGAGTCTACGCGAGGGTTTCCATCTATGATTTGAGCGATTTTTCACCATTTTAAAAGTCTATTTTTTAATATTAGTTATTTTTTGTAATTGATTCATTATTAATAGCAATGAAATTTAAACTCATTTTCATTAATCAATTAAAAAATGAGAATGAAAATAATATCATTAAAATTGATATCAATGTAATGGTAATGAAATCACCATTTCATTAGTCAACTTAATTCATTACTCCCATATATGGAAAATGCTTCAAGATAGAAACATTAACAAATAGACTCTGTTCTGCAAAAAAATGGAAAATAAAAAAACTTTTTTGCTAAATTTGTGAAAAAACCAAAAAAAAATCTGATTTAAGAGCAGCTTTTTGGAAAAATGTGTTAATTATTAAAATATTTAAATCCCTTCATAATCGGACCACCTGCCAGTTTGGATGTGAAACCCGAAAATTAGATTTAAAAAAAAAATCACGTTTCTTTTTCCCTTCTTTCTGAAAATTTTTCAAAATGCTTATGCGGCCCGAGAAACTTTTTTGTTCCCACAATTAGAATACTATGTAGGCAACGACCACTGCAAATGTAGTTAAAAACAAATAAAAATTCACTTAAAGAAAGGAGGACTTACATTTCAGTAAATTCAAATAACATTTTCATTTGTTTTTAATGTTCAAAATATGAGCCACAATTGTAGTAAAAATTAACTACACATGTTAGAACAAAATAAACAATCATTTACATGTTTCATCTTTTTAGATAACAAAAAACAACTGTAAAAAATGAATGTAAAATCATAAAACAGTCATTCATTGTGGTTTGTTTTTTTAAATGAACTACAAGGTTAGTAAAAAATTTTATTTGTTCTACAAATGACTGACATTTACATTAAAAATAAAGAAGCTGTATTACAACCAAAACAACTACATATTTTTTAAAGCAGAAGTTCCCTGAGTGCACCCTTGCAATATACCCTTAAGAATGAAAAATTGGACCTAACTCAACCGACAGTTCGATAATTTTTTAATTTTGAGCATTATAATCACTTTAATTACACTGACATTTTGCAAAAAGCGTTTTTTTACAATTCATAATTAAAGAAATTTATACAAAATTTAGTATATTTTATGGATATTAAAATTTTTTTAAAAATGCCCATATCAACAATTCTGAAATTAACCAGAAGTTGGAAGTCGAACCATTAATAAGTTTATCCAATACTAGATTTAAATATTTTCAACCAAAGAGAATTTCTAATAGAATATCAAAATATGAATTAATTCGTTTAGCGATCTGTACGATTTTAACTAAAAAAATACCACTTTGAAAATTTTGTTTAAAGAAAATCAACTTCTGGTATCTCTCTTTACATTTCTTGTAGTACTACATATTTTTTGTTATTTTTTTTTTTTTGTTACTTGGTGTGGTATGTCACTTCAATATTTAATTCAATTTTCTCATGTTGTCTTTAATATTTGTTTTCCATTGGCATGTTCCTCTGTCTTTTTGTTCGTCCGTCCGTCCATCCCGTTGTCTGCGAGAGTGTGTTGTCTGATAAGAAATCCATTTGTTAAATGAAAAATTTTGTACAAACACACTTTAAAGAAAAAGGCTTTAAGTGTTTACTAAAGTGGCATTACTAATTGGTTGTAAAGTGTTGACGCGCTGGCAACAATGATATGAAAATAATGTACTACGCACAATACTCACAATACATACATATATAGCATAGCATGTATGAGAAAACTTGTTGCCTATTTTTAGTGCAGATATATGGTACATATTCCATATTTCTTATCTACCCAATTTCAAATTTAGAAAATAAAATTGATGGGGCAAAGCAAATATTTGTTTATCTGGGAGTTTATCTGAAATTTTCAAAGCTTTAGTTTAAATTGACATGTTTAAACAACATACCCTATGGGGAATGAATTGCCCATCAAAATAGCTATCGTGTTACAAGTTAAAGCAGGGCTTATCACGGAACTAGTACAATTTACCATTGCTTTGGGGTATGGGTCCCTTACTAAGTGGTTTACCTTCTTAAGAGTTCTCTTATTTATTTGTTGTTTTATTTCACTTTTCGATAGTTTAAATTTCTTTCCTTATTAAAAAAAAAACGTAGAAACAAAAAGTTTCAGATTTTGTGATCTATATTTGTCCAACATATCCCTAGACTTACCCGAAACTTTTTTAATTTTCGTGTAAATCGAGGGATGTGGAAATTACCTCGATTTACACTATTCTTTTTTTATTTTAAAATTTTGTTAGTAGCGGTATATTAACATTGTAACTGTAATAAAAAATAGTTGCGCGATCCTAAAAGCCCCTGCTTTCTATAGGAAGGGCTACGTATAATACTTCATTCTGAAGTATTGATCTGGGAAAAATGTTGATGATATCTTTTTAAGGCAGGTAAAGAATTTGATGCAGTTTTTTCTATTAAATCTCACATAGCAATAATATAAGTATAGGGTAAAAAGGGGAGTAATCGCCACTTTTTTATTGCAAGTGCCGTCAATGCTAAACAAATACATTTTTAGGAAAATTTTGTTTGATTTATTTTGAAGTTTAAAATTCCAATTATTCCTATGGTTTAGATTATTTATTTTAATGCTTTTTACGTGTAAATTGCCCCACAAAATAGACCTCAATCGATAACACAGTGCAACAGTGAAAAAAATTCACGGACATGATGTCATGACATGTCATTACTTATCTCATTACCAATAATAACACCAGCTTACTCTCAGCATTGCTTTAAACAAAAAATAAGGACTTACAAATAACTTATTAATGTTTCCATTATTTCAATAGAAGAAATAATGTGTTAAACATAAGTTCTTATTTTTATCATTATTTTAAATATAAAGTAATATTCCATACAATTTTTGAAAATCAATTTTTAGGTTCATAATTTTTTCACTTTCAGTAAGCATGTATATATATAACTATTTATTTTCGATTTTTTGTAAGCTGAAAAGTATTGACATTTTATGCAAGGAAACTCGGAAAAAAGTGTGAACTAAAATTTAGTTTATAAAATGTTCCTTAAAATAAATAAAACTGCTTACGAATAATGCTAATTTATTAGAATTTAGTTCACATTTATTTTCCATGAATTTAAAAATATTAAACCATTTTCTTTAATTTTCCTTTCGTAAATTATGTTAATATTCTTAGGGTAAATAAAACAATACGGGTAAAGCGTTGATCTTTTTCCTTCAAAATTTGGGTAAAAATATTCTACCCCTTCTACATTGGTTCTCTGATGATTTTCGGTGACGAGAAATGAAACATGTAAGGACCTGTCAGTAGATAAAGTCTGCTTTAAGTTAGCGGACAGAAAACTTTTTTTGATCAATAAATAAACATTGCGCGGTTTTTTGTTTAACAAAAAACAAATGATCTTGAACTTGAATAATCTTGCTTACATCATAATTCTTAAAAAATATTAGAAAATTTATTTGTAAATATTCAGTAAAACGCTACGCCTCACTTCACCTTGCGTTGGCCTTATTTGAATTTCTTAAATCACCGCGCATTTCCCACTCAGCATAAGGCATCCTGACTTCTCTTAAAATATTTGTATAAAATGTTGCATCCATTATATCCTGTATGCGATATAAGGGTCCGACTCCATAATAACATGACTCCATAATTTACATAAATTGGCCCGTATCTTAATGGCGTAATATTTTGTGGTCGTATGAGACCAAAGTAAATTTATTTAACTCGGATCGAAGTTCTCCTCAAGTTCTGAGACCCAAAAATAAAGAATTTTGTCCTCAATATACCATTAAAATCGTTAAACATGGATCGGGTAATATTATGGTATGGGGATGCTTTTCATATTATGGAGTCGGACCCTTATATCGCATACAGGATATAATGGATGCAAAATGTTATACAAATATTTTAAGAGAAGTCATGATGCCTTATGCTGAGTGGGAAATGCCGCTTGAATGGATATTCCAACAGGATAATTATCCAAAACATTCATCGAAGTTGGCAAAGGCATGGTTTAGGGACAACCATGTGAAGGTTTTGGGATGGCCTTCACAGTCACCAGACCTAAATACCATCGAAAACTTGTGGGGCGAGGTTAAAAAATGTCTTAGAGGAAAGAATCTATCAAATAAAGATGAGCTGTATACAATGGTTAAGACTGCATGGAAGAATATTCCAGTAACGACTTGTCAAAAGTTAGTTGACTCTATGCCGAAGCGCTGCTTCGCAGTAATAAACAATAAGGGCAGTTCTACTAAGTACTGAGGTAGTATAAACAGTTATGTAAGCAATTCTTTTATTAAACATATTATTTATATTTTTTTTTTTTAATAATTTTAGGAGGTTTCTTTAGATGGCTCTATTTTTTTGACAGAGAAAATAATTGTATATACCGAATTTTTGTTATTTTCATTTTTAGAGCAATGAATTCAAATATTTAATTTATGTTTTTTTTATATTACAATAATACCTAATAAAAAACAACAAAATTTTCATCAGCTGCGTTTACATTTGTATTCACAATCACAGCTGATGGAGTCACCAGATCATAAAAAACCTGGTTTTCTCAACTTTTTGTTTTTTTTAGTTCAGTACTGTCCTGGATGTAGGAAACCATAATAAGGCAATGGTTTGACAATTGAAGTGATAACGTATTAGTTCAGTGTTGAGACAACGCGGTGACGTAGTGATTTATAAAAAAAACATGTTTCTTACTTAGCGTTTGTGTTGGCGTAGGTGAAGCGTTGAACGCAGGGGAAATACAAAATATGGGCATTAGACTTTAAAAAGTTATTAAACTAAAAGTTAAGAAATTTAAAATTGTATGAAAAAACTAAATCCAAATATGCATCTTACTTAAATTTAGTTAAAAAAATAATTATTAGTGTAAATAGTGTGAACGTAGTGTGTGCGTTGTGGTGTAATGGTTAGCGCGTTGGACTTTTACACAGAAGGTGCCGGCAACATCAAAATAATATGTATGAGTTTTTCTATCCCTCATACGTATCGCAATGTCCACCTTCGGTGTTCCCATAGCAATTAACCCCACCGAAGTAAAATAATGAATCAGGGCTATGAACCAAAAAGCTTCAATAAGTTCGCCAGCTCTTCATCAGGTGGCGAGCAACAACTGTTCTAAGACTTATCATCTCGCGCAATTACAGTGTTGCCATGTCTGAAGCCCTTCATCTTTCCCCACCTTTCATCTCTATACTATCCCTTTCCAAAGAAAGCAACACACTAAATATAGGAAGTATTTCCTGAGTGTTGCCTCTCTTTAAAAAAAAAAAAAAAAAAAAAAAAAAATGTCTTTAAGAAGATTCAAATTATTAAACCCATACAATTCTCATTTGGTTTATAGTTCATATTATATGTATAAGAGTTTTAGTTTTGTCAAGTAAAAGTTAAGTAATAAATTTCACATTTAAAACGTTTGTGTTAACGAAAATAATTATCATTATTTTCATAAATATTAACTTAATATATAGATGAAATTAATTAATTGACTAATAGGTGGCAAACTTAAGCACTTATATTTTTTAAAGTGCATACCTTTTGAGAATTACTAAATTATATAATAAAAAAATTAAACAGACAAGCCACATTTTTTCTTTATTTTTTTTTAATAATTACCGTATAGATGAGTAATTATAGGTCATTACCTATTATATTACTTAAAAATACAAAATAATGATTTACTGATAATGGGTTATGGAAGCGCCTATATATAATTGCAAAATAATGAGTTAATTGTAATTGGTCACATAAGTATCGATTTCATATTTCTTATTCTAATATTGTATTAATTTGTTTTACAAATTTTTACAAATAAATTTTCCAAGCTAAAGTTATTTTAATATTTTTTCAAGATTTCTTTCAAAAAAATAACTTAAAGATAACCTTTGGTAACCCCTTGTTCTATCATTGTGAGTAACCACTTATTCCAAATATAAAATTAATTACTTATTCTTTCACTATGAGTAACCAATCAGTTAACTCATTATTCTCACTTTTTTTGTAAGCGAGAGGGTAATGCCCACCCATGGATTTTTGGTTGCAAAAGTAATCAAGCAAATATTTAAAGTTTTAACATATTTCACTGATAAAGAAATGTGTTTTAGAAAACATTTAAAATACATAATTTTTTTTTTTTTGGAAATTACACATAAATTTCTGACAGTTATTTAAAATGCCCCTTTTTCAAATAATAACCTTTCTGGTGGTTAAAAAATATGCTTTTATTTGGTTGTGGTTAATTTTTCTTTATATTAATTGCAATTATTTTGCTTTAATTCTATCTTAAAAAAAATATTTCTACCAAGTACATGCATTTTCTAGAGGTTTTGACAGCTTAAATATTTTTTTTACCAAAAACCTTGAAAACACCTAAACGTTCGAATTGAAGAACACCGATATTTCAATATAAAATTATATTACACGTATATAAAATTAAATTAGTATTATAACGCGTGCAAACGTTGGAATATTATGACGATGTTTAAAAAGTTTTAGCTCAATCTTCTAATTCCATTTTTCATTTCAAAATCTTAAGTTTTTAAATAATTTAGAACCAAAAATTTTAAGATTTCACAATTATTTTGAAAATTTTCAGCACTGTGACTATAAAACAAGTTTACAAAACTTGGAGTTCAAAATTCCAATATCGCATTTTTTTCTCGTTTTTAAATCGAGCAGTTGTACCTTGTCGAATGTAAATATAATGTGGATTTTTTCTTAAAAGTATTTGTCAAATAATAAAAAAAACAACACTTGGTATTAAAAAATTTAAATGTTTTTTTAATTTATTTTAAGTCTACTAGTAATCGTTTAATATCTTTTTTGATTTAAAATAAGACTTTTAAAAATATCTTCATTTTTTTTTTCATAAAATACAACAGTTGCACAGTGGTTCCAAACACAAAAAACATGGTAATAAATATAGATCTTTTAAACTACTGGTCCAATCGGGAAATGGTGTTCCCAAAAATTGAAAAGCGGGAGCTAACCTTTAAGGAAAATGTTTCTGTGGTCACCCTGTTTTAACACAGGGTGTGCTACAGGGTGTCAAAGTTGACCATCTCGAGTATGAAAGAGCTTTAAAGGGGTATAACTTCTATAACCATGCATCGATTTTAGTGTTTTTTTGGACTTTTTTAAATCTAGGTTACGAGACAAAGCAAAAACATGCTTCATGTACCATAGTAACTCTTACAGTTAAAAAAATATTTCACTTTGAATTTCAAAATCTTCATTTTTCGCCTTGACTTTTTTAATAGTTTTGCCAATAGATTATTCATTTTTCAAAGAAAATGCTCAAAATTTTTTCAAGTCATTCTAATGACCTTTCTTAAACTCCTAAAGAAAACTTTTTTGAATTATCTTAAGCCGTTTCGCAGTGATACTATTTTAAACTCAAAAATTAAAAGTGTGTTCTGAAAAATGGGGTTTTTTGGTCAGATAAGGGGTAACTTCACACACCTTTATATATATTTTGCTGATATTTTTTGGATTAGTTTTTTACATAGTTTGATAGAGTAGACTTCAAAAATGCTTAATGGTATAGTTTAAAGCATTTTTGGATATGCACCCTACGTCCAGCATTGGTCGAAAATGATGAATTTTTGAACGGAATTCTATGTTTATGACCGTGATAAAAAAAAGTCACGCCACTTAGACACGATTTGAAATTTTTATACTGTAAAGAGATTTATTCTAATGAGTTTGCCACTTCATTTGCCGCCGCCCGCTCAAAAACGTAGCCTGGAGAGCAAATTTTGTGGAAAAAGTCATTTTTTCAAAAGCCTTTTTTTGATTTATAAAAAAAGCGTACTTATATTATCAATTTCAGCAAGATTTTATTTTATTTTTAATAAAACGTAAATAATTGTCCTACATTCCAAAAATCTTTTCGATATTGCTTATGGTTATTTTTACATAAAACATCAAAGTTCAATGTAGTATATCTAACTATAATTAATTGTACATTTATTGGCTTTTGCTTTCGGTAATGTTAAAAAATTTAAATAATTTCAGAAATTTTTTTACATATTATTAAATTAGACTTAGTTATCAATTCAACGATGCATAAATCGTTTATCTAGTGTAATAAATGAATTCAAACTATTGCGCTTAAATCAGGCATTTCAGGTCAAATTGCAGTATTTAACAAATTTATATATTCAGGTATACAGAGCGTGTTGCATTATATTTCTCTAAAAGGGTTACGGGTTTTTTTATTTTTTTAATACTATTTCAAAAACCTAATAAGATATAAATGCAGGTAGAAAATGCGTTTTATGATGTAACATTTGCATAATATATTGTTCTAATTTTCCATATAAAACAGGTAAATAACTACCATATATTCATTTATTTGAAAGACAAAATAATGTTTTTTTTTTGTTCTAAAGATAAGGTTTTATTAAATTTAACTGGTACAGTAGTAATTGTGCTAAAAATATGAATATATTCCTAAGGACTACACATTTTCTACAAAGTAGTCTGAAGTATCAAAAGTTAAAAGGTCGTTTATATGCATAGATTCAGAATCTTCCTTTTCAATGTCTATGCTTATTTTTGGTAACCATTTTGTTCTTATGGAGTAAAGTACTGGATCCGATGATATTAATAAAAATTCCATCAAATCGGAATTTTGAGCTATTCTGGAGCACTTACGTGTGTTAAAAAGCCTAAAATGTTTGACGTCTCTATTTCTGGCCTCCTGGGCTTCTTCAGTCAGTTCGCCTAAAGGCAACATACTGTTTTCTATTATTTCTTTGGCATGAGCTAATACTTTATGTACTGTTGGTGTCATTGGCCTCCAAGAGTACATGGTGAGTATAATGTCTTTTGTTTCATTGGCAAAGAGTTTAAATTTAGCCACATTAATAGGTTTTTTACTGTTAATGACTGCTAATATAACTTTAAAACGTTTTAGTAGGTTTTTATCGAGACCCGTAATTGAGGAGGTAGTTTCTGGATCTTCGAAAAAACGCCTTGCTGTATTTCCGTCATTGGAACTTCCAAACCCCTGAAGGGGCGTATCAATGATTAATCCAAGTCTTAATTTAAATTCATCTTGAATTCTTTTCTTCTCTTCTTTTCTCATGTTGTGTAGATCAGTGTTTTTGTTTACGGAAAGGCTTAGGTTTCCTGGAATAAGGCGGTATTTGAGATCGTATGCGAGGTGTAAACAATATTCCATAAATCTTATTCTGGCATGAAGTGGCGATATCCCAAACCTCAGAGCGTTTTCGTTCATAGAAATTGTATCACTATCTTCATGAAACTGTGAACTTAATTTTCCACATATATTACATTTCCAAGTAGATGTTGTGTCTGTAATTGCATTTGCAACTTTTCCATCAATCATTGTAAGTTGTGGTTGAAATGAAACTTTAATAACTTGTCCAGATATTTCCACGTAAAGTGGAGACAAGCTCGAAATTTCCCTTTCTATTGAATCTACTAAACTTTGTGTTGAAATCATGTCTTCTTTTACATATTCAAATCGTATTGGACGACATAAAAATTTAGATCCAGGGGTTAAATTCGTCCATATATCATTTGCAGACGAGGTTGAAGGTAATTTATTATACAACCGCATTCTTAACGGCACAAAAGAAGCCATAAAAATTGATGAAAAACTTTTTTCTTTGCTGCTTCCAGATGGTTGTTTGTATTCGGAAAACCCAGATGTGCCATCACAGCCCCATTTGAACATTAACACGACATCAGATTGCTTGCATCTTTCAATATCTTTGCTGCTAAATGTGGACATAATTCTAGAAACAGTATTGTCAATTAACTGTGATAGTTCAACTTTTGCGCCTTCAATAGAGGCATGCACTGGGGATGTTATTGGTTTTAAAATATTTTCTTTTGTTTCTTTTATTGCTTTACTGCTAGGAAAAATATCATATCCTTTTTCAATGAGAGCTTTTCTTAAAATACCATATTTATTTCTCGTTAACCCCAAATTTAGAAAAAGAGCTAATGCATCTTCACTGGTAAAGGAAGTTGATGATTTTGGTGTTGGAATACTTTGTATCATGCGCTTCAAACGCTTAGGAGACGCAGTTGGTAGGACGTCGACAATTTTCCCTGTTTCTTTAGGCTGTATACGTGTCAAAGCTGCTTTAAAAGAATCCTTTATTTCATTAGCGGAGTGTGTGTTAATCATTTCTTCCTGTTTTACCTTCTTAGTCCTAATCTGGACCTCTTCATAATCTTTTTTAGGGCGGCCCCTTTTTTTTCTGTTCAATAACTACTGACATCTCCTTATTAAGCCAATCTTGACTCTTCTTCATAAATTTTTGTATAGAATAATCGGAATCTTTAATCCTTTTTTCATAAATTTAGTAAAAATTTTCAATTTCATCTGGCTTTATATTTAAGCCATACGAGTAGACAATGGTATCAATCAGTTTTCCTATTTTTTCCGATCGTATATCAGTATTGGCAAGAGTATCCCAAATTACTTTACAAAGGGAGCTATATTTTATTGTAACCTCCATGACTGCTTAACTCAAATAACCTCCTTTTAAAATTACTACGCTTATATATTACAAATATTTGTTTTTTTATAAACAAAAAATCGAGCAGGTACTGGATTTGTAAAAACAAAAAACTGAAATAGGTAAAATAAAAAAAAACGCATTATATTAGCCCATTAAAACAATATGTTATGCAAATGTTACATCATAAAACGCATTTTCTACCTGCATTTATATCTTATTAGGTTTTTGAAATAGTATTAAAAAATAAAAAAACCCGTAACCCTTTTAGAGAAATATAATGCAACACGCTCTGTATACCTGAATATATAAATTTGTTAAATACTGCAATTTGACCTGAAATGCCTGATTTAAGCGCAATAGTTTGAATTCATTTATTACACTAGATAAACGATTTATGCATCGTTGAATTGATAACTAAGTCTAATTTAATAATATGTAAAAAAATTTCTGAAATTATTTAAATTTTTTAACATTACCGAAAGCAAAAGCCAATAAATGTACAATTAATTATAGTTAGATATACTACATTGAACTTTGATGTTTTATGTAAAAATAACCATAAGCAATATCGAAAAGATTTTTGGAATGTAGGACAATTATTTACGTTTTATTAAAAATAAAATAAAATCTTGCTGAAATTGATAATATAAGTACGCTTTTTTTATAAATCAAAAAAAGGCTTTTGAAAAAATGACTTTTTCCACAAAATTTGCTCTCCAGGCTACGTTTTTGAGCGGGCGGCGGCAAATGAAGTGGCAAACTCATTAGAATAAATCTCTTTACAGTATAAAAATTTCAAATCGTGTCTAAGTGGCGTGACTTTTTTTTATCACGGTCATAAACATAGAATTCCGTTCAAAAATTCATCATTTTCGACCAATGCTGGACGTAGGGTGCATATCCAAAAATGCTTTAAACTATACCATTAAGCATTTTTGAAGTCTACTCTATCAAACTATGTAAAAAACTAATCCAAAAAATATCAGCAAAATATATATAAAGGTGTGTGAAGTTACCCCTTATCTGACCAAAAAACCCCATTTTTCAGAACACACTTTTAATTTTTGAGTTTAAAATAGTATCACTGCGAAACGGCTTAAGATAATTCAAAAAAGTTTTCTTTAGGAGTTTAAGAAAGGTCATTAGAATGACTTGAAAAAATTTTGAGCATTTTCTTTGAAAAATGAATAATCTATTGGCAAAACTATTAAAAAAGTCAAGGCGGAAAAATGAAGATTTTGAAATTCAAAGTGAAATATTTTTTTAACTGTAAGAGTTACTATGGTACATGAAGCATGTTTTTGCTTTGTCTCGTAACCTAGATTTAAAAAAGTCCAAAAAACACTAAAATCGATGCATGGTTATAGAAGTTATACCCCTTTAAAGCTCTTTCATACTCGAGATGGTCAACTTTGACACCCTGTAGCACACCCTGTGTTAAAACAGGGTGACCACAGAAACATTTTCCTTAAAGGTTAGCTCCCGCTTTTCAATTTTTGGGAACACCATTTCCCGATTGGACCAGTAGTTTAAAAGATCTATATTATTACCATGTTTTTTGTGTTTGGAACCACTGTGAGTTGTTTGAAATTACTTTTTTAAGCTTTAGACCTTTAAGATTTTTTTTAAATAAACCTCGAATATCCCAAAAAACGAGCGATTTTAGGAAAACCGATTTCTACATGATGCGTTTTCAAAATCCAGAGCTGCGTGGCATATATGCCAAATATGATTGTATCGTTATTGGACTATATCGTACATATTTTGTTTAAAATTTGATTTTAGATGATAGTAAAAGGCCATTATAAGTATTGTTGTTTATGAAATGTTTCATAAATATTGATGAAATTGTTGCACTGGACGAAATTGATAAAACTTATTGCTGTTTTTCTCTGGGTGTAGTTAGCAATAAATAGCAGGGAGAGCACTCTTTTGAGGGAAATAACTTTACTATTGATAAAATGAAATATTTGGACCAAACAACTAGCAACACCACAAAAAACCTTATCAACGATTTTGAAAAGAAGTTATAGGCAATTGATATGGGCAATGCAATGTTCCTCCAAACTGTCTCAAACTTGAATGAGTTGGGCAATTTTTTTTGCTGTAAATTAACGTAGTGCATTGCTTTTTAAGAAACCCAGCTAAAACTTTCATTACCACGTAAGTAGCTATATAATAAAAATAAATATCGTAGCTTATTATAATTTGGAGTCAGCACTAGTAATTTTTGTTCGACGAAGTTTTTTCTTACTTATATTTACTTATTTATATTCCAAATATAATGCCTTATTGCCAACTTCTTATTTTTTAATTACTGAAGGGTCCGCCATCTAACGTTTTTTTTTTTTCAATTAGTGCTTATTTCGTGAATGGGAGCACGTAGCTCATGTCTGATTTGACAGATAATTAGTTTTATCCTTCCGCTGAACGAATATGGTCCGTATGTTGGTTATCTTGTGAAAAAAGTGAAAGAAAATGGCATCCTCATCGATAAACCAAAGCGTGAAAAGCCAAAAATAGTGCGTACACCAGAGAATATTGCTGCTGTGGCAGAAAGTGTGCGTGAAGCGCCTTTAACATCAATTCACCGTCGTTCTCAACAATTGAACATTTCGGAGATATCATTGAGACGAATTTTGCATAAAGACCTTGGTATGACGCCATACAAAGTCCAATTGATTCAGGAGTTCAAAAAAAAGTTATTTGGCGGACCCTTTAGTTAGTATAAGAGTTAGCCATATTATTTACACATATCACTTATCTCAAATTTCGTTAATGCACATGTATGGAGGTATATGTATGGAGATTTATATGTATAGAGATTTATATGTATTGAGGTATATGTATGGAGATTTATGCACCCATTTATGTATATTAGGGTGTCTCTTTAAAACAGATTTGTCATTACACACTCCAGTTTTATTACAAATGGTTCCAAATGGAAGAAATATTTTTTTTTTTTTTGGAAAACGTTAACTCTTTCCCCAAGACCCCGAAAATAGGCCATTTTGGAAAAAAAAAATTATTATTACTTTACATATCATTCGTTCATTTAATATACTCAAAATAAGTCAAATACTTTATTCTGACTTCATCAGATATCATTAACCTACTTTAACCAGGATTCCATAATAACCCATGGAACTAATAAAATGCAAAAACGTCTTTATGTTGTTGTTAAAGAAAAAAAATAAATTTTAAAAATAATAATTCAAGTTTGTATTTGGAGCAACTCCTTTCCAAGACATTTAATGAAAATAGCATATGTTGTCAAAAATTTTACTACATGTTAATGTTTTCATCAAAGTTACCATAATTTTCGGAAAAATATTACTTAAATTTATTAAGACTATAGTTATCTTTAATTTTATTTAAAAAAATCGTTAACCCTTAGTTTCCTGGGGACAAAAAAGGCACATACAACTTAATGTTATTTATGACTACCAGAATGTAAAGCTTTTAAATTGATAAAAAAAAATCAAAACTACATTAAAATAATTGTTTTTTGTAAATTGATCCATATAGTGTTAAGTTTTACACTTTTGGACTCACTAGGAAATTCTTTCTTTCATAATTTTTGGAAAAATGCCATTTAAATTTGATAAGACTATAATTATATTTTCTTTATTTCATTCAGTACTTTTTATTTCATCAAGAATTTATTTAGTTAAATAAACAATAGTTTAAAAAATAAATTGGCGTAGACTTCGTCCTGCTATTTGGAATTTCTCATTTTCAAATGGGAATAATTCGGGAACTATTAGAGATAACCAGCCATATTTTTTGTTAGTCTCTACTGGCAGATTACAAATATGGTAATTTTGAAAATCGGATTAGAAACAAAAAATGACGAGCACTCAGAATTGTATACGTAAAAAGTTCCCTATTTTGGGTGGTCATATTGCCGCCCCCGGCGGTTTAGAGTTTCAAGTTTCCAGCTACAGCGGTTTAGCCACACCGCCAAGGGGTAGACCCTACTATACCACGTTTCTGGGCGAAATTCCAAAAAGTACGATACCACGGAGTTGGTTCATATCCGAAAGAACACATATTGAAAATTTCAGCTTTCTACGCCAAGGGGTTTGGACAGGCCGCCAGGGAGGAGACTTTACCGCATATTGCCCCACCCTGTAGGAATTTTCCAAAAATCCCGTCTTAGCTGACCCTACATCCCATGCTGACCTACATGCCTAATTTCAAGTTCCTATCTCCAGCGGTATAGTCTGGGCGATGTTGAGCCAGTCATTGAGTGAGTAACATCATTCTTTTATAAATATACATATATATAGAAGATTTACAAAAGTGTCTATAACATTGTTGCTGCTGGAGTTCAGTTTTTTGTTGCCGCTTTCAAAATTTTTTAATCAAATAACTGTCACATAAATATGACCGAAACACGACATTAAATATTGTTTGCAATCGTTAACTGATTATTTGTAAGGTTTTAAAGAAAAAAAAAAAAGAAACGATGACTCCAAATAAAAAAGAAACTGATTGTTAAAGTACAAAAGACTTACAGGTCATTTCCACGCTTTTGTTTATCAGTTTTATGTGAACGAAACTAAAAGGGATCATGTTTTCAAATGCATTCTATTGTGGAGTCAGTCTACAGTCAAAATAATAACGACTTAACAATATGACACTTATCAATATAAACAATTCAATAATGGATTTTTTAAAATATTTTTATTTGTTGTATGGTAAACCAATAGAATGAATCAACGACCCAACAACATGTGTTATTAACAATTATGAACAGATTTGAATTAATTTCTAATAAAAGTATTAAAGGGTTTCTATAAAAATTACACATATTAGTTAATTATTGATTACACAGTGAAACACTAAAAGTGCAAAGGAGGTGCCATTTATAAATTCTGATTTATTTCAGATCGTAGAACACGAATGTGAACCTCAAATTTAGATATTAGCTACACTTTTCAAAATATTCGCGGATTTAACTTGTACCAAAAATCAAATTTTTATCTTCAAACGTTTTTATAAATTTTTTATATTTGAATACACTACAAATAATTTTTAATATGGGTTTAAAGTATGGACTTTGAGGTTTAAGAAGCATATCAATTAATTGCGATTGGGTGAAGGATGTAGGATATCCTTGCACTTAAAGTGAAAACTTCATTTACTTTTCCGTTTTGTGAATATATATTATATCTTAATCGAATTTGCACAATTTTAACACATGCTGTTAATTTATATTCCACTTAATTCATTTAATCAATTGTATATCAAAATTTTAAAAAATTCAGTCTGAAGATAAATTTTTATAACTTATTTTGTTTAATTCATTTTGTATGAATTTACTATGGAGAAAATAGAAAATCATTGGAAATCGTTATTTTTTTAGAAAAATGCATTTCAATTAACAAAAACTTGAAATCAGAAAACATGTGTTAAATATACTTAAATGGTTTCATCAAAATTTTATTAATTTGGATTTGTCACAGGCTCCATAATTTCAAGGCATAAAAATATATAAAATTTTGTACACTGAAAAAATTTGTTGAAAATTATTTTAAACGTCTATTTAAAATATTTAACTAACTTAGAGCATTTTTTTTTTGCTGATTTTGCGCTTTCAGAAAATATGTTAGTTAAACACTTTTACTAAAAAACTAATTTTGAACTAATGTTTAACTAATTTTTGTTGCTACCAAAATTGTGCTGATAAAGACAATTAGAGCACGGAGAACAATTAAAAAGACAAGATGTAGTTGTCGCAGTTTGTGTTGACGAAGTAGAGAACAAAGAAAACATATGTATAATAAAATACAACCATTACTTACAAAAAAATGCAACTGATGTTGATTTTATTCATAAAATTTTTTTTTTTGTATAATTTTTGTTAGTAGAAAAGTTAGTAATACGTCTTGTAAAACAAGTATACTCTTTTTCAGCAAATTTTTTTCTGAAATTGTGTTTTCAGCTAAAATTTTAGTTATACTTATTCAGCACTTAACTGTTTTGAACTAAATTTTTACTAATATTTTTCTAATTTGTTTTGCTAAAAAATTTGTGCTGATAATCAAATTAAAAGTGTGGACGGTAGATAGAATAAAAGATATACGCAGAATGAAGTAGATGTTTCTGCATGTCATGATGTAGTAGAGACAAGTGAAATGATACTCAACAATACAACACTTGTAAAAAATCAGTCATGGAAGATTTTTGCCCAAAAGGGCGCCAATGATGTGTATTCTGTATAGGTATATAAATTGGGGATTAACAAAAACTTGAATTATGTGTTGTCATCGCTTTGTCAAAGTTATTGTCTATTAATTAAATTGAAGACAAAATAAAGTCTTTAAATTAAATAAAGATTAAAGGTGTATTTGCAAACAAAATGCTTTTATTGACTTTTAATGTAGTGTGATAAAATTGCAAACAAATATACGTTCATGTAGATAGACCAAAGCGAAAGTAAAGGATAAACATCTTACGTAATATTGTATGTTTCCTATTTCTTATTGCAAAAGAGGGTTTTGCAATTCATATTTTGTTATTTCGGTTTGTTTCGTTTGCTAGAAAGAAGCCATCAGTTAGACAAACTTTGATGTAAGTAGTTGAAAGATATTTTCTTTATGTTATATATATATATTTCTATATATTTTCAGTTATTAAGCTAATTTGAGTCGTCAATGTGGGATTATGACCAATTTTATATTTTTGTAGCCAATTGTAAATAATTTTTAAAAGAATAACAGAAAATTTCAGCAAATAAAATAACTAAACTACACTCACAAAATTTTTTGCCTTAGACTACAGTAAATACACATTAAATTAATTGAAAATCAGTTAAAAAATTACTATTTACATTTCATTTAAAACTATTGTATATTTAAGTTTATTTTCAATTGTTGAAAAATTAACTGACCAAATCGGTAAAAACAATAGATCATTTTCGTTTATTTTAATACTCAATATAATATAACAACTTTTTGTTTTAAATAAAAAATTTTAATTGAATATTTTAATAATGTAATAATGTAATGTAATTGTATATTTCATTGAAACAACTTTACCGATTGACTTTTTAAATAACTGTGACATTTTATGGAAAAGTTCTTGTGAGTGTATAATTTTCTACAAATTTTTTGAGTTGTGTTCAGTCTGCTATTATTCAGCAATAATTTTATTAAGGTTTAGCAAGGACTTTTTAATTTTAAATCAATAAGTGTTGGCAAAACTTTTGCAGAATGTACTAATTTTGTTGTTGAAAATGAGCGAGCTGATTTTGCTGATATAATTATTTTTTTTCAAGTACCCTACTGACTAAAATTTTGCTGACTTAGCAACATTTTTGCTGGCTTTACTAACCTTTTTTTCAGTGTACACTTCAAACGAAGCCGTGCAAAAACAAGTTTGAACATGAGAATTGTAGATAGTAAAAAAAAAAATATAAATAAAACAGGAAATAAAACAATAAAGAAATTAAATAGACTAATTTGATAAATGTACTAAATAAATGATTTACAATCAACAATAAAGGAAGAATATAAAGAAGTTTGAAGACAACATATTCAGACAGAAAGAAAATATAAGATACTCCGTGGTGTACAGACGGTAGTAAAACAAGAAAAATTTAATATTTGCAGATTCCCTGTTACTTTATAAAGATACGTGATTTTGCATTTCACTTTGAATTTTCAGGTTTGAGATCGTAATTAAAATGTTATATTACAAATAGAAAGCCCTAATTGTTAATAAATGTAAGAGAAGATGAAACAAATCTTGCCGCACTTTCGACCTAAGCGAGGTTTGATCAGGTATATATATTAACCAACCACAGAAAATCGAAGATGTTAATTGATTACCCGAACAACATAAATTATTTTCGTATTTTCTTACATATTTAAGCCAACAGCTTTAAATCTTCAAACTTTTTATTTGGCAGGGCTGCCAGTCCAACTGCTAATGTTACCATTACTGGGAACGAATTGGGAATTCGTCATGTATACTAATATTTAAACACAACATATTTATTCTAGTTGATTGTTTTCCTATTAGATTTTACATTGCATGGTACCTGTAATGAGTAATTTTTATGAAAATTACATTTCTTCTTTGTATTTCAGAATTATATTCATTTCAAAAATGTAGAATTACGTCTTACATACATTCATGTAAGTAATTGAGAATTATAATGTTTTATTTTTTAATTAACGAAATATTTTGTTTATTTCCAATTTTTTTTTTAATTGCATACAAAATTTAGATTTAAATATCGGCAAAATAAATTCACTAAATTAAAAATTGTACACTAAATTTTTCTTAGTTTTTTTTCACTCTACTAAGCTTTAAAAATTGTTGTTGATATTAAAAAGTCGATCTTCATTTGCATTGAACTAACTGTCAGCAAAACTATTTGCTGAATTTACAAATGTTTTGCTAAAAATTAAAATCAATGTCGTTTTAAAATAATGGGTCGACACCCCAATGCATCAACTTTTTCTGATTTTGTTGAACTGTGTTATTTATAACATTGTATATGTTTAAATATTTGCATTACAATTAGGTACAAATATTTATGATGGCTTTTAAAATTTTATTGTGGTTTTCATAAAGACTATCATAAAATTTACCTATAGATACTAATGATAAGCAAAGTGAAACCTAATGCATTTTATTGTCAACTCTACACTGTTTAGGTGAGTATTATTAGTTGAGGTAAGTATTCGTAACACCAAAATCAATATTGTCCAATGGATTCACATTAGGGTTATAATTTGTTCTGCAAAATGTTTACTTATCATCACGTGAAAGGAATACTGTATACTATATTTATAATAAAAATCGTTTCTCGGGTCATTTTAGAACAAAAAACTTCTGCAATTTCTTAAAAGAAAATTTTTTCACATTTTTACCATTATAATTACATCAGCACACTGAAATTTTGCCACATTTTTTTTTTACGTTTTACGTACGGTACTTATTGTTCTGCTAGTTTTGATGCTCACATTGAAAAATAACGCTGTAATCTTTTGATATCAAAAAACGCGAAAACAGTAAAATTTAAAAGTTTTGATGCCCTTTAAGACCAGCTTGATCGGCCAAATCGGATTACCTGGCAACCAGGAATATGCTTTATAATGTTTTTTCATGCGTTTCATATCGAAAAATGGATAACATATTTATCCTTTTCAAAACAGTTGAAGAGTTCCAAAATCGATATGTTAGAGCATATTTCTGATAAAAAAAAGTCTAACTTTTCAGCAAGTTTTGTACTATTTGAAACAAAAATCATATTTTGAGAGCTCATTTTTCAGTGTTTTTTTTTTTTATTTTTCGTTACCGCACAGTTTTATTTTTTTTTTATATAAACTATTTCCTAAGGTTTTTGAGCATGTTTTGAGCATTATTTAGAACAAAAATCATAATTTTTAGACCACATTTTCTGTGTTTTTTTTATTTTTCGTTACCGTACAATTCTATTTTTTTTATAAAAATTTTTTTTTAATTTTTTTTAAATTTTCTAAGGTTTGCAAAACAATTTCGGAAATTAAAGCCATTTTTTGCAAGTTTTAATTTCCAGTTTTAAGATTGTACCAATTAGGGTAGAAAAAATCATCTATCTCCCTTTTTGTTGACGTTAGAACAACATTTTTCGAAAATTACTCCAACTGAACTGGAAAATAAGTTTTAAAATAGAGGATTGTAAGAAAACATGTGTTCTTAAGAGCATATTTTTCCAAATTTTAAGAGCCTATTTTTCATTTTAGCGCATTTTGTATGGGCATAAAATCGATTTTTTTAGAGCATATTTTAGAGCATCCTGGCTTCCCTGCTAATTACTAGTCAAATTACGCGAGGTATTGACTTTTAGTTCAGTGTCACAAACAAAATTTTTCCAACTTCAAAAATACCATATTTCACAAAATTTTGAGAGCTTCCCTGCAAAAAAAAACTTGATTTGATAAGCAGTTGTTGGTTTATATGCTTCCAAAATAGCGCTTCACCGCCATGCATACTATAAAGCAATTATTTAAGGCATTCTGTAGTGTTTCCCAAAATGCCTTCTTTGAAGCAATAAAGTATGCTTTAAAAGAGACATACCAAGTGGGACATAGCGAACAAAAATCATGCCTTCTAGAATGCCTTCCGGAAGCGCTTCGTAATTGAATAATGCCTTCCGGAAGCGCTTCTTTGAAGCACTATTTTTTGCAGGGATATGTCTCAAAAGCATATTTTTCGTTTTAGCTCATTTTTAATGGCCGGCTATTTACTAGACAATTTACACGAGATATTGATTTTTAGTTCAGTGGCACAAACAACATTTTTGCCAACTTCAAAAATTGTTACGCGGGAAATTTTTTAGAAAACCGCGAAAAAAACTATTATTGAGTCATTCTAAAAATTTCGATACGGTCTTCGGATATGTGGCTATGGATCTCGTTCAAAATTAAATACATTGAGATGCAACATTTCTATGCTGTATGTGCTGTATTGAGTTTTCAAAAATTCGCTGCAGTACGCTTTGGTTCGCAGTTTTAGGCTTAGGAGTTAAAAAGTGGGGATAATATGGTAATATTGACTATTAAAACCCGAATTAAACCGTACTAACAGACAGTTTTTAAACTAAATCAATAGGCAATATCCTTGAGCTCATACGAGCCAGTGTACTAAATTACAATAACCCTCTGACTGACAAGCCCGCTTGGAGATACGGTCCCGTATATATCTTTTAGTTTCGAAGATACTCTAAAAAAAAACGTCATTTTATAAAATATTGCAAAACAGACAAAAAATTTTTGGAAAATTTTACCTATTACATTGCATGTCGTTTAATTTGGACCAATGTTTTGTTCTTTTATCGGAGTGTTTAAATTTTTGTTTTTATTTTAGTAAACAAATAATTTTGACATTTCCTCAGAGTGAACCTCAAACAAACAATTTTTACTCCAACAAGTTTAGTAGGCTAGAGGTCTTGAGTAGTGATTTATATGGTTTTCTGAAAACAAAGCACAAGAGAGAACAAATTTAAACAAATGTCTTTTGTACATTTCTCTCTTTGTCTTTGGACCTAGATCCATCTTCTAGTATCCCATCTGACTCTGAGTTACTCTTTCAGTCCGAATTACTCTTTCCTTCAGTCCAATAAGAATCAGGTCCTTTCGCAAAATTTTTTAAGCCTATTATCCAAATCGTAGCTAATCGTTGGTTATCTTGGCCGAACTTGACCATAGTCGGTCAACTTCAAAAGTTTAAATAGATTCAAAAAATTACAAAAAAAAGTAATTTGTTTAAAAAAATCTTTAGTCGTTAAAAATATTGACTTGTATCAAGTATCGAAATTAAAAATCTCGAAATCGTAGTGTGGAACACGAAAATAGAGAAAAGTGTTCACTATTCCAAGAATTTTAATTGAGAGCCCAATATACTGAAATCGAAACCAATGATTTAGCTGGCAAATAATTTGGATGTCACAATAAATAAGTTTTAAATTTAAACCTCTGCCGTTAGCAATATGTAAATCAATCAAATGTATGAAATGCAGGTGTCATAAAACCTTAAATAGTCTTTTGAAATACCATAATTTTTTTTATTAAATGAAAAAATATCTTTTATGTAAACGTCAAATATACGTCCATTTAAAAATGTTGGATATAATATTAACCGCTTAGTAGCAAACAAAAAATGCTAAGCTAATTGATGAATGTTTGCCTTAAAAAATAGGTAAAAAATCGGATAAGATATCCATCCGCTTAAATTCGTTAAAAAAAACACTTGGCCTGTAACTACACTCTGTTTATGTGTAGATAAAAAACGCCGCTTGTAAATAATTTATTTATGAGTTTCGATAAACAATTAAAGCGTCATAAATTAAATTCCTTAAAATAAAACTGAAACTTTTTTAAAAGCGAAAAAACCGACACCTAACAAATTTTGAATTTGACACCTTTTGTCACATTTTTCGTTGGAATGATGGCGTGAGTGTTCGTTTATACATATTTGACGATATCCATTAAGTTTTCATATTTTTTGTTTGTATTTTACATAGGCTTGCCAGATATAAAATCGACAAAAAAAAGGTACTTTGGGGGAAAAAACAGTACAATTATGAAAAAAAAGTACAAATTTTAATTTTAAAAAATCATAAAATTTAGCACAAAAAAGTAACAATTTATGTAATTCAGAACTAAAAAATATTTCTGAAGTTTACTTTTTCGGGCACCCCTCAAAATATAAAGGATGTGACCCCGTCTAGAATGAGAAAATATTTTTTTTTAATTGCCAAAACCCGATACGAATAGTAAACATACATATATGGATAAAATATAAAGGAAACTTTCTCACGATTTCAAAAATACATTTTAATTTGAGATCCATAAAATTTGGCTCGCTCCAGATCTATTTAAGATACCCCTAGGAGACTAATATACACTGAGAGAATTATCCTTCATGATATTAATGAAACAATTTCATAAAAAAGATGCTCGTAGATTCAATGGAGAATTTCATTATATCCAAGAAATTTTATTAATATTAAGAAAATTTTCATAAACTTTTTTTCATAAAATTGCATAGTTTCATAAACAAACTTCATTCGATTTTATAAATTATCTCTTCATAAATTTAATGAAAATTTCCTTTAGAGCTATGAAATTATTTCAAAGGCATAATTATTTTATTTTTTTCATAAAATTTCATAATTTTATTAATTTTCATAAATTTCCAACTTTAGTTTTAAGATCAAGATATTTTACAAAGTGCTTTATTATTTCAATGTAGCCTTTTATTAAGTTTGGAGTTCTATGAAATTGTTTAAAAACTCATATGATGTGGTTCATTCATTGCCTTCCCAGCAAAAAATAGTGCTTACCCAGAAGCGCTTCCGGAAGGCATTATTTAATTACGAAGCGCTTCCAAACAAATCAAGAAGGCATGACTTTTGTTCGCGATGTCCCACTTGGTATGTCTCTTTTAAACAGGTGAAAATATCTTCTTTCATGTGCTCTTAGAAGCAATAAATTCATGCCTTCGTAGGCAATAAGAAGCGCGTTTTTGTATGTTGACAACACTAGTGTTTCATAGTATGCATTCATTATTGCTTCATTGTAAGCATTATTCACTGCTGCAAAGAAGGGATTTTGGGGAGCACAGCAGAATGCCTTCCATAATTGCTTTATTGTATGCAAGGCGGTGAAGCGATATTTTGGAAGCACAACAGAATGCCTTCCATAATTGCTTTATTGTATGCAAGGCGGTGAAGCGCTATTTTGGAAGCATACAAATGTAGTTGCTGCTTACCAAATCCAGGTTATTTTTTGCTGTGTTAGATCTAATACATTTTCATGTAGAGTTTTATGAATTCAAAAAACTTCTTAATATTTAAAAAATGTATTAAGCTGTTTCAGCTGTCGGTATGATTCATTAGTTTCATGAAAATTTTTATTACTTCTACAAACAGTTCATAAACATTGATTTTAATGAAACGTGCTTCATAAATTCTATGAAAAGTTTCAATGGACTAGTTTCAGTGACAATTTTCATTAAAGCTATGAAACATTTCTGAAGTGAAGATAATTCTTTCGGTGTAGCAAATTAATCTACTCAAATAAACGGAAATTTTCTCAAAAATTCAATTATGACTATTATTTAAGAATTCATAATACACATAAAAAAATTAGAGGTGCCATAATTAAGAAAAAAACTACTACTACTAATCAATTTTCATTATATTTTAACCTTCATCAAAGCTTAATTCCGGAAAAATTAAAATTTGTCAAAAAGTACTAAATTTTTGTGAAAAAAATCTTCATCATTTTAACAAAGAGAAATCGTCCAAAAAAATCGTCATTTCTAAACTAATTATATTTGAATAAAAAGTGAAAAGTTTACTTGAAACTTCGTTTTCATCACTTTGTATGTATTTATTTCATCCTTTTGATTTTCTTTAATATTCGTTCCTTTACAAACGTCTCCAGGTCTTGCAAATACAACTCGCAATACTCATTATGCGGATAAAATACTAAAATCACTTTATTATTTTAAAAAATTTTAATTTTAAAATTATTTGCCGATATTTGATTTCACAAAAGTTAGGCATACAAACATAAAATGGCAGTCAAGAAAAATAATGCCTAAGCAAGAATCAAAATGGCGAAAAATCCCTCTTTTATTAGTTTCTTTTTTGAAGCTAAATGATTAAAATTATTAAAAAATTAACATTTTTAGATTTTCCTTCCTAAACTATATGAATAACAAATCTCTTCGGCTTTCGTTATATCTTTTTAATAAATTTTTAAATAAAACTTAAATAATGTGGCATTAGAAATCAGTCTACACTACGGTCAGTGATTGCACAGAAAATTTCATATAGACGCAATCGAACAAATAAAAACATAACAAATATTACATTATTCAAAAAAACAGGGTCACTGACGAATGTTCAATACCAGAAACTGCGCAGTCTGATTCAGAAAATTGAAAATTTGCAATGTAGTTATGATTTTTAGAAAATACACTCATTCTTCAAGTAAAACTTAAATAAATATTTCAATATTATTAAGTTTGTAAAACTATTAATTTACAAATTAATGATCAACTTAATTTGTAAATTAATAATTTTTGTTCGATTTGATATAATTTGATTACATTTGTTGATGATTCAAATGAAAAGAAACTTGATAAAATTGTGCCAGTAAATGATAGGGAAGAAAATGTTAAAATTTAATAAAAATGGCAAATTTTTAAAAATTGCCGTTTTCTATACCCTGCGTTTTATAAAATCTTCATTTTGTTATATTTTACGAAAAAATCGTTAGAATGAAGACAAATCGTTGGCAGTGAGACATTCTTAAAGGGCGTTTCAAATAACCTGCATTAGCTTTTTTATACTCTGAACAAATCTTTTGTTGCTAAATAAAATAAATTTTCTAATTTTTAGTTTTTAACAAGAAAAATCACAAAAGAAGTACAGATGCAAAAAAAAACATACTTTTGCGTACTTCTTTAGGTGCTATGCAGAAAAAAGTACAATTGGTGGAAAAATGTACTCGTTCTGCTGAAAACAGTACGTCTGGCAAGCCTAATTTTAAAAAGCTATTAAAGCATTTATTAGATAATTGATATATATTGAATATATGATATTTTATGAATAGGGTAACCAGGTGGTATAATAATGGGTTTGATTTAAGGATAACGTGGTAGGAGGTTTCAATGTAGTGTAAAGCCTTTATTAGTCTATTCGTAAAGCAAAAAAAAACAATGTATCTGTAGACAATTAAATGTATTAAAAAACATTCAGAAATATTTTTTGTTTTTTTTCTGCTCATTGAAACGGTTGTCTAGTAAAACCGTATACCATTCTGTAGAAAATAGAAATTTTCAAATTCTATAATTGACATTTAACTCTATGTGCAAGAAAAAGATAACAAAATTATTTTTGTACTCTGTTTATTCATTACAAGAATGCTACGATACTTTTTCACTTCTACTACCAAGGAAAACTTTGGTAATGGGTGCGATAAAGTAATGCATTTCCTTGTAATGAATACTCCTTATCTGTATCATTATTTTCCAACAAAATGTAATGAGTTACCAATAATGGGTTACATAAAGCAATATTTTGTAATGAATACTCCTTACCTTCACCATTATTTCAAAATTTAAAGTAATGAGTTACCTTTTACATTATTTAAAAACATAAAGTAATGTCTTACAGATCATCAATTATAAAATGCGTGAAATATAATCGTAAAGTAATATTTAAAAAATATTTTTGAGAATCTATATTTAGACACATTACTTTGTAATTTTTTGTAAGCATGAGGGTAAGGTATATATTTGTTACATCAAAAACAAAAACTCGAAGCACAACAATTCATTTTCAACCCATTATTATATGTGACGTTAGCTGGCTGGTGGAGTGCTAGCCCCAGGTTTTAAGACTACGCTATTTATTTAACTAAAAAATTATTTGTTACAATTTTTTATTTTTTTGTTAGGAAAATATATTTATAGACACATTACTTTTCCCAACCCGGTAACCACAGAATTAACCAGTTACATTACAGCCAACTAGGTACTGAGCCCAACGATTACTTTTTGGTTCATCGCCTGTAAAATTCATTAGAGAAGTAAGGTGTATTGTAATGCTTGGGACCCTATGGCGATACACTACTTTACCCATTATTTAGTAATGAGTGGTTTTGCTGCGTAATTAAGCCTTTAGACTTTGCAAAGCAGAAAAAAATGCAATTGGTTTTAAAATATTTTTGGTCTATTTAATTTTACAAAACTTTTTAAAGATATATGTTACTAAATATCTGGTCACTCTTTTGAAATTGAACACAAACATACACATTTTTCGAAACTTCATGCTATAAACACATAGACGACTGCAGCTACACGACTACAGCCTGTCAAAAATAAAATACACACGTTTATATGAAAACGATTATTTTGGCACCAACACAACTACACGACTACCCGACTACTTTTGCCGCTGTAGTCAACTTAGGTTAATTTCTATTTTTGTTGGCTGCAAAACAAAAATAGTGTTGACAATAAAACAAAATATGTAACAAATTAGTGCTTAAAAATATTTTATTTTGTTAAACACAAAAAACGTCGCAACATCAAATGGTAAAATTGCATTAATATTCAAGAGGGGTTATATAAATTTATTTTCACGTTATAATAATGTATTATAAATAAGTAATTGTATTTTTAAGTGAACTTTATATACGTGTCTACAACCAAGCATGTTGTTCTATTTTATTAAAGAAAAAAAAGATGTAATTGGCACTACTGAAACAAAAATGCATTTGTATCAGGGATGTTAAATGGAGTTTTCAATTTTGTACCAACATCCAAAAAAATTGTACTTTTTGGACGTTGACGGTACCATTTTTTTTAAATTTATTAAAACAACAAAAAAAAAATACATAAAAATTCTCTTGTACAGAAAAAAAAAACAAAACCTTCCAATAACATACATTATATGTATGAATAAAATAAGGCTTAAAAAAGTCTTATGAATATATGAGACCAAATCATGCAATTATTTGTTTAGTTAATAAACTATTTGGAATTTCTACATCATACCAGCATAAATTTGTCGCTCTTAACCAATCCTTAGTCTGTATGAGACTTGATAATGTTGGCTAATGTAGTCTGTTTCTTTCCTTAGTTTTTATTATATTTTGAAAAGAAAAAAACTCTTTCCACATTTGCAGACCAGTGTGGAATGGATAAAATTCCAGCAACGACTAGAAATGTCTGGAAACATATTGACATTCAGTTCATTTTGAAAATTAGCTACTACCGACCAAAAACTACAAACGTTTTAATTTTTTAACGACTTCAGTTAAAAAAATTTTAGTTTTTACTCTGGCTCAAGTAATATTTTTACTAAGAAGACAAGAATGGAGCAAAATTAATGATTAATCGGTTTTTTGTTAAAGTTCTGCCTATTATGGAGGCTATAACTTTTCTAAACATTGGGTTCTGATAAGATCTTTAACCAGATCGAAATACTAGTATTAACCTAGCTAATATGTTTGATTTGCTTTATTTTTGTAAATATACGGAGGTTGAGAGCTCGTTCTAAATTAAACATATATAAGATTGTTTGGAATTTTCTTTCATTTCTTTAACAATCATTTAATTTTCGTTTGAGTTTGAATGTTAACGTCTTTTTCAGACAATTGCAGTTAATACTATAATTAATATGCAATTTTATTTAATTTAATTGTGAAAGGCGTGGTAGAGAAGAATGAGTGTATTTTCTAAAAATAATAACTACATTGCAAATATTCAATTTTTTCTGAATCAGACTGCGCAGTTTCTGGTATTGAACGTTCGTCAGTGACCCTGTTTTTTTGAATTTTTGAATAATGTAATATTTGTTATGTTTTTATTTGTTCGATTGCGTCTATATGAAATTTTTCTGTGCAATCACTGACCGTGGTATAGATAAACTGATTTCTAATGCCACATGCACTCGCACTACACGTTAGACAGAGCGCTTTAGCCCTCTGAGCTATAGTTAGGTCGAGTTTTGTTGTGATTAAAACTAGTTTTATTCAATACACGGTGTTTTTGTTCTTGCATACATTATCTCAGAAGTACAACTCCAACAACACAACAGTTCTATTTTTAGAAACTCACCTCACTCTAATGTCCACTGTTTTCCCATATGTTATAAGTGATGCCATATCTATATATCAATTTTCACTTCTTCAGAATTTTAATAAATTCAAAATAAAAGTGAAGTTGGCTGCAACAAGTGTCAATATATGTAAGAGCTGCCAGATAAATTTTGTTAAAAATCGTAAATTTTTAATCGATATTAAAAAAAAAAATTGCCAACTTTATTCTTCAAAATCCTTAAAATGATGATAAATCGTAAAATCTGGCGGATATAGTCGCATATATTTTAAGAGCTCATTACATAAAACGAATAAATGCAATGAAAAAGGACACAATAACAATTTGTTTGCTATACTAAAAATTCAAAAAGGGGAAAAATTAAAAATTTTTAAATTGTACCAAATGAGTCGCGGTAGTACCACGGTACTTTAGAAGGTCAAAATGTACCAAAAAAAGTACAATTGTACCAACTTTAACATCCCTGATTTGTATAAAAAACAACTGTTGATATTTTTAAATTGAATCGTGATCAGCTGTTTACTATGCTGCTGTCGTTTCCAAAATAATAAGTAGCTGACCACACGGCGACGATTGCAGTCAACGGCATTTGCAGTCGTGTAGCTCTGCAGTCTGCTGTGGTCTATGTGTTTATAGCATCAGTAACAAAACCCGTCTGTCTACATGTGTTTTATTAATTAGTAATGTTTTTAATTTCATGTGTTTTGAGAGATTGCGGTAAATTTATTGAATTTATCTACACCATTTAATGGCAGACGACCCTCTAAAGGTGTCAGATTGTGTTTTGACATTTATTCGATTATGATTCACTATCTTGTGGTTTATTTTTAATATAAAATTTTAATTCGTTCACTTTGTGGTTTTGAATTTGTATAGGTGAAAATTAATTAAAATGATAATGATGTTGACAATATGATAAAGAATTTACAAAATTTAAATATAGGGGAGTTTGGGGGTGAAATGGCAACGCAATTATTCTTGCTGGAACCATATGGCAGGATTATTGAGAATTACCGGACGTTGAAAATGTTCCAACATGGGCCGATATGCCGCCCTGGAGACGGTTTCGGGTTCCCCAGTCATAATTCCACACCAAATCTAAGAGGGTGAAATTGTCGCTGATGCACTGGTCTAGGATTATGGGTACCCCAAATTCAGCAGTTCTTGTTATTAACATATGAAAATGTGTCATTTTCTCTCGCAAGCAAAATTCAACATTTTTTACTCGTTCCGCCATTTACGGACATTATAAAGTTTTATTAAATTGTTTATTAGCTGCAAAAAAAAAATAACATTAATAACCGTAAAAATAAAAAAGTAATAAGCATTTCAAATCAGTCAGTCGAAGTTGGAGCATCCTGTATAAGACGCCAAATAGCAAATAAAAATAAATAAAAACTTATCCGTATTATAGCGAAAACTGCTATTTTATTTAAAAATTTGACAACATTATTATAATTACAATAAAGTGTTCAAATTTTTCAATAAAATAGAAAATTATTATAAAATATTTTATAGATTTGATATATCGTATTTGATGTATGGTATTAAATTTAGTAAGTACTAATAATTTAAAAAAAAATTTTAATTTTATTAACCTATAGTCCAAATTTTATCGAACTTTAGATTAAAACTTTTGTTCAAAGATTTTTGGTTATTTACACTTTTAATATATAGTCACATTGAGTGGGCCTTGAAGCGGTGGAATATTTTACATCTTGAATAATGAACATATAATATATTTTTTTTTTTTTATAAATTTATCAAACGTTTCATTTCGCATCATCGAAATTCTTCAGAGCACTGATGTAGAAGGGTTAGAAGAAGTGCCTAATTTTTAATATTTGAAAGAAAAAGATCACCCCTTTACCAATATGTTGACGAGAAATGAAACATGCAAGGACCTGCAGGGACTTAAAATCTGCGTAACATTTGCAAATGAAGACATTTGTTATTAAAAAATAACATTGTAGTGTTTTTGTTAACATATTTATTAACAAAAAACTAATGATCTTGAACTCGAATAATCTTGTTCATGTCATAATTTATGATAAAAGATCGAAAAATAAACTACACCTTAAAATTTGTTTAAATTTAAATGTAAAAGTAGAAATGTATTTTTAAACTCCAAGACACTGTAAGAAGAATGTCTAAAACTGCATTAACATTGGAAAAATTAGATTTTTACTACTTCACTCCACTTACCACACTACCCCACTCTTCCCTGCAATAAATTTGGCAGTGATTGAATTAACTTTAAACAAAGTTTAAAGATTAAATAATGAAAGGATATTTAACATTTTTATAAAATTATTATTAATATAAAATTTATTCAAAATTATTACATTATGAAAATTAACACTAGAAAGCTTCCCCTTGATCAAAAATCGTACGATTGAAATTTCCACCTTAATCTTTATTAATATTAAAATTAACTTCAATTGCATTACTTCCTAATCTGTTTTTAGATTTTGCCTGAAAATACCATCTGGCATAAAGAAAATGTTTTGAAAACAATTTATTTCCTTATTACACGAACATCATCATTTGTGCTGCATCTATGAGTACATCCAAATATATCTAAAGTATGATAAAATTTCCAGACAACAACAGCAATCTGCAATCATATGCAAGCAAATATAAAAGGCAATAAATCTGTTAACATTCGAAAGTTAGTGGGGGTATTGTGACATGGTGATTTGTAGCCAGACATCATGCGCGACAATCATTATTTGAATACGAATTGAATTAAAACAGACTGACTAACTAACTAACTAAAACTTCTTAATAAACCAAAAGTGAAGTTCACAACACACATGTTGTGTATTTGATGGTTAAAGTTATAAATGACTTTAAAATTAAGAGATACCACCAGCAACAAAACCATCACTATCACCACCTTAAGAATCATAGAGATGGATACACACCCAGTCAGAAAAGGCCAAACGGATAACCAAGTCCAATCCCAAAACGATAACAGCATTAGACAAAAGGTCTGTCTGTTCAAAAAGTGTCGGACAAGAATTGGGGAAATAAAATTTCCAACGTTAACAAAATGTTGGTAAAACCATGAAATAGGTAGTTTAAAAAATTGGTTTTCTAAAATACAAATTTGGCTCAACTGGTTAAGAGGTGAGATTACGATGCATAGCTTTGATGCTAAGACTGTGAGTTCAAATCACAGTACGACACCAAAAAATAAAAAAAGTTTTTCATATAGAGCAAAATTAACAATATAAAATACTTTGTTCAATTGACACATAAATTAACCACTGACGAGTCCCAGGAGGGGGACGAAACTGCGGCAGTCTGGTGTATCCCTTGTGTCCGTAAAATTTTACAATAAAAATGTTTTCTTCTTCTTCTTCCTGTAAAGAGACAAACTAAAAAAAAAAAATCATTTTTAATTCGAACCCTGGCCGCCAGATTCCCAGCAAAAAATAACCTGGGGTTGGTAAGTACATTTGTATGCTTCCAAAATAGCGCTTCACCGCCTTGCATACTATAAAGCAATTAGGAAAGTCATTCTGTCGTGCTTTCCAGAATGGCTTCTTTGAAGCAGTGAATAATGCTTACAATGAAGCAATAAAGTATGCATACCATGAAGCACTAATGTTGTCAACATACAAAAAAGAGTTTCTTAGTGCCTAAGAAGGCATGAATTTATTGCTTCTAAGAGCACATGAAAAAAGCGCTTTAAAAGAGACATACCAAGTGGGACATCGTGAACAAAAATCATGCCTTCTTTATTTGCTTTGAAAGCGCTTCGTTATCAAACAATGCCTTCCGGAAGCGCTTCTGGCTAAGCACTATTTTGCTGGGTTGGCACCCGACTGCTCCAACCACTGAGCTACTGGCTTAACTTAATAGTTAAACATGCAAGTAAATGATAATTACTGGGTAAGAGTTGGCTGCTCAAATATGTCAGCAACGGCATAAAGTTTGATGGAAACAACTTGCCAAAAAAATTAATTTTATATGAAAAAATTTTAAAAAGTATAAAAAAAAAATCACAAAAAATATGTTGAATTGAAACTGGGCTCGAACTCGGGACCCTCTGACTACAAACTTTTTTTAACAAAGCATCAAAATTTTTATAAATTAAATGCCAGTGGTTAGACTTTTGAACCGTTGGTAATTTATGACTGGATAGCTCTGGGAATTCTTTGCCAATGATTTTATTCTCTAGACCACTGAAATTATTGTAAAACAAATACTGGCAGAGCGCTAGTAAAGTGCTGTTAAAGCGTATTAAACATGTGTTTTACCAGTATTTTATTTACATATCTTTGGTTAGCCAATGGTAAACCAGTGCTTGATTATTTGTACCACTGGCAGTTTTTGACTGGGAATATACACATTTACGACGCTTTACACAGAGAGTATTTTTCACAAAAGTCTAGACAATAAAAATTGTATTATATTAAAAGTTTTATTGACCAAATTGTAATAGAAACTCAACCATTTATAACGGTCACGCAAATTATTGCACAAACGTTAAAGAATTCTATAAAAAAAATATTTTTAGTCTCCCTTCCGAGGGCTTTATGGCTTACAAGTAAGGCTGTTGGGTGGTTCCTACAGATTTCGATAAAATTTGGATATAAGATAGAGGAGACGAAATTTCAATAAAAGAAAATTGAAGCAATAGATGTAAATTTATAGGGGACTATTTTAAATGAAATTAGTTCCGATTTCTGTATTCTAATTTATTAAGACCAAAATTTAAAAGCGCAGGTTATATGATTTCACGAAAATGGTTAAAGTTTTCCACTATTTTAAAAAGTTTCATTGCAAAATAACTTAAAATGACTTAAATAAAGAACATTAATCAACATTTTTTAAAGTATTCGATGAAAATTAATAAAATCTTGGTATTCCTACAGGTTGTAATATATAAAAAAAAATACAAATTTTTAGAAGGTGAATATTATTTTCCTTATGAAGACTTTATTTTATAAGGATTGAGTTCGATTTTTATTGAAGTCACTTCACAAACTCCTAAAATTGGAATATTTCAGGGTTTTGCACAATTTCAAGGCGGTACGGATTTGATATTTAGTATTTTAAAGAATGAGTAGCTCTTGAAAGCTATTTTTCTTTATTCATCATTAAATTTGTTTTTGTAATAACACTGTGCTATAAAATTTACCCCTGAAATCGAAAACAAGAGTATCGTTCATTGATCCTGAATTTAAATGACGTATCCAATTTTTCCACTTATAGGACAGATATTTCGTAATTTCCATTAAAACTGGAATGCAAATTTGCGAAAAATCTGCATGTTTTAAAGCAGTCTTTTATACATCAAATTTTAAAAACAAATATTTTATCTTAGCTTTTTTATGGTAAATATATAAAAGGCCTTCATCAACAATCGGGTAACAAATTTGGTTATTAAATATGCATCATTACCAAGTACATCTGCGTTTTTTCTCCGTTTATACTATATTTTACTATTTTTGCACAATTGAACATTCCATTTCGCAATTGATCAAAGCATTTTTGTGCTCAAGCAAAAGACAAATCTGACCAATAAGCAAAAAGACAATCTGACTCAACTAAATTTTTTGCTAACTTTACGAACTTTTTTTTTTGAGTGTACATTTATGACTATGAATGAATGAATATTGTATCTAAACGCTGCCACCTTCAGCTAATGCAAATTGTCATATAATGTCTGGTGTACAATATAAAATTTATTTACATTTGTTTGCATTTGAAATCATGAATACTTTATGTTTATAAAATCAAATGATGATGAAGATATACGTTGGAATATCGTATTTTTGCAATGCCATTTAAAAGAATTAAATCATTGTTTAACACCATACGACCATTTAGGAGCCAATACTTACAATTACTTAGATTTTTACGATTTTTTTGCAAAAAATTCCACAAAGAATTCACAGCGGTAAAAATTGATTCCAAAAATCGAAAACAAGAGTACCGCCAACTGACCCTAAATATATCAACCACTCTACTTTTAATATCGTACCCACTTTTTTCACTAATGGACCAGATTTTTTGCATTCTTGCTTTAAAATTTTGTATGTTTTTTATTAATACAATTTTAAAAAACAAATACTGATGAGACCTTCAACTACATTTTAGTATCCAATTTGTTTAATAAATGTGCAGCATTGACAAGAAAATCTGAGTTTTCCTCAGATTTTACTAATTTTGCTTAACTTGTCTGCTTTCTTCGGAAATGATCGAAGCAACAATCAGTCAAAAAAGTTAAAAAACTTTCATTACGGTGAATGTCTACAAAATATTTTCAAATTTTATTTTTTAAAATCTTCACATATTTGTGTGAATTTTAAAATAAATTTTGAAAATATTTTGTGGTCATTCACTGCAGAAAGTTTTTGTTAAACTAACTTCCGCAATTATCAACTTTTTTGGAGGAAAATTGGTGCACGTAAATTTTTAAGTTGTTTACATATTGTACAAATATCCAACTACAAATAGAGGCCATTTGTTTTAAAATTGATTTAAACAAAGTTTTATGATCGTATGCATAGTCATTTTGTTGATAAGCAAAGCTATTGTTGTTTTAGTCCCGGTTCACACACGGCAATTTTACTTGCGCAAGTCTTGAGTTTATAGAAGAGGAAGGAAAAGAGAATGAGAATTATTTTGTCATCCTCTGTTTTCAACACGAAGTTGGCTGCAGGTTGATATACGAAAATTGCTGAAACAAACTTTTCCTGTGTGAACACAAAAACAAGTTCAAAGGAGAATTGAAGAAAACTTGTGCAAGTAAAATTGCCGTGTGTGAACCAGGATTAACATATAAAATTTGATTTATAAGACTGTTATAAAAATCAGCAAAATGTCTACGCATTATGGTGCCATATAAAACTTTAGACAAATCGCAAATTTTCCGTCAAAAAATCTCTGATAAAATAATTTTTTTTAACTAATATAGCTTCTCTTAAATGACTCTATCGACTGTGTGAAGATTTGATAAGCTGGATTAATTATTTAGCGATAGAATTCGCGTAAAACCGAAAAAATTAGAAAAAACGCTAAATAGCGGGTTTGATTTTAAGCTTTGGGAATATTAATACCACAAATATTAATACTGGAATACTGCTGATGAAAATGTAAATATGCTAGAAAATGGCGATGTTCAAAGAGACCTTGAGTTACATACCGTAGGCACAACGAACATACAGCTCGATGGGGAGCGTTCACCTGTTGGGCTAGATATCACGGGCATACGGGAAAATTTGGCCAGTAGTGACGAGGTTGCTTTAGATCAACATGCATCACATTAGAGCAGCCTCGGCTGCACTTCTTATGACTCCTGGAAAAATGAATCACGCAAAGGCAAATTACTACAGACCGATAAGTTTATCATCCTTCTTTCTGAATACATTGGACCGAATCTTCGATCTCTTAATGGGGGATAACCTCGGATCTAACTCTCGATCCCACTCACAACATTACTACCAGTAAGGAAAACCAATCGAAAATGCGCTTTATTCCGTAGTTTCTACCATAGAACAATCTATGAATTATAGAGAATATGTACTTGCCGCTTTTTTGGTTATAGAAGGGGTCTTCAATAACTTGAGTATGGAGGCCCTCTTGAACGCAATGGACATGACTGCATAATCAATTGGATTTATCGTTTCGTGTCATGTAGAGAAATTACATCTAAATGGGGACTTGCAAGAGTTACGACATTTACGACGAGAGGTACGCCTCAGGGAGGAATGTTTTCACTACTACTCTGGCTCTTTGTTGTTGATCATATTCTGGTGAAAATACGTTCACATTGTTCTTTGGTGATAGCTTACGCATATGATGTGGTTATTGTGTCGTGTGACGAATTCATCAACGCATTAACCGACCTACATGAAAAATCATTGCGGAAAGGGAGGTAACGCGTACTAAACTCCGTAAGATTCAATGTCTGATGGGCTTAAATAAATATAGCCGGTGCCCTGGATGCAACATCAGCTGAATCTGTCGAGACTTTACTGCACCTGATTCCAAATGATGTCTTTGTATAGAGCGATGCTTATAGGGCTTGCTTGAGGCTCAAAGAGTCAAATTGGCTCAAACAAAGTGATTTGGACACAATAACGTCGAAAATTTAAATGGCATTGTCACTTTTCGTTCGGAGAATTTTGGTCGAATTGGCAAAGTGCCCCGCTGTATTCTATTAATATTTTTTCTGATGGCTCCAAGTACTGAAATGGAGTAAACGGAAGCCGGCTTCACTACGGAGTGCAAGAATATCTTGCACTCCGTAGTGAGCTACTTCCCGAAGTTTTCAGGCTGAAATAGTTGCTATTAGTAAAGCTGCTAAGCGCTTTTCGGTGGAAAAGGAAAAGTAGTTGAACATCTATGTTAATAGCCAAGCCGCGTTTAAAGCTTTGAACAGTTTTTGTATTAAATCGAAACTTGTGTATGAATGCTACGAAAATCTGTAGAGATTATCCACCAATAATAATGTTACGCTAGTTTGGGTACCTGGTCGTAATGGTATTGACGGCAACAAGAGAGGAGATGTACTTGAAAACCTTCTGGCTGACGGAGATGGCGCTATTGTACAGGTAGCTCCACCGTTCCAGTAATATGGGACATTACGAAACAATCTGAATATATCAAAGGCAAACAGGAAATAGATAGCAATAACTACTAGTAAAATCACCAGAAAGTTGTGGTATAGCTATGACCTAGGGAAAACTCAATATTTGTTGTCACTACCCAGAGGAGAATGCCATGTACTCACTTAAGTAATATCGGGTCCCTGTCTTAATGGACAACATGCGAAGACAATGGGACACATTTCCGACTCTAGCTGTAGGAGATGTATTGAACATAACAATAAGAAGACAGTTGAACACATTCTTTGCCATGGCGAGGGCTTGCCAAGAAACCGTTTATCGATTTTGGGCTAGGCTGAATTCGATTATTTGGAGGAAATCACGAGACTTGATTCGATACTGGACTCCGCCACCCCTAGCATAACCTTAGCCTTAGATTTCAACAGAAAGAAATCTGATTTATTGCATTTGTAAAGCTCTAAGCTGCGTCAAACTTAAAAGTCATTTTGCGGAAAAACTGTGCGATCAGTTGATGGTCAAAACCTTAATTTTTTTAATGTCAAGCCGTGTAATTATCAATTTTGTATTTTGAGATGGATTTGCGATCTTACCCCGATTTTAATATAATTTACCACACCATATTTGTTTCTTTTATAGACTCTGTCAAAATGTTTATTGATTAATAAAAAAAGCTCCATTCTTTGCAATTTCTGTCTTTGATCACGTCGTTTATACTTTTATATGCACCTTTCTTTATGGGATATATTGCAATCTATTTTTTTTATGGAGTTGTTTGTTTTAGTATGTTTGATGTAACATGTCTAAATGTTACTTTTTTATATTTTTATGCCACCATCACAATGAGTGCGTGTGTGTTTATGGTTTTTTATTTTTTTGAAAGGGGGAAAAGTTAATTTTTTTTATTTTATTTATACAAAGAAGACCGTGTTATAAACATTTATTACTAAATCCATTCATGTGTACTAGAACATGAACATTATTGGGTATATTTAGTACCGAGTATTGGTTGCCTTAATAATTTTGTTTATTAATGTTCTGCGTTGATATGTTTATGGCTGTCAGTTTTATAAGCCTGTCAAATGTTTTATTAAATGTTTCTGATAATGGTTTAATAAGACTTTAATGTCAATGAAATTTTTGTTTTTGAAATATTTTATAGCAAGGAAGTGTTAAATAAATTATTTTTGTTGACCTTGTTTGGAAAATTATGTATATTAACCCTTGAGCTTCCAACACAGGAAAGGGACAGTCAAAATTAATAATCTTACAAGTTTCTTAATTATTCATCAATAAGTGTTCTAAGAAAATGTTTTCCAATATTCACCACAAAATCGAAATATTTGGTGAATAAGTTTTTTTTTGCGATTCAAATATAATCATATATAGAATGCGCGGCTCTAGGGGGTAGGATAATAGGGAAACTTCCCCTCCCTCAGCAAAATCAAAAAAGCAAAAATGGAAAAGAAGAGAACAAAAGGAAAACAAGCGAAAAAATTAAGAAAACTGGTGAAATAGAGTTGTCAAAGAGGTTTCCGAATTATTCGATAAACCGATTCTTTATATTTTTTTCGGTTTTTGAAAATCGGTTTTTGAAAATGATTGGTTTCGAGTTATTAGAAAACTGCTTTTTTCGTCTAGAATAATTCGCCATTTTCGAATATTTTTCAAGCTTAAAATTTCCGAGAAATAAACATTTCTCTGAAATGGTTAAAAAGTCGAACATTTTTTGAACATCCTTGATCAAATTTGGAATATTTATTTACGGAAATTTTTCCTATATTGTATTTATTTTTTCATTATCAAAACAATATTTTGTTATAACTGTTTCAGCAAATGAATGCCTCGCTTGAACAAAGGTATAAAATCCAAAAACCAAAGTGTTCAAGATAGGTAAAAAACGTTGGAAACGTGATAGGTAAAGAAGTTGATAAATTTTTTGTTATTGTACAAATATAGGCCACATGTACCTGTTAGGGTGATCATTTATTCGACAGTTTTCGAAAAGCGGTTTTCGGTTTTTCCGAATAATTGAAATTTTAAAAAACTCAGTTTCGGTTTCTGGAATTTGTTTAACCGTGTTTCAAATGTTATACAATTTTACTAAGAAATATAAGTTTTTTTATGAATATGGATAAGATTTTTTAAATCGTCAGGATTTTTTAAAGCGAAACCCCTTATACTAATCATTTTTTTAATTTTTTTTTATAGTTTTCCTTAAGTAAAGTCTTGTGAAAGGCAAATGAACATTTCATTGAAGTTTTATTGGAAAGCGTTTTTTTTTAGTACATTTGTTTGAAATCTATCAACAGTTATTGATCACTAGGGCAACGAATTTCATGAAAATGCATGTTTGTTTGATGATCTGTAACTAATATAGACTAAATATTTATCCGAATCATTAAATTTAGAACAAAATGTTATCCATTTGTAGTTGTATATTTTGCAAAAAAAAAAAAACTTATTATTTTGACTTTTTAGGTATATTTTGTGTTTTTAATGCATATTTGTAATTTATTTTAAGTATTTTTTGTTAGTTTGGTAAAAACAAAAAAATTTTGAAACATTTTTATATTTTGATTTAAGCAAAATCAGTTTTGTTTTTAAAAGATTTACTGAACCGAAGAAAAGTGTAAGATTATGTTCTAATTGAAAAGATATTTGGCAAATTAATTTTTTTTGTATTTCTTCTGTTTTTAAGTTCTGATATTTGCAAAAAGTTTTCTTTTTAGTGCATATTTTTAATTTTTAGCTGCATTTTATAATCGCCTATTTTCTTTTTTTATTTGCATGAAATTCATTGCCCTATTGTTCACTATAACAGAAAAAAACATTTCCCTATTTCTTTCCAATTAAATTGATTTGTTGAAAATTTGGAAAGCTGCCGATTAAAAATTGATTGAATCAATTAAATAATTGCTTAAATTCGCAACTTGTTTGACATTTTTTTTATATTATCGCTTAAAATGAATTAATAAAAAAAAGAGACAACGTCAACATAGTGTTGTTTTTTTTGTAATATTTTTGTATGTTGTTGTTTTTTATAAATGTTTATGTATTAGTAATAAATACATCCTTTGAATTCATTTGCGTAAGATTTTAATAAATTCTCATTTGGTTTGCTACCAAATTATATGTACACTGAGGAGCATAAGTGTATCACAAACCAACAACTATCACTTTAACATCCTATAATTTCTATCAATTTTACTCAAATGCAATAAAATTTTTCTTATTATGTTTGTACAAGTGTCTTCTCTCTTTCAAAAAGGTTTTATTAAGATCTGATCACAACAACAAATACACGAAGGCATATTGTAAATAAATCAAAATGATACAGTTTTGCACTCACTATTTATTTTTATATTTTTAAAACAATAATATATTTTTAATAACTGGTCCAGTAACCCTTTTCCTTCTTAAGCTCCTGGATGCTATTAGGTAGACTTTGTGTGTACCTCTGCATAAATTCTATAGGAATCGCCTCCCACACTTCCTTCAACCGCTCTCACAACTCGTTCACGCCTTTTGGAGGACTGGCATATTTTGCAAGCTGCGATTTGATGTGACTCCACAAATTCTTAATCGGATTCATAGCCGGAGATTGTGGAGGCCACGTCATCACACCAATTTTTTGCTTTTTTTTGCTAAAAAATTACTTTTTGAGCAGCAAACACCCATTTTTTTCCACTACATCAGGAAGATTTTGTTGCATGGATGGACAAATATTGTTCGATCGATGCGCACCAAGGGTCCCACTCCATCTTTTTGTTGCAGCACACGAGCACTGGACTGTCGCTGATTTTGATACGGTATGTTATTAAACATATGTGTATTAGGGTGATAACTTTTTGCATTTTTTGCAAATATCGAATCTCCCCAGACAAAATCGTGTAGGGCATGGACAAATATTAAGAACTGCGTTTTTAGTTTTTCGCTATCGTTAAAAAAGGTTCCGCACCAAACGCGTTAAAGTTTTGAATCAAACAAAGTTAAAAAAAAAACTTTTTTTGATGCCTCAACGTCTGACCATCACATCTATATAATTAAGGCATGCTGATATCAATAGTAAAGTCCGTTTTCGAGTCAATGGAATAGTTTTCTTCCAAATTTGCTTACTTACATATGTATACACCATATTTAAAAAAAATTGTTATTAAAAAAAATTTAAAATAAACATATTAAAGGCATTTTAGAAATCGCTGTCGGTGCGCAAGGTTTTTTTTACCAAATTGAACTGAAATAGTTTTTTTTATCATTAATACAATATTTGCCATTAGAAAACCCCTGGGGAGAATGTTGTCCAAAAAAAGTTATCACCCTAATGTGTATATTACTGCTTATACTAACAAATATTAAATAATTCAAAGGTTATTTGGTCTGATGAGACTAAAATTACTCGTTTTCAATCCGATGGGAGTGCATGGTATTGGAGTAAGGACACTGATACAATCCAACCAAATAAGGTACGCCAAACCGTTAAACACGGTGGTGGCTGTATCATGGTTTGGGGTTGTATATCCAAAGATGGAGTGGGACCCGTGGTGCGCATCGATGGAATTATGCGGAAGGAACAATATTTGTCCATCCTGCAACAAAATCTTCCTGATGTAGTGATAAAATGGGTCTTGTCTTGGACAATGACCCCAAACATACAGCACATGTAGTGAAAAACTGGCTAAAAAAGCAAAAATTTGGTGTGATGACGTGGCCTCCACAATCTCCGGATATGAATCCGATCGAGAATTTGTGGAGTCACGTCAAATCGCAGCTTGGAAAATATGCCAGTCCTCCAAAAGGCGACAACGAATTCTGGGAGTGGACGAAGGAAGTGTGGGAGGCGATTCCTCCAGAATTTATGCAGAGGTACACACAACGTCTACACTGATAATAATCCATGCGTGAAAATACAAATAAATGTCAAAATAACCAAAAATTTTTAAAAATAAACATATATTTGTTCATTTTACAGAAGATTTGGTTATTTTGACATTTTTTTCGTATTTTTAGCATGGATTATTATGAGTGTACCTAATAGCATCCATGAGCTTAAGAAGGTAAAGGGTTACTAGACCAGTTATTAAAAATATATTATTGTTTTAAAAATACAAAAATATGTTTATTATATATTTAATATATTTTTTACATTATGCCTTCGTGTATTTGTTGTTGTGATCAGATCTTAATAAAACCTTTTTGAAAGAGAGAAGACACTTGTACAAACATAATAAGAAAAATTTTATTGCATTTGAGTAAAATTTATAGAAATTATAGTTTGTTAAAGTGATAGTTTTTGGTTTGTGATACACTTATGCTCCTCAGTGTATATGTGGCCATATGTAATGATATAATTTTAAATCTCATACTTGTTTTTACGAAAATTTCTAATATAGCGCTATATATCATATGTTACATATAAGTTGATATTTTGTATCTCTTCATATATACTTGATATAGCTTAATATGAGATCATGTATAATTTAATGTATAATAATATTTAGGTATATATGATACAATAAATTAAAACCAAATCAATTCTATCACTTTTATATACATATGTATACATAATTATCAGAAAAGAAAAAAATTTAATTTCTTAAATACAGGCAATATTAAAAAAAGCAAAGTAAAAACGAAGAAAAGCTGCACTTAAAACAAAGTTCAAAGTTGAAATATTAAATAAACTTTGTGGATAAAAAAAAAACATTTATGTCAGTAAATCGCAAAAAGCAATTATAAAAATTGAAAAAAATATATAAAAAAGCTAATTTGACTTCTTTGAAAAAATCGATTACTTTTACACATAATTGTTTATGGCATTACTTATAAGTCAAATTAAAATCACTTCTATTTTTAAAATCCTCTGATTTATATATAAATTTTCATTATTATTTGAAATGTGAAACAACGATATTGAAAAAAACTTCCTTAATTTGCGAAAATCTCAAACAATCCATAATTTTTATAAAATTTATTTTGCAGTTAACTCAAAGCATCACCTAAGACAAATAAGAATTTCTCCGAAAGTATCTTTGACATTAATTTTAATATTTTTATATTCACTTACAAGTGAACTAGCAGATTTTAATGAACTTTGGATATGTTGTAAAAGAACAAAAAATACACGTATATTTTTTATCTGCCCAATCTTAAGTTTATGGGTCAAAAAGTGTGGTTAAAAATTAATTTGTTTTTATACAAACCTTGCCTTTAATTAACGAAAACTAGATTTATTTGTACATAGGATTAAAGTAGTCCAGAAAACGAAAATTTTGATATATACCCAGTGTTGCAAAATTTTTGAATTATTAGACCGAATGATTTCCAATATCGGGAAAAGCTGACCCACCTCCTCGATTAAATTACATAGGCATTACCATGTGGTTTTTTAGCTTATTACACCTACAATTTCTTAATTACACTCCAGATTTATACACAGTTTTCATCACACGAACGAAAAAACAATAACAAATTACACGCAATACAAAACCAAAATATATGCAGTCACTCATTTGTGCAGCGCCGAACATCTTGTAGTGCTTAATGTTACTCGAAACACATTTTTTTCAATAACAGAAATGCTTGAAAGTTTTTATAAATAATTTGTACTCCAGTCAAAAAAAAAATAAATTAAAAGTTTTTACTTTTTTCTTCCAATTTATGACGAGCTTTCAACCCCCGTATATTTACAAAAATAAGCAAATCAAACATATTAGCTAATTTGATACTAGTATTTCGATCTGGCTAAAGATCTCATCAGAACCCAAAGTTTTACTTTAAATAACTAGAACGAAATAAACCGAAAAAAGTAAAATGTGATTATTTCTTACCACATTTTGTAGCGTTTAAATATAAGAGCCCTTAAATTTTTATTAAATGCAACATATCTGAAGTTCAATTAGATATGCCGGTCCGGGCGGGATAACTCCCCTGTTAGTACTCTACGACAAATTTTAATATATTTTGCCAAGCATGGGAAAATCGATATGCATGTTAAACAGCAAACAACGAGTAGTTAAACTTACAAAAGGACATTTTAAGTTAAATTTCTTAATTAATTATTTAAATATTTGTTCTCATTAAATGATGCCGTTATATATAGCAGTTTTAAATAAGTTCGCCAAAAGAAAAAAAATATGACCTCGAAATGAATGTATGAGCTCATCCATTTATGAACTCATTCAGGCTCGTATATGAAGTAATTCGAGGTCATGAATGTCCATAAACCACCATATACGATTCATATATGTTCATATGAGTTCATATGTGATCATATAAGTAAACATTACCTCAATTTTCGTTAATGTACGCATGTATGCACACACATGAACAAATATGATTCCTCATATGAACATGTATAAATCATTTATGAACACATATGAGTCATGTAGGGATGTATTTGGACATGTATGAAAGCAGCTTAATATTTATATATATGGATCCATAAAGGTTTTATGTATTCTTATATATCATATAGACATGCATGCATGTCCCTACATAGATACATATGTAAATCTCCATACATGCTTCCATTTACCTCCATACATGTGCATTAACGAAATTTGATATAATATCTACATGCGTGATCATACATGTTCATGCATGTGTAAGTGAGATCATACATCTACATACATGAAGATATTACCTCAAATTTGTACGGAGATATATGGACATATGTATGAAGACTTTTGTATCCATATATGGACATGTATTCATCTCTATGAGCACGTAAATACAAATATACATTTAACCTTTATGGATCCATATATGAACATTTTTAGCCGGGCGGAAAAATTTATTACATTTTTTTTCGAAATGGAAGTTTAAGCTGGAAGGCTAAAATTTGAGTATGTATTAGAGTACAGTCAAACCTTTAGCATGAATTTGTATATAAAAAAAACACATTACATAGAAAGAATTTTCTTGAACGAGTTGTAATGAAATTTGTTTCTTCACAAAGTTAATGAAAAACTTCTTAAACCTCTTGTTTTTTTTCTAATAGTCAAAGTAAATTATCATATAAAAATTATAATTTTTCTGTTAATTTAGAGAAAAATTTGTCATGATCTAAAACCGAACAAACAAAATCTCACAACTTCATTATTTTTATAAAACTTTTCTTAATGAGACTTTTTCATTGGTCGTATGATATTTTTAACACATAGAATGAAATAGTTCATAAAACTTCATAAAAAACTGCATTAATTAAACAAAAAGTTTTAATTTATGAGTTCCAGTAGCACTTCATAGATCTAGTACAAATTTTAATTGTTATTATGCTGATAACTCTCTCAGTGTACGTAACGTAAATATAAAACCGCGATATTTCAAAAACTGCAAAATAGGAAATTTTTTGTTTGCCAGATTTAGACTCATCGAACCCAAAACTATATTATGTATATTACAAAGTCAGTTTCTGAAAAAGTTGATAATTCTTCAATAGAAATGTTTATAAAATATTTTTATATGAAGAGAACTTTTTTCCCTTGGTATTTGAAGAATGTGGAAAATTGGTTAGAATTTAAAGTTTTTTTTCTATTTTAGGACATTTTCAATGCATTTAATTCTAAATTTTTTTCATTGAAATCAGTGAAATTGAAGAACGATATCCTGATACAAACACCGCCATGAAATTTTTAAAAATTAAACAAAATATACGAAAAATGGGGTGAATGATGTAAATATATTTAGATGTAGATTCAGCGTACATTGGTCTATTAAAAATTATGTATTTCAAAGCCAGTTTTTTTTTTGGTCGTTGAGAAATAAACGTTTTAGAAAATCGTAGAACACAAATTTAGAGAATATAAAGTGTTATTCACAACCAAAATAATGGAGTTTTTTAACACAAATTTTATACTTTGTTCTTATAAATTTCTAAAATCAAACATTTAAACAAGCATTTATTTTCTGATCGTTTAATGACCTTTAGGGCACAGAAATTATTAACTACAACATGTAATAGAAATTGCCTTCAAAAAGCTTGTAAGGCTAAAGACAAAACAAAAAATGACTAAAGAAACATTTTTAATTGTGATCATAAATTTGAAATTTTTATTGGTATTGCAAAATCACTGCCATAAGTTGAGGAACAAGAAAAAAAGAAAAGAATATTTGTTCGTAAATTGAAACACATAGATACACACTACCTAAACCAATTTGGTTTGTTTTTCAATATTTTCTGTGAATGTGTCTGTAGTCTGTTGTCCATCTGACCAATAGTCTTTATGCCTAGTTAAACCTTTAACAAAACTGTTTTGTAACTTTCAAACGTTAATTACTGTTTTATAGGCGATAATATCTGCCAGATGATGCCACAGCACACCAACTGAACTGACAAATGTGCCTTTGGGCATTTCAAATCCGAATGGTATGTTGCTACAGACAAACATTTGTTCAATATTGTTTGAATGTTTACAAAGTTTAGCAATTGGCCATTGGTTGAATCTCACACTTTTGATTTTTCTTTTCATACTTTTTGCAATATATAAAAAAAAAATATTTTATTCTTTTCTCGTTTCGTGTTTCTTTTTTTTTTTTGCTTTTTTGTTACAAAACACAAAAGGAATATATGTGTTCTACAACATTGTAACAAATCTACCTCTAACATCATTATCATCATTCTCATCATCGTAGACATGTCATCGTTATAAATGTTTAAATACGAATATTATAAATATTTTAACGAATTTAAGATACCTTACATTTAGTTGGCATTTCATAAATGTTTAAGGCCTGGTAACTTAACTTAAATTAACCAAAGTTTAGGGCTTCACAATAGTCATAAATGCATTAAATAAACAATAGTTACACACAGAGAAATAATGCGCCAACCGAATAGAAAAGTGTATTTTAATGGTAGTAACTTATAAATTCAGTTAGTACAACGATATTTACATTAGATTTATGAATACTTTGGGTGTTGTGACTAAAATTCAGTTCAAGTGACCGAACTTTGTTGTGAAAACTAATGTTCAATTTTACCAACCAACTGAAATTCATAATAGCTGAATTTGAGTCGTAGTAAATGAATTTTAGTTGGCAAATAGCTACATTTTTCTCTGTGTGTATAAAAGAAAATTTTTGCGGTTATAGTTAAACATTGCTTATTTATAGAAAAGTTACTCGCTCTAAATTATTGTTATACCTTTTTTGCATTGATTTTAAATATGACGCATACTTAATATTAATTTACATTCGCATCACTCATACGCTGTGGGGTATTTAAAAAGAATAATAGCTAGCGTATCTACTAATCTACTCATCCGATCGATATGAACTAAATTGGAAATTGAAAAAAGAGTTAATCTTTCGAAATACAGTGCAAGCTCGATTTTCGCGACTAATTAAAAACCAAACCTGTCGCGAAAACTGAATTTTCGCGATAACAGAACCCAAAATTTTATTGAAAAATTGTATGTAATTTTTAAAATTAGTATTTTTTTTATTGATGTATTTACATTTTAAACATTTTTAAAGAAATTGGAGATTTTGAGTTGCTTTTTTGGCAAATTATTTTTTTTTATAATAACTGCTAAATCACGTAGTTCATATAGTGCTGTTGTCAGGTTATCATTTTCCAAAGCCCATTGTATGCATATGTTTATCGATGTTATAGCATCGTCCACTTTAATTTTGTGTTCTGCATGACCACTATCGTATATATCCTCAGATTCCGTATCTGATAATTCCATTTGCTACTCATTACTTTCCACATGAAATTCTTCTTGAATCCAGTTGTTTATGTCAGCATTCGTGAAAAGATGTTCCGTAGCAATTTGAGCTACAAGTGTACCAATAATTGAAAGATCTTCGTTTTCTTCCTGAATTACATTTTGTAAAATATTTAAGGGCATGTTATCCTCTTCACTCATTATGGAAAAGGAAAAAGTTAATTGAAATTATCGACCAAAAAGAATTTAAATGTTTTTTAACTTCTTCCATAGTTAATTATTTAATAATTTTCACTTTCAATCCATAAACAACTAAAATTTAATTTAATTTTTGTTTTTGTTTACTAAAAATACAAGCATATTTTTTTATTTTTTAGTCATGTTTTTTTCATCTCACAAATTCTTTGTGGCAAAAATGAATCCAGTAAAAACTTGTAAGTTCTTTGGCATCACACTGTCACTTTACTCTCTCTTTTTACCAGTTTTTACTGCGTATTTGTCTAAACGAACACCTTCCAGTAAAAACTTGTACAAATTTTTGTGTTATCGAACAAACTTAATGTTATATTTTTTAATTATTAAATTTTGGCACTTTATTTATATTATTAGGCCTGTTTTTTAAGCACCGGATTTATTTTTGGATTTATTTTGTTTCATTTAAAGTTGAATATATATCATCTTTAAACATGAAATATATTCGGGCTAGAGATCTGTTTGTTTCGCAAAAAAAGTCCATGCCTTGTGTTTTAACATGAAATTTTTTTTATTTTTATTTTAATTTAAATCTAACTCCAATTAAATTTTATAAAAATTTAAAAAAATGTTCTAAACATATAAACACAGAAACTAAATTAAGCTAAACCCGTAATGAATTTATAAAAAAATAAATGCGGTTTGGATTAAGTTTTATTCAATTCTAGAATTTGCATTTTTGCAAAATTGTATTTCACATCATATTAGCATATAAAAGCTAGCTGTCGATCAAAAAACAATGTTTTTGCTTTCAATTTTTAACGAAATAATATAAATTTAATAATGGAGCCGGCGATTTTATGAGAATGATAAATAAGTAGATCTTGCTGACATATTAAATTATTGTCAAAAAATCGTCATTTTGGAAGCAAAAGACGTCAAATAGTCATTTAGTTATTTTGGGTATTAAATATCATCAAAATGACGACAAATCGTCAAACCTGGCAACTCTGCATGCGATTGCTACTAATTCATATGTACATACATACTGCATACAAAACAAAAAAACAACAATATTTTGTGGGTTTTTTTTTGTTTTTAAGTGTTGATCATGACCATGGATGGTAACCGATTCTATGTGGTTATTGGTCGTAGTAACGATATTTTCTTTTATTTCGGTAACGGTATTTTAGGGGAAACTATACTTCAGTTATTTCGGTAACGGGATTTTAGCGTTAACGGTATTTTAGCGTTAACGGTATTTTATTTATTTCGCTAACGGTATTTTAGCGGTAACGATATTTTAGATATTTCGGTAACTTTATTTTAGGGAAAAAGATTTTTCAATTATTTTGGTAACGGCATTTTAAGGATAACGTTATTTTAGTTATTCAGGTAATGTTAATGCACACCACAATTTTTAACCGCATTATGTCTGAGTTTAAATGACTTTCTAGTTTATGATCATACTTTGGGAAACTATATCTATTTACAGAAGTTTTTTTGTTCAGATCTTGTTAGATTATTTCGGTAACGGTATTTTAAGGTAACAGTATTTTACGGATAACGGTATTTCAAGAATATCGGCAACGGTATTTAAGCGACAACGATAGTCAGTTGAAAGGTGTTAGAATCGGGGACGGTATTTCAGCGATATTGACAGCCATCCCTGCTTGCGTATATTCTTGTGTATAAGCATTGAATGTACGTATGTATGTATGTATGATGAAATAAATAGTATAATTTAAAATTTGCTTCAAAATTTTTAGAGGTCTTCCCACATTTTCACTCATAACTTTTGAACGCGTTAACCGATTTTGATCATTTTCACTAGAAAACTGCTCATGATACCAACAAACAATTTGACTGAAAATTAGCAGTACCTCTTCTGTATTGTCGGAGTATTTTGTGTTTCCACAGACAGACGGACGGACAGACGGACAGACGGACATGGCTATATCGACTTCTCTATTCATGCTGATCAAGAATATATATAGTTTATGGGGTCCCAGAATTTTTTAAAAGAATTACAAACATTTGACAAAGTGAATATACCCTCCTGCACTATGGGATGAAGGGTCTAAAAAAAAAAAAATTTTTTGTTTAAAAAAAATTTAAAAAAAAAATTTGTGTTTGCGGATTTTTCATAGCTTTCCGTATGTATGTAGCGGATAGTCTAAGAGGTGTCCCGGGATAGTACCAAACAAAACAAAATCCAAATTAAAAAAAATTTAAATTTCGCAAAATTTAGAATACAAAAACTGATTAGAAATTCAATTTCAAAAATCAAAATCTTATTGATGATTTCTAAATTTCAAATGGAAATTCTGAATTTGAATTGATAGGAAAAATAAAAAAAATAAGTTCACACTGTTTATGAAACTTTTTTATGAAATGATGAAGATTAATGAAACATTGACTTACATTTTTATGAAACTCTTCATCATATCTATGAAGACTTCATAAATATGATGAATAATTGATGACAAATGAATTATGAACAGATTCATCTATATGATGAAACTTTTTTCTCTGAGTGCAAATGTTTAAATTGTTTCAGTGTATACAGTTTTCGATTGCTATTTTTTGTAAACTTAAATTAAGCAAAAGATTCTGCTGATTTAAGCCAAATTTCCAATAAACTAAAATTCAGCTCAGAAATGTTGAGGTTAAGAAGAATGATAAACGTTTTTCTCTAAAAATTATAAACACTATTAATTTTTAAATCAGAGGCAGTTTCTGGCTGTTTTTTATGGACAGGCGTCATCAGTGATTTACCATTTAAATTGTATTATTATTCGTGTATTTATAATTGTCAGATTGTCTCTCTATGATCAATTTTTCAGCATCCTGTGGCTGTAAGAATCAAACCTGCGCTCTTCTTACATTACAGACGTAACAATACCAAGTCATGACCGTTTAGCGATCACACCCAAGTATGGCCTCGAATGTAATGCAGCTAAATTGCAGTTTTCTTTCCTATTAGCTTTTCTGTTATTGTATATTATACTCAGAAGCGAAGACACTAACAGCACAAATATTCTATTTTTAGATTTTGTTTATTTTTCTAATCTCCTCCGTCTCTATTTCACAATATTCAGCTCTTCTATAATATAAATTTAACAGATTTACTTTTGATGTTCTTATATTCTAAAATTTGTCAAAAAAAAAAATCTGCTTAGTTTTTTAAAATTTCTTTCTTTCCTCAATATTCCGAAAAGTGCTGCTATAAATGGTAACATTCTAGTATTATTATTTATTTTGGGTAGGGTATTCAAAATAAGCTTTAAAGCTAACATTCTAATCTATTTTCTGAGATCAGTTACTGTCATAAATAAATACGCGTTATTTGATATTTTTGTAAAGCCCTTGTTTAAATTGTGAGTTAGGTTATCATGTTCTTATGATAGTTTTTTTTTTTTTCTTTTTGGACTGGCGTTTTATAACTTTAGCTCCTCATATTCCGCCTGGTTTTATGCTCTTGTTAAAATTAGTTGTTGTTTTTGTGCCATCTATACGATTACATTGTAACGCCCTATTATAGTAAATGCATGCTCATACTTGCATTTTGGTATTAATTTGATATACAATCTTTGAAATACACTCGTATAAAGAAAAAGAGAGAGCTCAAATGCTATTAAATAAATTCTTTCTTTCTTGGTTATTTTGTAATAAAAATAATAAAATACGAGCATTTTGCTGTTATAAAATTTTTATTTAATTTTAGACATTTAATGATCATTTAGTTTTTGTAACTAATTTTATTTTATTTTATTATATCCATTGATATAGTGAAATTTGATCTGATATTATATTCATTTTAAATAAAGGTTCAAATTAATTTTTATTAGATTGACAGTTAATTTTATGAGTTCATTTTTGTTAGTAGACAATTAATATTAAGATCTTTATTGAACATTAGTTTTTGAGATTTGTTTTTTTTTTTTTTAAGCTGAATGTAATTTAAGTTGCAAGCGAAGAAAGTTGGCCGTTAACAAGATTTTCTCATATCTGACAAGGAGAGTCTTCGGAATAAAATCGGTTTAGAAAATAACAAACAAATCGATTTAGAAAATAACACGAATAATTATGTGTTAGATTAATCGATTAAAAATAAAAGTATAATAATTTCATACCCTTATAACTAACAATAAGCAAATCAAATTTGTTGTTTATTATTTTTTTTTATTAAATTCGATGAGTGGTCCGTAACTAAGGCGTATGATTTATATTTAGTTCATACAAACTAATTGCTCATACGTTGCGTATACTATTTTTAACGCCAATTACCAGAGTACGTAGTTGAACTCTACGAACTGTTCATTTTTGTTCTTTCTTATAAAAATAAATATTTTTTTCCATTTGTTTTCATTTGTATCTAAACCACACATATAATTATCATGATGTGTGTGATCTACTGCTTCTCGTTCGTGAAATGAAAAATGAAACGTCGCACAGTAGCGCCTGTAGAACAAGTGAGGTGGCAAAAATCAAAAATTTCATGTGCCCCTAAAAAATATTGAATAAACCTATTTTATAGGAAATTGTCCAACGATTTCAAATATGCCAAATATTGTTCAGAAGATATAGCCCTTCAAAGTTTACCGATTTTCAGTGTTCAAAAAACAAAACATTTTTATGCAATTTTGTCCACTTTCAGATGCAGAATCTCGAAAACTAGATAACGGATCGTCATTCTTTTTAATGTTATTGATAGATATATTTATTAAGAGAAGATTAAAAAAAATTGGACTGTTTACTTTGTATTGGTCCAGGTACTTTGGTATTTACAAACTATCCATTTTTTCAATATTTCTCAACTTTGGTGGAAAATAAAAAAAACTATTAAAAACTATATTTGCCATATTTTCAAAATATGTTCTTTGATTAGTCCTTTACCTATTGCAAAAATTTCCAGCTGCCCGTCCTAGCCCCATTTTTTTTTTTTTGCTAGAGGTAAAATTTTGAAAAAAGACGGTTCAAAAAAGGTGTCGCATGCATTTTTGGGCAATTAATGACATATAAACGCGAAAACCCATTCTTATTATTATTGTTAATATATATGATTTTTGTTTATGATTTAAGGTAAATTATACTATATATTTTAAAACAACCATAATCCCGTTATTAGTCAAGGTTAGCTAGATTATGAAAATGTTTGTACATTAGGTAGATTTTTGTTTTTAATTCAAGGTAGATTAGACTATATATTAAAAAACAATCATTATCCCGTGATTAGTCTAGATTAGGTAGATTAGACTATATATTTGAAAAAAAAATATCATAATCCCGTAATTATATATTTTATGAATATAGTTACGTGAGTAACAAATGAAACAGCTTCCTTGCTTGGTTTTATTGTACTAACTTTATTTATTTACAAAAACTTAGATCTACTTAAATTTTAAATTTATAAAATGATGAATCTGCAAGCCATGCAGATTTGTTGATCTTTTTATTTCTCAAACTTAAATCAAACTTAAATATTTTTATTTAAATGACAAATCTGTTAACTAAGCAGATTTGTTTATAACCGAATTACATATGTTCGTGTGTATGTTCATTTATGCATGAAACATACATACTTTGAAATTCTTTATTTATGAAGAATACAGAACCAATGAAGGATCATGTTACAAGTCTGCATGCAAACAGGCAGAACATTCAAATGATGAAGTCAATTGAATGTCAGAGCAGTCAAATGGTAAAATCTTTGACTGGGTTAGAGTCCCATATAACTATATCCCTAATAATTTCTCCTCTTTGAATTATACTTTATAGCCGTTTTGTTTGATTAAAATATTTTATATTGTCTTACTTTTAATTTGTTAATTATCCGCAAAGAAAAAGTTGATTCTGAAAAGTATGGAGAATATGCCTCGAAAACTGCATCTCTTTTAGCAAACTTATATCCACAGAAAAAGTTGACCCCGACAGTTCATAAAATATTGTCACATGGAAAAGATATAATTGAATATCAGCCTTTGACAATTGGAGAGTTTTCTGAAGAAGCACAGGAGTCCCTAAACAAATTTTATAAAAAATATAGACTGCTGAACACTTTCAAATCATCAAGAGTAAGACAAAATGAGGATCTCTTCAACATGTTAGCAGCATCTTCCGATCCACTTATTTCATCACTGCGGCATATAAAGTCACGAAAAGAGTTAGAAAATAATTATAGTTTAGAAATGATAAGCCTTTTAGATATACCTTACTTTACGGACTGTGAGCAATATTTTACAAAAAATTGAAAAATAAAAAAAAAAAATTAAAATTTTTCTGGAATAGTTTTAAATCATAAAAGCCCTTAAAAGAGACAAAAAATAAATAAAAAAATTTAAAAAAAATAAAAAATATTTTATTTTACTACCCATGAAAATGATTTTTTTACAAATATCAACTTTGCTAACCTATAAGTAGGCACCTAAGAGGCGTAGAACACTTTTCAAACACTCATTTCATAGGTTAATCGATTGTCTATCATATGCTTTTTAAATTTGTTGATTATCTCATTTGGTTCGAAAGTTATGATTTTTCAACGAAAAAACTCAAATGGCGCCACTGTGCGTCGTCAATTTGCTCTCGTTTTGATCATGAACAAAAAAAAAATATTTTTTTCATGATAAGAAGGGGCAGTGAACAAAAAACTTAATGTATTTTGCAATGTACGTATCATGAAAACAATCATAATATGTATCACGAACATTATCATGATACGCGAATTGCAAAATTCATTTATTCACCATTCCTTGTTATCATCAAAAGGGACTGATAGAAATTTTGGTTAAATTTGGTTCAAAATGTTTGTTAATTTTAATTTGAATTTTATTTTTTGTTTTCATAAATTTTTTATTTGTTATTTAGTAATTAAATTTATTAATGAAAATGAAAATTAATGAAGTTCGAGGCCATACTCTATGTTTCTTTATTAGGATATTGTCCTAACAAATAATCTATAGAGTTCTTTTGTTTTCAAATTTATTATTTGACCCTTTCAGGAATGTGTTGATAGATCTATTTCGGGAATTTTCTAGGTTCCCATCATCTATCTACACATCTCTCAATACATTCCTGAAAGGGTCAAATAATAAATTTAAAAACAAAAAAAAACTCTATAGATTATTTGTTAGGACAATATCCTAATAAAGAAATATAGTGTGTGGCCTCGAACTTGAATAATTTTCATTTTCATTTCACAATTAAAGGTCGAAAAAAACATAATTTTTATTTCTAATAAAAATTATATTAAACTTGTATTAAAGACAAATTACAGTCTAGTTTACTTCCCCTGTTTTTGTTTATGGAGAAAACAAAAAATAAAAAGGAGAAAAAAACAAAAAACGTGTATTGAATATCCACCATAGGCGGACCTCGCACATAACAAACAAGTTTTCAATTAATTTTTTGATCAATGGTGATAATCTTTAACTTCAAGCTCATATTTTAGTTCTCATGTAGTGAGTAAACTAGTTTATATGAATGTTTGATGTTTGGCATGGGATTGTTACCGCTTTCAAAACATGTTCTGATGATGGGATCCTAGAAAATTCCCGAAATAGATCTATCAACACATTCCTGAAAGGGTCAAATAATAAATTTGAAAACAAATAAACTCTATAGATTATTTTTTAGGACAATATCCTAATAAAGATATATAGAGTATGGCCTCGAACTTCAATAATTTTCATTTTCATTGCACAATTAAGGTCGAAAAACATAATTTTTATTTTTAATAAAAATTATATCAAACTTGAATTAAATTTATATTTCTTGTTTGAAATGTTTTTAATTCGATAAAGTTGGATATGATGAGTTTCGTTTGCAATTTTACCAAAAAAATAGAGATGTAACTTTACGAAAGTTGCTTTAATGTAATTTCATGCAATCGCTCAGTCCCTTAAATCAAATTTGCTAAATATAAAAGGGCCTTAAATTTTAGGTCTTAAATTTAGCTCAAATCCGGAAGTAATTTCTTATTGAGGTAACATAAGATAACTTTTAACTTTAGCTAAATAACTGATGAAAACTAGAACAACGGAAAAACTTGAACTTACTTTTTTATGAGTGTATAGGTAACAAATGAATTAAAAAACGCAAATATTAAAAATAATGTTAGAGGTGAAGAAAACTGTTGTGTTGATAAACAAATTTGAGGTGAATTTTAAATATTATTTACCTCTAAGAGTCTGGTGAAAAAATGTCACATACCTCATTTTATACACTAGAAAATACTTTGAAATTAAAGTAGGGAAAGGTGGCGTAATTTGAGGCTAGAGGTAATTTCGGATACTAATATTCCCATACTAATGCATTTTCAGAATTTCTAACTATTGTGTCTTGTTCCTTAATAAATTCTTATCACTTTCTTCAATGCATATTTTGGGAGGCGTATATTTATGACTTTTATGCAACAAATAAAATAATTATAAAAAAAAGTGTTTATTGTTTTTTGTAAAAAAAAAATATTTTGGTTTACATTTTTAATCAGGTAAATATAAAAAATTATTGTTACGTTGTGTATGTTATGAATGACGTATTAGTATTTAAACATTGCAAAAATTATGGTAGGTTTTATGACTTTGGTCATAATGGGGTAAGTTGGGACGAGTGGGTGGGTAAATTGGGCCTCGTAATTTAAGCAATTTAAACGCTTCTTAATCTTGTGTGTATGACAGTACAACAAGAAAGCAACATCCTTTAGTGTGATTCAGTAAAAGCCATACAGGATATCAAACTTTAAGAATGGATGGCGCTTTAAAGGTTTCCGCTTAGAAATATCATGCTACAAAGGCACCTACTAAATAACCACGGCTGTTATCATGTTCCCAATATCTATGGATATAAATTTTTGATTAATTTTTTTCAAAAAAAATGACAGTGTAATTAAATTCTAACAATTCAGTGAACTGCATCACATGCAAGAGGGCTGCTCACCTAAAATGTGCTAAAATAGCTTTTATACCCTCATTCATTACAACTCAGAATATTCAGACTAATATAAGGTGGCGCAAAAATAACCTTCCGATGTTTTTTTTTTATTATGTATTTATTATGTATAGCATTTTCTGATATGAGGATTACTTTTGCGCCACCTTATATTAAGAATTTTTCCTTATGTGTGTCATGTTTCATTTAATTTTATAGTTTTATTTCTTTTTGTTACTTTTAATCATTATTATCTAATAAACAAGAATTGTCATCTAATATCATCAAAGTATCTATCATCTAATAAACAAGAACTTCAATTAAAACTACAGTTTTTTAAATATATTTTTTATGGAGTCCCAAATTATTCCGCCTCTTCTTCATTGTTAAATTACCATTTACCTATCTTTGGAATGGATCTATCAAAAGACTTAAAAATAGAGATGCGTGGTTTTGAGGAGGTTAAATATAACTAGTCCCAAATTACCCTACCTTCACCTACTATATAAATAAGAGTGCCTAATTTTGAGGCTATTTGAGAAAATGCAAGATGCACCCTAAAAATAAAGATTAACATGTTTTATAGAAATTCCTAAAATTTTTTTCAAATTCCTCCAAAAACACAATTTTCTTGGAATAAAAAAATTGTTACAGCCGCTTTTAACAAAAATATTGTCAAATATAAAAAAAAATATAAAAAGTCAAAGATTCCGCATCAAAAAATTTTTTAAAAAAAACTCCTTCTCGACTCGAGATAATAAGATTTTGATGTAATTTTTTTTAAGTTTTTTAATGCGATTTTTATAAAAACAAAAAATCAATTCATCTTTCACTTTTCATCCGTTGTTTGTTTTGAATAGGTGTTCTTCGAAAAAGTGTTGATATCCGCTTATAATTACAATGCAACAATGTTTCTAAATGTTCAAGGATGATTTCAGTATTCTCTAAGGAACCATAAAAAGGGGAAAAATGAATATATAGGAGGAAATGTGGAAGAAAAAATATCAAGTAAATGCAAATAAAAAAGAAAATGTTATGCATAATTAAATGAAATAAGAAAAGATTTCAATGGGCAACCATGTGAATTTTGTTTCTTACTAGATTCCTTGTTCCAAATATGCAATGTTCCTATACTATTTAAAAATTCTGGGTTTTTAATCAATTCTGATTAGATTTTGAGCAGCTGTTCGATTTCAATAACTGTTGGTTTTAAATGATAAATAGTGCAAGTGAATAGAGAAAAAAGCAATAACAATGTTATTATTGTTAGAAAATTAGAAATATTTTGTAATTTATAAATAAAGTTTATGAAATAATACGTACAAATCATGGTAAATACAAAATCCTAATCCCCTATAGATGTTTAAAAACTATGCCATTTGAAAAATATATGAATAACTATAATTTGTAACTTTTTACGCGAAAAATGTCTCGAATTAATAAAATTTGTTAAAATTTCGAAAAAAAAAGTTTTGTGGTAAGTATTTTGTTTGAAAGTTATAATTATTATTGTACGACAATGATTTCTCTAATGACACTACTTTTGTTAAAAAAAAAATAATCTTTATAATTTACAAATTTTGTGGCTAAATATTTATTTCACAATTATTGTAGATTATGCATTAATAGAATAGATTTTAGTGGATGTTTTATGTTAAATATCCGAAATTTACTTTCGGTTCGGGCATAAGTTCATTGATTCACATTTTATTGGGATGTAACACAATTTGGTAAAAATCGGTTTATAATAATGGGTGGACTGGGCTGACACCATACATAGGACCATCTGGGAAAATGCGGGTGTTGGCAGGACTACGAGTATTCTCTGGAGGCAGCCCGGAAACGGACAAGACGAGGAAAATTCTGAATCTCAGTAGAAAGGAACTGAGTCTTTTGATGGAAATCCTCTCGGGACACTCGACACTTAGGGCCCATCTCCACCGTATTGCTAGGGCGGACTTGGAAGTGTGCAGGGCCTGTGGGGAGGACGAGGAGACCTTGGAACACTATCTCTGTGAATGCGCGGATTTTGCCGGGATCCGGGTCGAAATACTATCCAGTGACCCAATATACACATTGGGGGATCTTAGGGGCATAGGATGGAAGAAGTTGAGGAGTTTCGTCAGTGCGACGGAGTTCCTGGGGTAGAAAGCTGACATAGGACCGATTGTTTAGAGCGCACAACAAGCCGACATTCTGGCTTAAGTGTAAGTCCTCAGGGACTTGTGTCGGATTAGGGAAGTATTTTCCCTTCTCCGAATCCTCTTTTCGACCTAATAGGCACACTTTGTAAGAAGAAACGTTTGATCAAAAATGAGGGTTTTTCTTTTAAAATTTGAAAATTCCTTCACACATCTCGGATATATTTCGGGAAATTATTACATCTGACCAGAAAAAATACTAAATAACTCATGTTGTTGCGGTAATCAATTAACAACATTTAATTATGATCTGAAACCTGACAATGCAAAATGAAATGCAATTTTTTGAATAATTTAGTATTTTTCATTAAACGTTTGGAAATGTTCAAACGTTTCATTGAATAAAATGACTCTGTAAGACACTACAAATCGTCACATAAAATCCGAAAGGCAGTAACTAACAAAAAAATTCAAAATTGAAAAATTTCTTAAACTTAATGAAAAATTTCTTACACTTTATGAAAAACATTCATAGTTTAAATGAAACAATTTTTATGAAACTTTTTCATTAGTCGTATGAAATTTTCAATAAATAATATGAAATTTTTCATAAAGTTGTATGAAAAAATTTGTTAATTTAGTGAAAAACTTCAATAGACGAGTTCCAGTAACAATTCATAGATCTAATGCAAAAATTCATTGCTACCATTAAGATAATTCTCTCAGTGTAGTGAAGTTTTTTTTTTTTTTGGTAATGATTTATAACGATTGTTGTTTAACCAATTAATTTTATCTTTTTTGTTATCGAAATAAATTAGTTAATGTAACTAATTTTTCTCCAAACTTTTTATGTTTTAAAAATACCCAGTCAAAAACTGCCAGTGGTACAAAAAATCTGGCACTGGCATGCCGCTGGCTAACCGAGGAATTGGCAAAAAATAGGCTGAGACCACTAAGTCAACGATGGCAAAAAAATGTTTCCCAGTGATATCCAGTCAGAAATTACCAACAGCTCAGAAGTCTAACAACTGGTAAAGCATTTATTTTATAAAAATTATGTTTAAAAAAGTTTGTAGTCGGAAGGCTTTAAGTTCGATTCCGGTTCCAGGCATACATTTTTCTTGGGAAGTTTTTTTACTTTTTAATATTTTTTTAATATAACATCGATTATTTTGTTTCTGGAAAAACTCTTTTTAGACCAATTTTTTTTTTTAATTTCCCAAAGTTGGCAAGTTTCAGCAAACCTTATGCCAGTGCTGACATGTTTGATCAGCCAACTTTCATTTTAAACTGTCAATAATTATATGTCTCGTTAGCTCAGTGGTTAGAGCTGACGGCTTTAAATCCGTAATCCGAGTACAAATCCCAGCAGAACAAAAAACTATAAATGAACTTTTTTTTATATTTATTTTGGAAAATCTATTTTTATACCACCTGTTTCGTGTTTTTACCAAGGTTTTGCCAACGTTAGAAATTTTGTTTCCCCAGTGTTTGTCCGACACTTTTTGAACTTACGGACCTTTTGTCTAATGATTTGATCATTTTGGCGTTGGGAAAGCACTTGTTGCCCGCACTTCTACCGTTTCTTAAAGTGCCTCGCCAGCGGTGGTCCGTTTGTCTTTTTCTGTCTGGGTACTTACAAAAAAATTTTTTTAATTAATTCCGAAGCAACATGTTTTATCTTAAACTTTTGTATTGGAGTTACGCATTCTTGGTTTCAGAGATATCGAGCACAAAACAAATTCATTTTTGTCACTTAAGCTTGATTCTTAATTTTAAATATGTACTAAGCTTTAAGTAGTTTTTTATTTATAATGTTTTTTGTTTCACCCGTAAAAATCTAAAAAGCTTAGTTATGGTCTTTTGGATTGTAGGTGACGAAATCTTAATTTTAATTTATTTTATAAGATAAGCCACCTACTAAATATTCCAAAATATACATGTGTAAGCTTAAGTGGGTAGTGTGCTAGCTTATGAGTGCAGTGATCGTCGGTCCGATCACCAACACAGTGTTTTCATTTATTAATGAAAAATAACACTTCGAAGTTTCTTTATCGATGTATTTCTTCCTTTGAAAATGGAATAGAGGAAAGGTAAAAGAGGGGGAAAGATGAACTGATTCAAACTAAGCAACATTGTTATTGTACGAGATTATAAATCTTTAAGCAGTTGTTAGATAGTTGATAGAGAGTTGGCGTTGAAGCTTTTTAATTCAAAGATCTCTACGTTCTCTTACTTCGGTGGTGTTAATAGCTTTGGGAACACCGAAGAAAATAAAATATTGTATACAGAATCAATTTTGGCATTAAAAAAATAAATCGAAATTTTTTTTCAAAATTCCCCCCACCCTCTCCACACTTGCGCTGGAGCCGCCACTGTAGTGTGTGAAGGATAAAATAAAAATTCTAATATTTGTTCTATGACCATTATTTAACACCTCAGTGCGTATGATCAACGTTATATTTATCATACGTTCAGTTGGCGTTGGCGGGACAGTTGATATGGAAAGCATCATATGTTCATGTGCATTGAATATGTGTCAGATTAATTTCGATGCATAATTTTGTGAAACCTTTTTAAAAGTAACTTTATTGTGTGTTACGAAAATGAATATTTTTTTTGACAAATATTTCGAATTACTGACCCACGATTTGCATAAATTACAAAAATCTACCAACACGATGGATATTAAAACCGTTAAAACAAAAATTCGAAAAAAATGCGAGTTTCATATGCAATGTTACAAAAGAACAAAGAAGATGAATTTAAATGAAATTCAGAAGATAGATTACAATGAAAAACAGAGTATTACAGCGCAAAGAGTTAGCGGCAGTAGCTGATATCGAAAAAAAAACGAAAAAATATTATCACATTCACATTGAACGTGAGATATTTTATGCAAATAATGAAATTAAAATCCAGCGATGGAAAAAAAATTCAATACTACTCTACATGGCTGATCCATCTATGGCCATAAAAAATAAATTCACATAAACAAAGTGTTAATTTTGCCACTGTACTCAAAAGTAGTGGTTGGCTTGGTTGGTTGATTGTTGCGGTAAAGCTACTGGTTGCTGGATGGCTGGCTGGCTCACTGGCTGAATCTCTGTTGCACTGCCAGTTGGTAGTGGCTGCCAAATAAATGCGAACACGAATGATGATTTGTGCCTTGACATTACAACGATTTCACACCATAGGCGACATATGATGTGGCTGTGGCAATAATAACAGCGAGGAAGGCTAAAAAAAAAAAAAGTTAAAAAAAGGATGTGTTATCGATGTGAATGGATAATGTGTACACGTAGATGTATGGTTTTATTAAATGTGGTTGATAGTTACTTACATATACATACACACACACTATTACATTACATACACATACATAGTAATATTAGTTGTGAGAACAAAACTTATGTACGATCGGGCGAATGAACGAACGAACGTACTGCGAGCATGTCGCACAAATAAAAATAAGATAAGAAGATAACTTAACTTCACTATAAAATACTTGCCAACCATACAAATATTTCATAACGCGAAATACAAAAAAACAGCCAAAAATACATTGAACACTAAACTCACGTTTTCATTGGCACATACTTAACAAACACATACACAAAAAAATTTAAAGGGATAAATGTGAATGTAATAATAGCACTCTCAGGGAGAACAGTTTCATCATATCGATGAAGTTGTTTCATTAATCGTTTGTCATCAATTATATCAATTATACATCTTTGCTTAGTATTGTAGTATTTAATTGTTTATGGATTTTGGACAAGTCAACGTCGTATAACATAATTAACAAAAATTTATTTTAATTAAAAATTAATTTTGTCTAGAATTCGACTACAGATTTCCAATATTTTTAAAATGGCTTTTGGAAAAGTTTGCTATAATCCTTTTCAAAAACCACAACACAAAAAGCAAAAAAAAAGTGTTCGGAAAGTTGGTCAAAATCTTAGGAATTTCTCAATTTCCGTTTGGCCAATACATCTGTGTATCAGGTAAAATAACTTTAATAGATCAAGCAAAGCCATTGACCATGCAATATAAAAAATAAAACGATGTCGATGATTTTGAAATGAACTCGGTTACGGGATATTCATCATTAGGTGCAAAAGTTGCCAATAACAATGAGGATTTGTCTGAAAATGATGCAGTCTCATTTTCGGAAGAAACAAAGAAAAAGTTAAAAAAGAGCATAGATTTATTTACTTGAATAAGTGCTTAGAAGAGATAAGTGAATCTCTAATTTAAGTTAAAAATAACTTTTCTAAATTCAAAAAGGAAGAAATTGTAAATTATATAATTTCCATATTTAGGAAAAATCTTTACTGACATTTTGAATCACGTAAAATAAATTTACAATGCATCTGCAGGTGACAAAGATAAACGAATTCGAGTACCAACATCTCGTAAAGCAAGTATAAAATATCTGAAACCCTGAAACTTCACTATTTTCAATATCTTTTACACAACAAAAGTTATGACATTTTAATTGATGTCACTACCCTTCAAATTTCGATATTTCAAAGCTGCAGCGTTGCCATAGATTTCCAAATAAAAAAAATATTTTTTATTCTTATTTTTTTATTCTAAAGGATCGTATAAACCGAGAGCTTAATAACGTTGATAGAGGAGATGTAGAAAATATATGGAATTCTGTTAAAGATACGCTAAAATCAATAGCAGACAATACCCTGGGAAATAGAAAAAGAACCCAAAGAAAAGAATGGATGACAGACGAAATATTACAACTAATGGAAGAACGTCGCAAGTATAAAAACGTAAATTATGAGCAATACTATGAATTAAATAGAGAAATTCAAACAGCAATACGCATTGCAAAGAACGAACACCTAAATAGTCAATGTCAGGAAATCGAAAGATTGCAATACTTACATGATGACTTTAGCCTCCATAGAAAACTAAAGGAATCCGCCGGAATATACCGCAAAACAACCCCAAAAGTGTTATTCAATAACGACAACGAAGGTGTTTTTGATATAACAGAAAAGAAGATTATCTGGAATGAATACATGCAAAAAATATTTACTGATGACAGCCGATCAAGCTACGAAACGAGCGCTCAACAGCCACTAACAGGAATTTCTATCACTAAAGCGGAAGTGAATTCAGCAATAACAGCCTTAAGAGACAAAAAAGCCTGTGGCCCAGATGAGATTCCTTCTGAAATACTTAAATTAATAGACAACGACAACATCCAACTTCTAACAGATTTGTTTAACTACATTTACTACACTGGCAAATTCCCACAAGATTGGCTTAAATCCACTTTTATAACCATACCCAAGAAAAGTCACTCAAAATATTAAAACGATTATAGGCTTGTTAGCCTAATGAGTCATGCCCTCAAAATATTTCTCAGAATATTTCACTGCCGAATAAATGAAAAATGCGAAAAGAGGATGGGTGCATCTCAGTTTGGTTTTAAAGAGGGTATGGGCACCCGCGAAGCACTTTTTTGTATACAGACACTGGTTCAGAAATGCAGAAATGTGCAAAAGGATGTTTTCCTATGCTTCATTGACTACGAAAAAGCTTTCGACACGGTGCAGCATGATAAACTGATGGAAATTCTTATATCTGTTGGCATAGACTACAAAGAAATCCGATGCATTAGGAGTCTGTATTGGCATCAGACAGCACAAGTTGATGTCAACGGAGACCTCACAGAAAATATAGAAGTTTCCAGAGGAGTCAGACAAGGCTGTATTTTGTCCCCATTATTATTTAATATCTACTCCGAAAGAATCTTTCAGGGATCCATATGTAATGTACGGAAAGGAATATATATGAACGGCATGTTCCTTAATAATATTCGATATGCCGATGACACCACCTTACTGGCTGATAGCATGTATGGACTTCAAGATCTAGTTAACAAACTGACTACATACAGTGAAGCATATGGCCTGAAGATAAATATCCGAAAAACGAAATATATGATTGTAAGCAGAAAAAGTAACCACAACACAACCACCTTAAGAATACAAAACTCCTATGTCGATAAAGTCCAGAGCTTTAAGTATCTGGGAGTTACAATCAATGACCAGAATTAAGATGCCGTATTGAAATGAAAGAGAAGCATTTTTTAAATATAAGAAAGTTCTCGCCAGCCATGACATTAAATTTGAAACAAAACTTAGATTCGTCAAAACATATGTATTGTCAGTAGTTCTATATGCAACGGAGGTGTTGACTATTAAAGCAGTTGACGTAAAAAGACTGGAAGCCTTCGAAATGTGGATCTACCGACGAATACTGAAAATACCATGGACCCACTTTATATCTAACAACGAAGTACTAAGGCAAGTACACCGCGATAGAGAGCTCTTAGCCACTATAAAGATAAGAAAACCGGCATACTTGGGTCACATTATGAGAAACCCAAAATATAACATCCAAGAATGGACTGGTATCCGAGATGTGGGGAATCTCCTGAGCGAGGCGAGAAATATGGACGCTTTTGCAGAAATTATGAAAAATTTATGAAATTATTTATCATCCAATGTAATATAATCTACTTCAATTGTATTGGTCGCTGAAATTCGGAAAACGAATTGGCAAATAAAGAAGATTTAAGACATATATTATCGCCAAATTATCTTCTGAAGGAAAAGTGGATGATATTTTGATAGAATTATATTATCGTCTGGAAGTTTTAACTGGGTATTATTTTATTTGGAAATTTGATATACACACATTATTGCTATTCAATAACTATTAAACACTATAATTAATTTTTGTTTAAATTTACCCAACTTTTAGTAGGAAACTGTACTCCTACTATAAGTTGGGTAAATTTGATCTATTTGTTTAATAAAAATAATTACGCACATTGTTTTTAAAGTAGTCCACATAAAACGTGTAAAAATACATGAAAAGTGAATATAAAATTAAATAAAATACTAAAATAATGTGAATGTTTACTAAATTTCTGCGTAAAAAAACCGCACAACGTGTAAAAAATGCATATAAAAATTTGTAAAAATGCAAATGCTTTTATTGTAAAAAAAAATTAAAAATTACTTCTAAAAAACAAAAATTCTTTTTGTAAAATAAAATATCTTTATTACTTTTTTTATTCCGATAAGTTGGAATATCTTGTAAAAGATTCAAAACAAAAAAAAAAATGCTCTGTTAAAGTTGTATTGGCTCGAAATGTTTGGAACAACTGCTGCACTTGATGTTGGTTTTGTCTTCACGCAATATCTTACCAAACACTTTTTTTAAATGACATTTACTGACGATAACTGGGCCAGCTGCATGAACAATTTTATAATGATTTTCTTCACGAAATTTTCATTTCAATAGTAATAGCTCCAATACCTTTTTTTTGTAGTAAATGTCGATAGAAGAAATTTAGATGATTGAAAGTACACGTCTTCCATATGAATACCAATATTATTTTCCATTTAAGGCAATTTTAGCTACGCTTATGGAATAGTGTAAGCATATTGTCTCCGTCGTCGGATTAATGTCATATTACTTTCATTTCCATATTACCGTCATAATTCATGGGAATAAAATTATATTTTAATATTTTTTTTTTCACAATTGTAAATGTCATTAATTGTTATACTATTGTAAGTTAGTAAATTTACAAACTATAATAGTAAAAAAAAAAATGGTTATATTAACAAAATACAAATTTTACGCCCATAATATTCAATTATAGACAAATATTGCCTGTTTTTACATTATGTGTGTATTATTCTTATTCAAAGTATGTACAAAATAATTTTACGCATTTGATGTTCATTTCTACTCACTATGAGTTATATTAAACAAAAATTTACCCAATTTAAAGTATTAAATTTAAAATCAGTTTTTAGAGTGAATGCTTATCAATTACATTAGGTTAAATATTTAGTTATATTCAAAAGTTGTAAATTCTTTAACGTATATTTATGTGTATTCATCGCACGAAAAGTCCATTAACTAATCAATGCTATTTTTTCAATCTCCACTGTACATTCAACTAACAACAAGCAACAGCTGAATTGTAAGTAGCAGCAACAACAATAACAAAATCGACAATGGCAGCAGTAGTTGAAAATTGCAATATTTTGCATCCGTGCATTCCTACGTGCATACAACCCAAACGATGTACCCCATCAACCAACCAACCATATATACTCTCAATAGCGGCAACTGGCATTTGACACGAAATGCGAATACGCCGCTTATTCGTATCATACTCAAAATTTACAAACATTCATACTTATACAACGTAGAAATGTCAGACATTGAAAGACTGACAGTTGAGAAGATAGATAGACAGACAGTTTAAAAAAAAGAACAGAACAGAACAGATACGACGATATGTTACTTCTTGTTATATATACGCAGCAGACTGAAAATAAGAAGCAGAAATGCTACTTAAAGTGTAGAAACGTAAACGTGTATACCATCCTAGCTACATCCATACGTATATAGATGACTGGATAGACGGATGGATGGTTTGTTATTTAGATGGATGGCTGCTGCATAGAGATGGCAGCATTAATGCTTTTTTGTTTTTGGGGAACAATGGGTCACATATTTTGCCTGCAAGACTATAATCCACAATCTGGAGATTATGGTCAAACGTTTAAGCCCAATGGACAATAGCGGAATACCTGATTTCGGGATTATGTCCGAAAAGCCTTTGCCTATTTATGTGCTATAGACCAACACTCGGGGGATGCCTCCTACTGATGCAGAACATTGTGTTAATATTGGGAAAATAGGTTATGGGGAGGATGGAATAGGTAGCAGTGTGTATGGATATTTGACTTTAATTTCTTTAAATTGTAAGTGCCATACTGGTGGATTGACTTAAGAACGAATTCTCTCTGTAATGCGTTGTACGATTCAATGGACTATCGACCACAAACGGATTTACTAGACAAGCGGAGCTATGGACGGATCTCCAACACAAACATAAACTCGGGCCCGGGGTATAAGTTCACTTATCTCAGCAGAACACTTCCTCCGGTAGTTTTGATAGAACAATTACACAACTCCGACGATGCTGCAACGAATCAATAGAGCTGTACCCTACTGTCAATAATGAGCACCAACGCCCTCCTTTGCTGGAGGTGCAAAAGCTCAAAAATAGACTTTGAAGCCCACAAGTAGAATATTTTTCTGAAAAGAGTACACAGGGTTGGAAGTTAGACCAATAAAGTGGTTTAGGAAGATAAAAAAGAGAGATTGAGAAAGAACGAAACCTTGCGTTGCCCCTGCATTTGACTGAAACTCATAAAATGACACCCCATCTATAACAACTCGTATAGTGCGATCTTTGATAAAACTCGATATGAATCGAGAGAAGTCATCTCCGACACCAAAAGCAATGACCTTTGACATGATTACGTTATGCCACAAACGCCATGGAAATATCTAGACTCTATATAGTTAAACCTATATAGAGAAACCACTTTGTTCTCACCAAATCTGTAGATGAACAAACTTAACGCTTCGAAAGAAACGCCATCAGGTCTCCAGTAAAACAACTTCTAAGAAAGTCATATCAAGGAGCGTCTAAATTTAGGAGATGCAATCAACATCGCACAGGTTATGCGACACGACATCAAACAAACCACGCATGCATTTGCATCTTAATCCCCAAATTTGGGCTGCCATAGTAGACCAGGTTGAGACTACCAAGTTATTCCATCTTCCACTAAAAATATCACCATTACAATTAACACCACTGCGTTGTTTTTCTTTTGTGTAACATTATTTAATTTGTTCGGACTGACTGCACAACTTCTTTTCACAAAATGTTAATCTAGAATGACACTAAAAAAACGTAGACGCTTATAAAAAACAGACTGATAATCTTATAGTTGGCGCAACTATAATGTGGCTGTAGTTACAGAGAGGATATGATAATAAATATCATATTATGATTGTATGCAAGATAATAATATGATAACAGAAAAAAGGAGAGATTTTTTCTATAACATGATTAAAGTAATCGTATTGTTGGTGAAATATGATTACTACAATAATTATTTAATTGAAACAACCATTTATGGCTGCAGGAAATATAATTTTGTGGCAGCAATCATATTGCAACCACATTTTTTCTCTGCGTGTAATATACATATATTGTTTAAAAGGGTGTAACTTTTTTGTTTCCCTGAATTTTATGCTAAAATGTTTACAACATATAGAAAAAGTTTCATTGTTAAATATAAAAAGATTAAACAATAAATACAAAAATTCTAAAAATTATAATCCCCTTAATTGCAAAATATATCAGTTGTGTAGACAATTTTCTGTGTACAAGCGGTTAGTTATGGCTTTTTGCTTTTGACATATAAATTCTCCTGTAGTTAGGGTTTTTGTAATTTGCTATTTTCGCTATTTTTTATCGAGAGAGTCAAACTTTTTTTGTGGGCATGTATTTTGAGCCAATACATCGGAATCAATCCTAAAGGCGATTTTGATTTTTTTGTTATATATTTGCGTTTGAGTCCCATGGATTTTTCATGGAAGCAGTACCAAAAAAATATTTTTGACGACACTTTTTTTAGAAATGTTGAGTCAATAAACTCGAATCCCCAAAAAAATTACAAAATGTCAAGCAGTTTAACTGGTAATTCTTTTAATGTTGTATTTCCGATATAGTTTTGACCGCAATCTTAATTAGAATAAAAAAAATTATATATGAAAAGTTGGCATAATTTGTAAATTCAAAATGATCAAAAAAAAAAACCTGCCCAGACCAAGTTCTTATATTAAAAGTTCGGAATGTGGTGGCGAAAGATGTCGAAAACCAAAAATCGTACACTCAAAAAAAAGTCAATAAATTCAGCAACATTTTTGCTGTTAGAATTCTTGCAAAAAAAAAAACAATTCTAGTATTAGCAATAACGTTACTAAATTCAGCAAATTTTTTTACTAATTTTTTTTGCTGATATTAGCAATTTTTCGGCAAGGATCCTCCCAGCAAAAGTGTTGCTGCTTTTACAGACTTTTTTTTAAGTGTATTTTTTGAGTTAAAATTTTACGCAGTAAAAATTTTAAACATAACAGTTACATTTGTTAGCCCATAGTGTTCAGTAGTTTATTTTACTAAATTGAACACAAAAATAAAAGACAAGGATGTTCATAAAATATGTAAGAAATAAATGTAACTACTAACTACCACTACCTCAGTTACCACAACTACCAGTTGCTTTGGTTAGTTCCTCGTTTGGTTACCTTTTTTGTTGTCTACTTCTTGCTCTTTGTTTGTATTCGATTGTGTACGCACATTTTGGCATTTTCCAATGATGATCCCCACAAAGTGGATTGTACTAGTTAGAATTCTGGTAAAAGCATCGATGGACACATATAAGGGTGGATCGAAATTTCAGAATATATATAAATTTTTAATTTTCCCAGTGTACAAATGGAGTCCAAGAAGACTCATAAAGAAGCCTTCAAACATACTAAAAATCATAGCTTCATGAGGGTGTTTATCTTTGCCGATGAAGTCTCTTTTCGAGCGCTGTTTTATGACTCATAAAAGGCTCCGAAATGTGTCATATATCATCATTGAAAAAATTTTCAAAAATGTTAAATTAGTTTCATAAATAAGTTCCAATATTGAAAATCGTCATATTTTAGAATCTTTTAAGAGTCGTAATTCCTGAGCGCTCAGAAATGTGTTGGCTTCGGTAAAATTAAAAAAACAATTTTTCAACTAGAAAAAAAGGCAATTTCTTAGGTAAAGAGAGCATAAAAAATTTAATTTATTAGAAAGTTTTAGATTAAAAAATAAAGCAACAACTAAAAACGTTCTTGGATTGGGATAAAACTTTACATCACGTCTTTTCACATCTATAAACACTTCCCATTATCGAAATTTGATAAAAATTTTGAATTCCTACTCCACCCCAACACACAGGTACACTAAATTATGTGCCCCTTTTACTTATTTGCATACGGATGTGCTGTGTGATGCTGGTTTTTACACGCTTAAATTCAAATGCCGCTAATTTCTCTTTGACGTTTTTCGTTGTTTTTGACCAAAATGACTGAATGACTGACTGACATGTGACTACATGGTCATTTCTAAATTCTATCAAAGTCCTTGTTTAGCAATGAAGTTGATGATGAAAGTCTTTACATACACACATGCGGAAATTTCATCAAAATACTTTGTATTTTTTAAAATGACATTTGGCTATTTATTTACTATACATGGAGTTTAAGTGGTTGACTTTTTCCTTACTGTGAATATTAAACAATAGATTGAGATTTAACTAGAGATTGGTTGTAATATGAAATCATTTGTGATTACAAAATTAGTGGTTTGTCTTTGAATTTTAAGTTTTTGGAATAAAACTATTTGGGAATAAGTAAATTTGAAAATACAGTGACAGAATAAAAGTCTATAGAAATTGAAGAAGAGCATGATCATGGTTTATAAACACTAACCCTCAAATACTAATGACGACTAAAAAACTCACCTTCAAAAATGTATCATTAACTTAATCATCAAAAATACCATTAGCCCTAAAATACCCTAACGAAATATCCCAAAATACCGTTATGCATAAAATGTCCTATCGAAACAACTTAAGATATTTTTAATTTTCTCCAATGCATTGAAAAACAAAAGTGAAGAACTTGTGAATGGATCGCTGTATAAACAGCACAGCATAAACTGGTTTACAATCACTTTTTCTACTCCGAAGAATTTGTTTTGGGTCAGTTAAACTACTGATTACAAGTGACTTCCAGAAGGAAATAAATCAGTGCTTGAGATAACTTATAAATACTTGACACTCTAATAAATTTTTGTTGAAAATTGCTCTTATTACACCTGTGCGCCCCGGTAGGCTAGTTGGAGCGTGCTGGCCGTGCGGGGGTCGTGGGTTCGATTCCCACCAGAGACAATGGTCTGTTTTTGCTACAAAGCGCCTAAGGCCATAGTAGCTAGTGCTCGGTTAGGGTAATAGTATATAATTTGTAATTATATGTATATTAATTAATAAAAAAAAATTTGTTACCTGGGCAAAAATAGGCACCGTGTTTAAAATTGAATATATAGTCACATTGCCGTTTATTGTTTTTCCCTTTTGAAGGTAATCGATGTGAATTATCCCGCGTGCATCCCATCTGTTGCCATCATCTTATTGGCCTTGGCCTTCTTCGGAGCCGGTTCACCCGAAGAAACCCTTTGTTTAGCCTGCTGCTTGGTCTCCGGAGAGTTGTAATGGATCCATGTTTCATCCACAGTTACAAAACGCCTCAAAAACTCATTTGAATTGCGGTTAAACAACTCCAAACAATCCTTTGAAGTTGGCACACGATTACGTTTATGGTAAATTGAGAGAAAACGCGGCACCCATCTTGCAGACAGCTTTCTTAAACCCAACTGATCATTTAAAATCGAAACCACACTGCCTATGGAATCAATAATCTCACGCACTTTTACTCTTCGATTTGCTTCATTTGTACTTGTGCGACCACAACGAAAGTGAGTAAACCACTTTTTTACCATTGAAATCGATAATGCAGAGTCCCCATAGTATTTCTCCAGCTTTTCCTTGGTCTGATTGACGGTTTTTTTTTCGCAAAAAATAATGTTTAATGAGCACTCGAAATTCACTTTTTTTAAATTTTAAAAAAATCCACGAGGTTGTATGTTTTGAACAGCTGTTAAACGCAAAGTAAATGACGGAACTTGCTCAAAATTTGACAGTAGTCTACTAACAGGTGGTGCTTGATGGGAGCAGTGCTGCATTTTATATAACTACGAGGGAAGTTCGAAAAGTCACGGACTTATTGATCCGCCCTCGTAGCTTCTTAGTTTATAAAGTTATGAATACAATATGTAACATTTTGTTTGTAAGCACTCTTTATATAAATAAAGCACCCTTTGGCAAAATGTTAGTTGAACTCAAAAAAAAATGAATAGAGTTAGCAAACTAGTCAGTTGAGTCATCAAAATTTTTGTGGGAGGATCCATGTAGAAAAATTGCTAACATCGGCAAAAAATTTTTAAATTTAGCAAAAAGCGTTACTGACAAAATTCTTTCAAATACGTAAATACACTCATAATAATCCATGCATAAAAATAGAAAATTATTGTAAGAAATACAAAAACTTTATTAAAATGTAAAAATGTTCATTTATTTTACAAAAAAAATGGTTATTTTGACATTTTTTCGTAATTTTACGCATGGATTATTATTAGTGTATGCAAGCTCAAATGAAATTGGCAAATTAACTGGAAAAGGAAATACTTCGATAAATCAAAATGAGCTAAGAGATGTTTATCCAAGTTCACCATAAATGGTTTTTTTTCAGGCGATATGATAGGGAATCTTTTTCATGTTGTAATGGTATACATATATGAAACAATATTAAGCGAATTCGTGAACTTTATTTCCTCTTTCACTTAACTAAATCCCAACATAATCGGAAAAATCCCTCTTGACCTGTTTCAATAGCTTTCATTTAATTAAGCCTCATTTCACTAGGACCTGAACTGACACATTTGTTGTAGTTTTCCTTGCACAATTTGACTAAAATTTTAAGTTAAATTGTAACGGGACATTTAGTAATCAGGCCTAAGTGTAGTATAGATTTAAATTTTCAATATCTATTTAATTATATATTAAATAAAAAATAAATATATTGAACAATGTATTGAACTGTAAACAACCATGGATGCGATACGAGAACCATATGGTCCACTAACATAAACACATACGTTTGTCTGAATTTGTACACTGCGTTGCATAGCTATAATAACAAATGATTTTTGCTATTTGTTTCTAATATTACAAACATTTTTTTTTTTAATTATAACTGTTTTTATGAGTGTGATAGCTGATATGTTATTGTGTAAAATTTAAGAGATTACTTAATTGATTTAAGAGAAAAATTGTGTAATACTATTTCGTTAGTGTTTCATAACTATAATTACATATATAGAATTATTTTTGTTTTTATGCAATTTTGATCCATTTGCAATAAAATGCCGCGTAGTTCATATCTTAGTGTTTTTTTAAAAAGGGCAACTTTTAGCCTATTTAAAAAGTGGCTTAAGAAAAATAAACCGTTAACAATTTTAGCAAATAATCCGAGTGTCTATGACAAAAATAAAACAAGTGGGACCGGCGTAAAATAGTCACAAAATAATCAACTGTGCCAGCAACTCAATGAAGAGTCTTAATCAGCTAATCGATGAATGTAATGTAAATGTGTCCAAATCAACCACAAGTAGGCTCTAAATGTATTCCCAGATAATAACTCGCCAAAAAGTGATGTCCCAAGTTTATTACTCCGCCACAAAACTGCTCGACTTAAATTCGCTGGAGAAAGGTAAGTCAATAATCGCTGATGTTGTTAGGACACAATTTTTTTTTAAAGGTGATTTTATCTGATAACAAACATCTGATGGTGCAGATGGTTTTAATAACAACAACAACAACGATATTTCTCAAAAATCCTTAATGGTTTGGCTGATCATTGATGTTTCGGCGTTCTTTTTGTTTCGACGGTATGGTTGATTTGCATCAGAATGAATTCTTCTGAGCACATTACAGTATTGGAAGAGAAATTGGTGGCATTTACTGAAAATAGCAACGAAGAAGAATTCATTTTCCAACAAGACGCAAATCAAAACCCCATTGAAAATATTTTGGGGAATATCAATCAGTCTAGTTTACGCAAAAACCCGTTAATATGAAAGTATTTTCAACCAAAAGAAGCAGTTGTTGATGCGTGGAGATCTATGATGGAAGAACTTTCAATAAATCTGGTAGACAGTATATCTGATCGAATTTTCGAGTTGATTCAAAAAAAGGAAGGTCTCACGCATTATAAAAACTGCTGCTTTGAAATATTTTTCTTAAATTTTTGTAAATTTTGATATTTTAAGTTAAGTGTATTTATAGTTATGAACACTAATTGATTTTGTTGTTAATAATATTTAAATAGTAAAATAAAAAATAAATGATTTGTTTTTTTGTTAAATATTATTAATTTTCCTTTGGTTTTACATTTATGCCAGATAAGCTCTTCCTATTTTTTTTCAACTTACGAAATTAAGTGAAATGAATGTGTGGGATTATAGTTTTGCAACGCAGTGTATGTGTCAAATACTAAGTGTTGCAGCAAGTAATAACAAAAACAACAAAAGTATATCTTTTTCAACACAACTACAAGTAGCATTTGAAAACATTACAACTAGGGAATGCACTCAGGGATTTCCCGGGAAACTAAGCATTTTCCATTTCCCGGGAATTTGGTTCTGGACTCCCGGGATTTTTAAGAATGCATTTAAAAAAAAAAAGTATATTATTCTGCATTTTTAATGCAGCAATTAACAATTTAAAAAAATTTTAAGGAACAATTTATAATAACTTCACCGCAACATTGAAGTTAGATCCTAGACTTCGACCATAATTTAGACATTAGCTCAAGATCGCTACTAAAAATTTGTCGGAAACACTTTCAATTGCCAAATATTGCCGAAATACCGTTTTTTGACGAACTCTGCAATCAGCCTCAACTGATTTTATACTTTTTGCATTTTTAACATTTTTGAACTTATTTCCATTATTACTATTTTTATTCTGAAATTTTTTTTAGTCAAAGTCGAAGATTTAAAGGAATTGCTGTTATAAAATGATTTTCACTCATACTCAGATAAAACTAAAAATTCTGAGAAAAACCACGAATTCATAATGAAGGCTTATTATTATAAAAAGCTCAGGTCATGTAAAACATTGTTCATACAAAAAAATTCTTTATTATAAATAGTATTATAATTTATGTTACGAGTTGGATCCCGGAGTCTCGGGAATTTCAAAAAAATTTCCCACTTTCCCGGGAATTTAAAAAGTGCGGGATTTTGTATTCCCTAATTACAACATAAGTAGCAACTTCAGGGACTAATAGAAGGGATTTAAAAGAGTCTTTTGTTAATTTTTTATAAAATTTAATTTTTAATTAAAATTTAACTTAGATGAATGATTATGATATTTTTACTTCAAAATATTTTGTTCTTGTATTTATCAAGAATAGTCGGTCATTATTCGGTAGCCTGCATAATCTGCAAGCAAACCATCTCCTATTTGTCAAACCACGGAGAGAAATTTAGTGGGTGAAAAATAATGACAATTTTCTTTAAACTAATGAAGCTTTTCTTCGCAAAGTGCTCGAAAGTTAACTTAAGATGAATGAAAAGCTACATACTTTTTATAAAACTAGAGTTTTAAGTAACTTCTTTATTGACTCAATAAAACTTTTAATAAATAAAATGGTATTTTTCATAAAATTTTACAAAAGTTAGCATTGGTTTAAGGAAATGTTTCAGTGGACGAGTTCTAGTACAACTTCATTAGTTCCCGTCAAAAATTATGTAATACTATGCAAATAATTTGTTCAGTGCACTATTAAATATGCCGAATAACCAATAAAAGCATTATTTGTCCAAATTAATTGATTAATGGATACTGGTGTAAAAATCTCTATTTTTATCAAAAAAAATCGAGAAAATTTATTTTACGTTGAAATGTTTTGCCGAATAATTTCGGCTATTGATGATAAACACATCAACCTCCAAAGTATGATGTTGAAGATAAATTCTACACAGAGAAAATTTTAGTGTTAGCAAAGTAATGAAAATGTTCAGTAAACTAATGTAAATTTTCTTTGCAAAGTGAACGAAAAATTTCTTAAAATTTATTAGAAGCTTACTTTTTATGAAACCAGTTTTTTAATGAAACTTTTTCGTTAAATGAATACAATTATAATTTAATGAAATGATTTTTTCATAATATTTTATTAAAGTTTGCATTAGTTTAATTAAAAGTTTCTATGGACGAGTTCCAGTTGCTGCTATGCGAAAATAAATTTAATTAACGCAGAGAATTATCTCAATGTAGTATCCGATTGAACAGTTTGGCCAAAAGATGTATATTTTTTGTCATTTGCAGGCATTATAGAAAAATTTCTATATCGCACTGGGGGAATTATCTGAATGACATTGAAGAATTTTTGTATTTAATCAATGAAATTGGAATTCTTCTTTCATATATTTGTATGAAGAAATATAATTGTATTTATGTAAATCATCTTAAAATCAATGAAGAAGTTTCATTAAAAAAGTGGTTTCATCCAAAAATTTAAACTTTTCATTCATTTTAAGATAGTATTCGTTAATTTTGCGAAAGAAACGTTTTATTGATTTACAGAGATCGGCCAACAAAATGCTCTCTGTGTGAATAAAAATTTGATGAACTGATTTGTTGGACTATGAAAGCCAGATTTTGTTGAAAGGGAATTCAGCCATAAATTGTTTATTGATCTCGTTATTCGACAGTGATCCAGCATAAGATTAACAACGAAAACGCCGGCGTTAGCAAAAGAGTTTATCGACAGCGCCAACATTTTTTTGAGGCAGCCTCTTAACTTTCATTTTTACTTGGCTTTGTATGTGTATTTCGTTAGTGTTGCCAACCGAACTTATATAAAAGCACAGAGTAGCACACAAATAGTAGTATACTACAGAGTCGTTTACAAAAACTTAAATTAACTGATAATCAAAAAGATTAAAAAATGGTTTTAATCTTCTTGTTTGGAGCTTGTTTAAGCAGTTAATCACATGTTTAGGAGATTAACTTGTCTATGTGAATTCCGTATTAAAAATAAAATTATGTTTTTTTCTTTGCAAAAAAAAGTTTAAAACAATAATTTGAATTATATAATTTTTTTCTGTGTATGTTTAAAGACACTTCGCAAAAGATATAAAAATTATTTTTTTCTTTTGTGTTTTGGAAAGTTCTCCCGAAAAAATAATATTTGATTCAGAAAGAGATTTACGTTTAATCATTTTTATAACATTTCGAAGATAAGATAGTTTGGTAAAGGAAACTCAATGTTCGTATTGAAAGTTAATTTTCTCCTTTAAAATAAAACTAGTTTCTATAAATAAAAACAGAAGTGTTGAGAGATTTTTTGTATGAAACCTACTCACCAATTGTTATACAATTTCCTGGCCAAACCTTCGAATTTCTATATTTCCCCCCACCCTGGATCTGCGCCTGATAGTATAGATGATGACACAGAATAATAAAGTGCCAACGGAAATAAAAAATATATTTTGGTTCCTACAACCAATAAATTCAGATAGAACAACCATATTCAAATATGATTTATTAATATTTTGGGTGTTGCAACTAAAATTCAGTTGTATTAACCGATTTTTATTCTAAAAACAAATATTCTGTTGAAGCAACCGATTTTTGTTGTAGTAACTGAATTTCAGTTGGAAATTTGCAAAAAAATTTTCTGTGTGCCCCTAGGAGGTCTTAAATGGATCTAGAGGGAGCCATATGTCATGAATCATGAAACAAAAGGCATTTACCAGTTTTTAGGACCTGGGCTCTAGAGATATTGGACGCCACAACCGATAATAGAAAAACAATTATTTTATAACTTTATGCGGTCCCCATATACATTAGTTTTTTGAGAAACGCCAAATAAAGAGCACCTTAGCCAAATAAGAAATTAACCCCTTAAACGGTAACTAGAAATATGATTTACATATTAGAGTGTCTTCTGGAGAAGATATTGCTATCAAAATCTTAAAAAGGTTCCTCCCACTTTTTTAAATATCATATTTAGACATAAAATTCATAAAGTTAAAAAAGTTTAAAGTTAAATATCGACATTATTTTTCCCAAATGGAAGATAATTTTGAACAGATTTATATTCTTAAACAAAATTTTATGATTTTGAGACAAAATTTCGAAAATACAAGTCAAATGTACGAAAAAATTTGTTTATTTATTATAATGATGTAAATATAAAAACCGCGAAGTTTCAAAAACTGAAAATGAGAAAAAAAAAAAATGTTTGCCAGATTTAAATGCTTACACTCAGGGAACTTCTGATATAAATATTTGTAGTTGTTTGATTTGTAATTGAGTTTCTATATTTTTAAGTGAAAAAACAGTAATATGTAGAAAAAATTTCATTCTTGACTTCATTTGTAGTTCATTTAAAAAAATAAATAACATTACTGTATTATGATTTTCATACGTTTTATAAGGTATTTTTTTTTAATGAAATGTAAGGTGTCCTTTTTTCAAGTGAAATTTAAGTTGTTTTTAACTACATTTGCAGTGGCGTTTACCTACACAATATCTTAAGTGTATTAAATCTATACGACATCATGTTTTAAGAAAATTAAAAATTTTATCTTATGTTATGTTTTTTCGACCTTTAATTGTGGAATGAAAATGAAAATTATTTAAGTTCGAGGACAAATACAAAGTACGGCCTTAGTTTACTTCGCCTTTACATCTTGTTTTTAAATAAAATAAAATAAAACAAGTGTAAAAATAAGAAGTAGAATAAAAACAAAAAGCGTGTGTTGTATATCTACCAAAGGTAGAGCTTGCACATAACGAACAAATTTATTTTTGATCAATGGTGATAATCTTTAACTTCGAGCTCATATGTTAGTTCTCATTTAGTGGAATAACTAGGTTATATGAATTTGTGAAGATTGCATGGGATTGTCACTTCTTTTAAAATATGTTCTGATGATGAGAACCTAGAAAATTCCTTAAATAGATCTAACAATACATTCCTGAAAGTGGTCAATTAATAAATTTGATAACAAAAACGCTATAGATTATTTGTTATGACAATATATAGAGTATGGCCTTGAACTTGAATAATTTTCATTTTATTTTACCCCTAGTAAAGTTGCTTTGGAAAATGCAGGTGTCATAATATTCCAAGTTTAGGTCTATTAAAAATGATATGTTTTAAGAAGAGTTTTTTTTTGGAAGTCGGGTGGTGTTATCAGCAAATCTATGTAAGAATATTATGGAAATGATAACAGAATATTTTTATTTAATTTTCAAACTGGGTGATTTAACTACTATAATATTGTTGTAAAAAGAATCCGACGAACTTGTTAAAAAAATTGTATTAAAAATATTAGTTTTTAAACATTTTAGTTCAAAAAATTTTGAAATAATTTTTTAGCAAATCTGTGTAGAACTCAAAAGACAAATTTTTTAAAAACTAATTTTTTACTAGGTAGCGTTTGTTAAATTAATGTTTTAGCGAATAGGTTTGATTATTTTTTTTATGCAGTGAATTTGAAAAAGAATTCATTCCTTAAAATCGTAAACAAGAGTTACATTTAAGTGAACAATCTTATAAACCAACGACGACAGATAGAATGAATGAACGAAACATTGACACTTGAAATCAAAACAGTTTTCACTAAATTGAACAAATAATATTTAATATATTTGTTTTTGTATGTATTGACAGTGCACAGTGGGATATATCACAAAATTTTTGAAAATAATTCGGCCATTTCTTACTTAGTAGTCCGATTTCAATTAAATTTAGAACAGGCATAAGTGATGTAACATCGAGCTTAAGTTTTGATTTCGAACCTTACAAACCTCCAGGGGACTGCAATTTGACCACCCAAAGTATTGAACTTTTTGCATATAAAATTTTGAGTGCTCGCCATTTTTTTGTTTCTCATTCGACTTTCATAAAATATGTGGATTATCTGCAGGGTTCACCAGAAATTTCCATTTGAAAATGAGAAACTGCAAATTTTGTTCGGCTAAGGTCCAGTTGTTTGCGGGATGAAATGAGCGCCACAGAAACTTGGGTAATCTTAATAGGAAGGTAAAAATTTCAGTTTTTTGTTAAAATGTAAATTTCCACTATTCAATAAAATATTTATTAAACGACATAATCCAATGATTTTTTGGACTTAAATAGATTTTTAAGTCAACAATGTGAAATTTATGTTCGAAATTATGACACCACAATTCCCAAAATTAAAATTTACAAAAATGCCATTTTTACTGCCATTTTGTATTGCCATGTCAACATTTAAAGCGGGGATTGGAAGACATTTACCCAATAAGTTAGGTACATTTCGGAGTATCTACAACCGCTTAAGTTACTTAGTTGGAAGTGTGCACAATTTTTAACTGTAGGTTAAAATTGATATTTGCCTTAAAAATGTGGCAACTTCAATAGCAGGTAAGGAAAAAATCGCGAGATTTCATTAAATTAAATAACCAATACTTAAAAAAAAAAATTGACGTCGATTTCATCCTGCTATTCGTTAAAAACTAGACCAGTATCGGACCAAATTTGTAATTTCACATTTTCAAATGGGAATATCTCGGGAACTATTAGAGATAGCCCACACATATAAGCATGTTTTTTGTTAGTCTCTACTATCATAATACAAATATGTTTTAAAAGTCGCAAAAAGTTTGCTATTTTGGGTGGTCATATTGCCGCCCGAGGGGTTTGCAAGGTTCAAAATCAAAACTTATGCTTGATATTACACCACTTATGCCTGTTCCATATTTCATTACAATAGGACCAACAAGTAAGAAATGGCCGAATTATTTCCAAAAATGTTGTGATATATCCCACTGTGGAATCTTGTATACATATATATTTTTTTTTAAGTTATAAAACATGTTAAGAATCTACACATGCGTCAGCTAATGCAGCTAATGATATCCGTCCGGATTCTACTTGTGCCAAAAATAAAAAGAATGAAACACAAAAAATAATATTAACAAGAAGTACATGAATGTTATCTTGAGATAATGAAGGGCACGCAACGGAAATTGAAGAGGACACACACGTTGCCATAAGGATGCACTAATAATAACAAAAAGTACAAAAAAAATAACAGAAACACATTTTGATATTTTTTTAAAGAATCCAAACATAAAATGATGAAGGCAAAATAACTACATTTATATAGATAAAACAACAGTAGCTGGTAAGAATGCTTGAAATCTTATACAAACACCATTGGCAAAAATAAGAAGACTTTAAGGCACCCAAAACTAAATTAAAATTTTAAAATAAGAAGAAAATTTCAAATTAAAAATAATTGATATAATACTTTAACAATTGGTCAAAAACGACTTTGAGGATGTAAACTTTAGAGCACAAATGTTGTGTATGAAGTAGAGATGGGCACGTGAGTGAATCTTTATTCACGCTCACTAGAGAAAAGTTCCAATCACGCTTAATCACTCACGACCATTTTTTTCTACTCACACCAACTTAGCTCACATAAGTAAATGTAGATTTTACTGACATGTGAATCACGCAAATTCAAGAAATAATATTTATTTTTTTAAATGCAAAAATTAAGGTAAATTAAAAATGTTTAAATGGCTCTGAATATGTAATTTTGCAATTTATTCTGTATTTTAACTACAAAACTATTAACTCGGCGAAAAAATAAAGTAAATATTTGTTAAAAGCAAAAACAATTTTTTTCACACTCACGAAGGGTTTTCTCCTACTCATACTTATTCACGCTTTAGTATGAAGAATAACTTTTTTTCTTTAACTTTCGATTTCTTGTTCGGATTATTTTAATACTAGGGATAAAATTTATGTGGAGCGAATTTGTGAAAAATGGTATAGTTTAACCCTTGGCGACTAAAGACTATGCGGTTTTTAATTTTTTAAATACACTCATTGAAATATACCTGTTGAAATAGCAGAAAAAGATACTAAAAATTAGTTAAAAATTACCTTGCAGAAAGAACTGCTAAATTTAGCACATTTTTTTGCTAAATTTTAATAAAATATGAACAGCCAAAATAAATCTGGTAACTTTACAAGATTTTAGTTAAAATCCATGTGAATTTTAGTTAATTGAAAATAGCATTTTACTTTGTAAATGAGCAAAAACTTTTATGTGTATGTGTAGACCTAAAATAGCAAATAAAAAATGTAATATTAACAAATTTTTTCATGTATTTACCTCAAACTTAGTAGAATGCAAAGAGCAATAGCAATTTTTGTTAAAAAATTGTAAGCTTTTATTCGCATTTAAAAAAAAAAAAAAAAAAAAACTTTTAAAAATTTAGCATTTTTTTAATATTTTGTCTACTGATATTTCGAAAATGTGTTTGCTCATTTTAGCAGATAATTTTGTTACTTTCAAAACTAAAAATAAAATTTAGCTGAAATATAACTCAATATTTGTAAATTCCACAGATTTATTTTTATTATTTCTATATTACTGATAATTAGTAAAAAAAAAAATCTGCTCATTTTAACAGTTTTTTCTGCAGGGCAATTTTTATCTTATTTTTAGTAGCCTTTCATTCTATTTTTATTGGTTTATTTCTATGAGTGTAAATTCTATAAAAATTTATCTGGCGATACATAAAAAAGTTTACCTATTTTTTTCTATTAAATCGATTTGTTATTTCAAAAGCTGTCAATTAAAAATTAATTGAATCAATTAAATAATTGCTCAAATTCGTATATTTTCGCATCAATTTGTATATTTTACTTTTTAATCAAATTTATATGCAAATTAATTAAAAATCATAATCAAATATATTAAAATTTAATTGAAAACTAGTTTAATAAAAGGGATATCAATTTCTAATTGAATGAGTAAATTTTCGTTATTGGTGCAATTTTAGCAATTTAAATAATTGAATCGACTGTTTTCGTGATTGAATTGAGTTTCTATTTATTGTGTGTTCTAATTAATTTTAATGGAAAACACGAATGTTTTAAGATTTTTGAAATCGCATAAACTGTTTTCGAGATATTGCGATTTGTTTTTTACTAAAAAAATCAGTGTTTTCTTTATTCTATAAAGTTCTCAAAATTTTAAATTATACTTTTTTTTGCTTTCTCATGGTACAAAAAACTTGCATTTTAGCATAATTGTTTTTGAAACTAAACATGATGTATCTATCACATCACTATGTATATTTTTAAAATGAATTCTATTTTTTCATTCGATTTATTTCAAATTTGCACCATATGACTCATACACAAAATGCTAGATAATGCAAATAAAAAAAATTTATAATCATAATCATAAGCCAAAGCCAAATGCTTCTTTAATAATGATATGTGAAAAAAATTGATAAGAGTAAATTCTCTGTTTTTGCGACATATTTGTAAGTAGCAATCAATAACGAGATAATTATACTTAAATGAAAGTCTGAATTGTCTAATTTCCTAGCGCAAAAATAGAAAGTAATTCACTTTTTTCAACAAATTTTACTTTTTTGCAGAACCTTTCTTTGAAGTACATAATTTTTACGCAGAATCCAAATCTGTCATAGTTTGTTGTCTAATTTGTAGTTTTTGAAATATCACGGTTTTTATATTTACATCAGTTAGTCAATTTTTTCGTATAATTTGCTTAATTTTTCGAAATATTACCGGAAAATTATGATTTTTTTTTTAAGTCTAAAAATCTACACAAAATGTTCTTTCAGTTGACTATAATCATGTCGGTGTTTGTTTAAGGATATTTTTTAATATTGAAAATTTGGCAAGTTTAATTTTTTCGTTATAAATTTTATGTAAGCTTCAAGATTTTTATAATTTATCACTACGCTGAAAGTATTGTCCTTCATTGTATTAATGAAACAATTTTTTTCCTATATTCAGAAGAACTTCTTTATATCCATGAAATTTAACTATTATTAAGAAATTTTTCATAAGCTTTTGTTGAACAGAATATCATAGTTTCATAAAAAAATCATTCTATTTTATAAATTATCTCTTCACAGATTTATTATAAATTTTCTTTAGAGCTATGAATATATTTCAAAGACTTTTTTCAGTTTTACATAAAATTTCATTTAAATTTCATTATAAAATTTTAGAAAAATTTAAATATTTTGGATAACCAAAACCACCAATAACCACACCAATATTTAGCAAAAAAAAAAAAACAGAACTGACTAACACCTAAATAGTGAGCTTAATCTATATATCTATTCTATATCTATCTATATATATAAAACAGGATGTGTGTATGTAACGTATGGACTCAAAAACGGCTGGGCCGATTTTGATGAAATTTTCAGGGAATCTTCCGAATATTCAGGCGGATGACACTGTGAAGTCTGATTTTCGGTCTGTGGGCGGAGGGGCGTGGCAAATCCAATTTTCATATTGTACCAACAATGACATATACGTACATATATTTAAATTTCTTTATTTTTTCTGAAAGCCGTTGTCATGTTTTTTAAAACGAGATATCAAACTATTAAATCGGTTATGTAGTTCCGAAGATATTTACAAAAAACCTATTTTAATCTTCAAGCTATGTTACACGAACACAACAGCCTCATCCGTCTATTCAAAACAGCCCTAGACCAGATGCCGACAGATGATTATACGGTTGTGATAAGAGCTGACAAGACACCGGCTGGTGAGCAAGAGCGGCGCTTCAATGCACCGGTGATAGGTGACGTCGCAGTTGTTTATGGCAGTTGTTTTCAGCTATTCATTTTATATACTTCAGCAAATAAAGGCGATAGAAGGACAAAGAGGCGTTAGGCTTCCCATGAAATTACAAATTTTAAAATGATTTACTAATGTGAATTTATTTTTTTAATTATTTATTTGCGTAAAAAAAAATTCTTGATTTAAAGAATTAATTACAATTAAAATTTGAAGGCAAAACAACGTTTGCCGGGTCAGCTAGTAACTTTTATATTATTACTGACAAAAAATTGTAATTTTTAAAAAACTTTAAAAGTCGATTTTTTGCAATAACGGTTTGTTTTAAATGTTTGCCATTTTTCGCCACAAAACTTCTCTATTCACCGATATTTCAGGAATATAAACTGTGTAATATTGAAACACAGATGTGGTTTTATCGTATTTAATAAAAAAGATGTGCCTTGGATACTTTTATCATGCGCTTCATTAACAAATCAATGAGAAAAAATCATCAAAAAATATGCTAAATATCAGTAGACAAAAAAAAAAGAGGTTTAATTGTATGAGTGTATTTAATAACTTACCATCTCGGAAGAAAAAAGTAAGAGAAATCTGGGCACCACATTTTATGTAGTCAAAAAGAGGGAGGAAAATTTGTAATTGTTGGAAAAGGCAGAGTAACATAAAGTCAAATTTACCACCAACTATGTTGAAGTAGTTAGCCAGTCACTTATTTAGGAAAAACTATACCAATTCCGTTGCTATAACAAAGTCTTGTTCATCTTTTGCCTCCAACTCCATATTCTTATGCTTGTTGTGTTACAATCGCCAAAGTCTGGTAACAGGGTTGTGGATCCCATACAATAAATATATACTACTCGTAGTACTAACAACTTTTTGTTGTACGTTCTACATGCACATTGTGATTCTTATTGTCACACCATTTAACACTAACACGTGTTGTGTCATGGTTAAATGCGTGACATGTTGCAGCACAAAATGTTTCTTTCAAGTGCCAAAATTATACTGTTGCACACAACAGATAAGGATTGATGTCTGTTGGTTCCACAGCATAGTGGAGTGTTTGCCACATTTAGTCGTCTTGTACACTCAAAAAAAAAAGTTTGTAAAATCAGCAAAAAATTTTGCTGAGTCAGAAAATTTTAGTCAGGTGGGTGCTTGCAAAAAAATTGCTAATGTCAGCAAAATCTTTTGCTGAAAATCAGCGAGCTGATTTTTAGCAACAAAATTAGTAAATTCAGCAAAAGTTTTGCTAACACTTAGTGGATTAGAAATAAAAAAACCTTACTAAAAATTAACAATTTCTTTGCTGAATTTTAGTAGACTGAAAAAAAACCCAAAAAATTTGTAGAAAAATTGTAATTTAGTTAATTTATTTGCTGAAAATCATAAAACATATTTTTGTGATTCCTTTAAAAATAATTTACAATAATTACGAAATATAAAAATTTTAATTTTTGCCCACATTGACGACATGAATTAATTTAATATTTGAAAATATATAGAAATAAATATATATAATATAACAAAAATTTTCTTTCAACTACTTACATCAATGGTTGTCTAAATGATGCTATCTTTTAAATGACGCAACTGCCGAAGATAATTATAGAAACGAAACGAGAAAATAATCAAAAACAAACGAAATGAAAAAAAACAACCCTTTTTTGCAATAAGAAAACGGAACCATAAAAATCTACCTAAGATGTGTGTCTTTGTCTTTCGCTTTTCTCTGTCTACATGTCTGTATATGTTTCTTTGCAATTTGACCACACTAGATTATTAATCTATAAACATTTAATTTAGAAATACATATTAAATTCAAATATTTTCTTTAGTCTTTTATTTAATTAATAAAAATTATTTTCACAAGCCGGTGACAACGCAAAATTTAAGTTGTCCTCAAAACAGATACAAAAATCTTCCATGGTTGAATTTTTTATATGTCTTATTAGAGTTGTACTTTTTAGTATCATTTTCCTCTTCTCTACCACAACTTGACATGCCGCGACATCTGCTTCATTCTGCGCATATCTTTCAATCTGGTTGTCGTCCACACTATTTTTTTTAGCAAAATAAATTAGTAAAACATTAGTATATTAGTAAAACATTAGTTCAAAACAGTTAAGTGCTGAATAAGTATAACAAAAATTTTAGCTTAAAACAGAATTTTAGCAAAAAATTTGCTAGCAAATAGTATACCTGATTTACAAAACGTTTTACTAACTTTTCTACTAACTTATTTTTTTGAGTGTACTCATACTCCATAAAATTCGCATTTTTTGTTGAGTTAGTGTAATGTCTTGGCAATAATGGTTATTTAAGATAACAATAAATACTCTGCATACAATATTTTTTTCGTTAACTGTATTTTTTGCCATTTTTCCACTTTTTTTTTTTAATAAGTAAAACCTTGACTAAGTTGACAGTTTTTTTAGAGGTCAAAATGTCGTCTAGAATATTTTTGGCCAAACAATAAGTTTTGTAATGAATCAGTGTGAAGTAGTAGACAAGAGTTTTTCGAATGATACTGAATTGTCGTCAGATGAAGGTTAGAAATAATAAAGATGAGATCATTATAACTTTCTGCTGGAAAGTTGGCTTTACTTTGGCACTGTTTAAATTTTTCAAGGTTTTTTTTTAAACTATTTAAAGTTGAAGCTAGAAAATTGAAAACTAAAACACAGGAGGACAAAATCTTAACTTTCAAAAATTAATAAATCTATGACCACTATAATTCAGATACACTGATTTCAATGGCGTATTTTATTTTCCGATGTATGGAACAGTTTTTCCACAAAATGGCTTTCGAGTTTGGAGCATGCAAATCTAGTTTTTTGAATATGCCGTTTTTAAAATGCAATCAATCTAACTTCTTTCTCTTGAAAAACAAGCCGTGTATTCTTATTTGAGCTACACATTTGATTCACAAAACTTAACGTCTGCGATTATTGCCTTTCGTTTCTGCTATAAACGCTATGGACAAAGTTGTAAGCTTTATTTTTTTCCACTAGAGAGATTGGGCCTAATTTAGATAAACACTTAAGTAATTTGGATAAAGCTTTTCAGAGCATCGGTATTTCTAAAACATTAAAAAATCACGTGATTTTTGATCACCTTCCTCACTGCTTACATTTTTTAGTTAAATATGGTTTGGGCCTATGGTCAGGGCAAGCGGGCTAGTCAATTCATAAATAATTTATGAAATTCTGGACGCGTTATAGAATAAATTTAATTCTCGATCCCTCATATTCGAGCAGATTTAAAAAATCAATGCTGAATTTCCTTCACGACATATTCACATCGAAAAAAGGACACAAATTTTTTATTAATTCCTCTTTGTTAAAACTATTTATTCATGCATATTAAATTAAAAAAAAATTAAAACTAAAAAAAATAAAATTGTTAAAAACTAAATAAAAAAAATTAAAAAATATCAAAGCAAATATAAAAAAAATTAAAAAATGTAAAAAAAAAATATAAAAAAAAATTAAAAATAAGAAAAAATGGGACCAGTCTAACACTATGTACACGCCGTTGGTCATGAAGAAAGCGCTAAATTCGCTTATGATTTGTAAAAAGCACAAAAAATTATTGTCATATATCAAAAAAATGAGCAGCTATGATTTCCATTCAAACGGATTTTGAAACTGTGGGCACGTACGAACAAATCATCGCCTTCAGGTTTTGTCGACACTTTTGTTATACCTATCCCCGCTTGAAACACAGTGTGCGTAATAATTTTCAATTCCAAGACTGATTTATTCATTGACATATAAAAATGTCATACACACAGAGAAATAAAGTGCTAATCGAATCGAAAAGTGCATTTAAATAGTAACAACTTATAAATTCTGTTAGTACAGCGATATTTACATTAGATTTCAGAATATTTTTGGTGTTGCGACTAAAATTTAGTTGATCTAACCGAACTTTGTTGTGAAAACTAATGTTGAGTTGTGTCAACCGTCTCAAATTCGTAATAACCGAATTTGACTCGTAGTAACCAAATTTCAGTTGGCAAATAGCTACATTTTTCTCAGTGTGTAGGAATAATGGAATTCAAAATGTATTCAATAAATTGACTAAATCATCATACACTCACAAGGACTTTTCCATAAAAAATCAACAGTTATTTATAAGTTTAATCGTTGAAGTTGTTTCAATGGAATATGCATTTAAATTACCAAAGAAATATGTTTTTTAACTTTCTGTGTGTTATTCAGTAAACAAAATAAACAAAAAAAAAAAACGGACTATCGGTAGTAGTTAAAATATTCAGTTAAAATTTACTATTTAAAACAAAAAGTTGTTATATTATATTGAGTATTGAAATATACGAAACAATCTATTGTTTTTATGGATTTTGTCAATTAATTTTTCAACAGTTGAAAATAAACTAAAAAATACAAAAGTAAGTAGTCCTATTTTTCCTGATTTTCAGTTAATTTAATGTGTATATTCAGTAGTCTTTACAGAAGAAATATTGTGAGTGTACACTTAGAATACTATGTAGGTAAAGACCACTGCAAATGTAGTTAAAAAGAAAAGAAATTTCACTTAAAGAAAGGACGACTTACATTACAGTAAATTCAGCTAACATTGTCATTTGTTTTTTAATGTTCAAAAAATGACTAATAATTGTAGTAAAAATGAACCACATTGTAGTAAAAAATAAACAAACATTTATTTGTTTAAATAACAAAAAACAACAGTAAAAAATTAATGTAAAATCATAAAACAGTCAGATGATGTGGTTTGTTTTTTTTTAAATGAACTACAAGGTAAGTAAAAAACTTTATTTGTTCTACAAATGACTAACATTTACATTAAAAATAAAGAAACTGTATTACAAACCAAACAACTACATATTTTTAAAGCAGAAGTTCCCTGAGTGTAGTACTAACTAATGGCTGTGCTACAGAATTATCCACCACAGTGATTTTAACGTTATGAATGAATTTACAACAAGAAAAAGAACGTACAACTGATAGTAAAATCAGAAAATGTACAACAAAATTTTCCCCTGAATATATCAGAATTTGAAATACATGGCAATACTGAAATCATACAATTTGCATGTCATAAATTCGAAAATTTTGCATATTTTTTCAAAAATTTCAATGATAATACGTATTCTCAACTTGCGACGGTTTACTTACATATGACAACGGCGGGTAAGGCGTCATCAAATTTTTTATCAATTTTATCAATCTTTAATTTTATCAATGATATATAGTGTGTGTGTGTGTTTTTTTTTTTTATTAACAGAGATTTATTTTTAATATATATTCTTAGAGAAATTAGAGAAAGAAAGTGTTATACTAATTTCTCATCTGTGAATAACAAAGAGCAAGTTCCAAGCATACACTCAAGTATGTTAATATTTAGGGCTATCATGATTAAATTTTAAAATAAATCAATGAAACTGACGTAAAATTTATGTTAGGAATATTTTTAATGTTGATTTAAAGATAATACTACAACGAATGATTTACTTTTAAATTTTAAAAAATTAAAACCAAAAGTTTATTTTTCGATCTTTTATCATAAATTAAGATGTGAGCAAGATTATTCAAGTTCAAGAATATATGTTCTTTTGTAAAACAAAAAACAGTGCAATGTTTTCCACCCGCTAATTTAAAGCTGATTTTATCTACTGAGTCGTCCTTACATGTTTCAATTCGCGTCACCGAAAATCTTCAGAGGACCAATGAAGGGGTAGAAGATTAACCCAATTTTTGAAGGAAAAAGATCAACGATTTACCCGTATTGTTTTATTTACCCGATGAGAAGTAAAAACAAAATTGGAAGAATTGAGTAGACTGAAAAAAACGCAAAAAATTTGTAGAAAATTTGTAATTTAATTAATTTGTTTGCTGAAAATCATAAAACATATTTTTGTGATTCTTTTAAAAATAACTTACAATAATTACGAAATATAAAAATTTTCATTTTCCCACATTGACGACATGAATTAATTCAATATCTGAAAATATAGAAATAAATATATACAACATAACAAAAATTTTCTTTCAACTACTTACATCAATGGTTAAATGATGCTATCTTTTAAAGGACGTAACTGCCGAAGATAATTATAGAAACGAAACGAAAAAATAAACAAAAACAAACGAAACGAAAAAACAACCCTTTTTTGCAATAAGAAAAAGGAACTATAAAAATTTACCTAAGATGTGTGTCTTTGTCTTTCGCTTTACTCTGTCTACATGTCTGTGTATGGTTGTTTGCAATTTGACCACACTAGATTATTAATCTATAAACATTTAGTTTAGAAATACATATTAAATTTAAATATTTTTTTTGTCTTTTATTTAATTAATAGACAATTATTTTCACAAGCCGGTGACAATGCAAAATTTAAGTTGTTTTAATCTTCAATTTTGTTTTATGTATGAAAAACAGATACAAAATTCTTCCATGGTTGATTTTTTTTATATGTCTTATTACAGTTGTACTTTCTAGTATCATTTTCCTCTTCTCTACTACATCTTGACATGCCGCGACATCTGCTTCATTCTGCGTATATCTTTCAATCTGGTTGTCGTCCACACTATTAATGTGCTTATCAGCACAATTTTTTTTAGCAAAATTAATTAGTAAATCATTAGTATATTAGTAAAGCGTTAGTATAAAACAGTTAAATGCTGAATAAGTATAACAAAAATTTTAGCTGAAAACACGATTTTAGCAAAAAATTTAGCTAAAAAATAGTATACCTGATTTACAAGACGTTTTACTAACTTTTGTACTAACTTATTTTTTTGAGTGTGGTCATAATACACTGTATTGTTATTGTTTATTAAATAAACAACAGCACTTTCTGACTATAGTATTATTATATTTTCATAAAAATGTTTAATTATAAAAAAACTCCAAAAAAAAACTTAATATTATTTTAATGAAAATGAGAATTATTCAAGTTCAAGGTCATACTCTATATTTCTTTATTAGGATATTGTCCTAACAAATAATCTATAGAGTTTTTTGTTTTAAAATTTATTATTTGACCCTTTCAGGAATGTGTTGATAGATCTATTTCGGGAATTTTCTAGGTTCACATCATCAGAACACGTTTTGAAAGAGGTGACAATCCCATGCCAAACATCAAACATTCATATAAACTAGTTTACTCACTACATGAGAACTAATATATATATGTGCTCGAAGTAAAAGATTATCACCATTGATCAAAAAATAAATTGAAAACTTGTTTGTTATGTGCAATGCCCACCTTTGGTGGATATTCAATACACGTTTTTTGTTTTTTGTTTTTTTTCTCCTTTTTACTTTTTTGTTTTGTCTATAAACAAAAAACAGGGTGAGTAAACTAGACTGTACTTTGTCTTTTATACAAGTTTGGTATAATTTTTATTTAAATAAAAATTATGTTTTTTTCGACCTTCAATTGTGCATTTTCATTGCACAATTAAAGGTCGCAAAAAACATAATTTTTATTTTAATAAAAATTATATCAAACTTTAATATTATTTTTTTTTTGTATTATATTTAATCCCGACCGACAACTCAGTAAAAATAAAATTTAATTTTTATAAGGTTGTTAACGCTTAACCAAACTAGGCCAACATTTTTTTAAATTTGGATTACTGTAAATTTGGATTATTTTTCGACAAAAACAAATTTTAAAGATATATTTTTAATGAATTTAACTAGTTTTACTTAGCTGCAAAACAATAAATATTTGGCGCATAGTTAACGCACGATTACCGCAGGTCAGAAATTGTACATAAAGTTACGTTGATGGTTATGTCTGAATATTTTCAAACACAAGAAAATTTTAAAAAAAGAACAACATTTTTTATACATGAGGCAAAAAACGGACATTTTAATAATATTCATTTTTTCAAATGGTAATGGGTGCGATAAAGTAAGGCATTACCTTGTAATGTGTACTCCTTACCTGAATCATTATTTTCCAACAAAAAGAAATGAGTTACCGATAATTGAACACTCATGGATTACCTTGTAATGATACCTCATTACATTTTACATTACTTCAAAACATAAAATAATTACTTACTGATCAGCAATTACATAATGCTTAATATATATTTTTGAAAATCTATTTATAGACACATTACTTTGTGATTTTTTGTAAGCATGAGGGTAAGGTGTATATTTTTAATATCACGAACGAAAACACGAAGCACAACAACTCATTTACATTTTAAGCAATAAAATATTATATGTATCGATAGCTCAGTTGGTAGAGTTCTCGCCTAACTAACCTAACAGCATGACCACTTAATTTATTTAATTAAAAAATAAAGTTATTTATTTATTTAAAAAAAAAAATCTGTAAAAACTATTTTTATGCATTTTTTTATGAAAATTTATTTATAGACACATTACTTTATCCCAACATGTAACCATATAAGCAACCAGTTACTTTACCCCCTACAAGGTAAAGAGTCCACCCATTACTTTTAGGCTCATCGCCTGTAAAATTCATCAATGAAGTAAGGTATAATGTAATGCGTGAAGCCCTATGACGATACATTACTTTACCCATGATTTGGTAATGTGTGGTTTTGCTGGGAATCCTAATACTTGCCAAAAACTGCTATTCGTCATAATCATCTCATGGGCAAAATCAGATTTCGATTTTTTTGTCGGGACTTTTTCGGCCTTCGGTCAGCAATTGTTAATATTTTTTAATACTAGATTATTACTTTAAAAATGTTACTTTTTTCAGAACTAAACTTATTTTCAGTTGGATAATTTAAACAAAATTCAGTGTAACCATCAATTTTATTTTGAGGGACAATTTTAACGAAACGTCCACATTGGTTCTCTGATGATTGTAGGTGACGCTACATGAAACATGTAAGGACCTGTCAGTGGATTAAAATCTGCATTAAGTTGCGGATGAAGAATTTTTTGATTAATAAATATCGTTGCACGGTTTTTTGTTTAACAAAAAACAAATGATCTTGAACTTGAATAATCTTGCTCACATCATAATTTATGATAAAAGATCGAAAAATAAACTTTTGGTTTTAATTTATTAAAACTTAAAAGTAAAATATTTGAAACGCCAAATATTTAATATTTAGGAATTAAATAATTTTGCTGCGATAAAGCAATTTGCAATATATATATATTTTTTAAATGTTTTTTTCATTAAAAATACTGATTTTCCTCCAAATCCGACAAAAATAAATCGGAACACACGCTAAGTGGAATGAGGGATCCCTCCAGTATTATTTTTATTTAAATACCCATGATGTGTTTAAAGAAAATCATTAAATTTTTTTATTTTTATTTATTCGTAATTGGAAATTTTAAAATTTTGCTTAATTTAAGCCATTTTTTTCTTGGCCTTTTGTAATTAACCCTCTAACGGGTAAGGTAAAATTCACCACAGATTCGTCAAGTGAGAATTTTATACATAGAAATTAATAAATTCCGGTAGAAAACTAAATTTGCTAAATATTTTGCGAAGAAATTTTTCGTGTGCCGTCCACGGTGTAGAAGCGAGAAAGCTTTAAATTCAGGATTTCAAAAACTAAATAGTTTTAAGAAAATATAGTTTCCAAAAATCTATAAAACCAATTTAAGTTGACTACAAACTCTTTATAATAAAATATAAGTAAGATTGAAGCTTTATCTCTAATAATATAATTACTTTAGTCCAAGGACTCACAGGATTTTATCACGATTCCTCTAAAGAACATCGTCTTAACTTATAAACTAATATACGGATTTTTATGAAATTTTGCAGAAAGAAGACCTTAAGTATTAATAGCAAAGCGTTGAAGTTTAAACAATATCAATTGAAGTTTAAATACTTTTTCGCCTAATTTCGCTTTTTCCAAAAAGCGAAAATCGCGACATCTGCTTAAATAGGAGCAGAAAAAAATAGTTTTTCGAGCGTGGTTATTTCTTGGTAAGAGAAATATTTTTTGTCCAAAACTTCTCTTTTAAATGCTTCACTTTCCAAAATGCACCCTAAAATATTTTGGCTTATATCGCCTAAATTAGGCAACGATAAACAATTTTGTTGAAGAACTTATTATTTGTTTTTCGAGTGGAGCACATGGCATGAATTTCGTTGCAAAACATCGTTGCCAGTTAGAGGGTTAAGGGTTAACAATCATATAAAAACTAAATATTTTTTTCCTGAGTTGTCAGGGTTAAAAATATTTCAAAAAAAAATTGTTATTAATTTTTTAACAAAAATGTCCCCTTCAAAATTCGACAATTAAGCATCCTAATATACAGTTAGAAATATATAAACAATTACAATAACTCTGAAACACTACCCTATGGGGAATGGGACCGCTTCTGCGTGTCCCACAGGATCGGGCCCTCCGTGCCAGAGCCCAGTCCTCTGCTAAACCCTACCCTATGTAAACAACTGGCAACATTAACATTTTCTTGTCATAGGAGGGGGTTATTTGTCCTGCTTAAAACCACATAGTGGCAAGACACAGGACTAACCAAAGATGGACATACGACAAGACTGTCGCAAAAGGCCCATGTCGTATAAAATAAACGAAAACTAAACAGCTTCCAATGGGTAAAATTCTGGTCAACTGGCTTTTTCTTGTTAATATTAATTCTAGTTAAATGGTATGTCCTCACTTTACTAGTCACAGGATTGGTAAGTTTAGGACAATTGACACTGCTTAACCCACTTCAGTAATAATTTATACCAGTCCTGTGATAAGTCCTTCTTTAACCGGTCACTTTTAGGACAATTGACTCCTCATTCCCCATAGCGTAGTAATTGCACTGAACATAAGAGACGAAACTTAAAATTCTCATTTTATAGTGACCTCTAAATATCGTCCGATTGAGCCAATTTTGGATATACACGTATATTTTGATAAACTGAGCAAAAACAAGCTTGTGAAGAAATAATCAGAATATAAAGGGTCCGCCATCTAACGTTTTTTTTTTCAACTGGAGCTTATTTCGTGAATGGTAACACTTAGCTCATATCTGATTTGACAGATAATTAGTTTTATCCTTCCGCTGAACGAATATGGTCCGTATGTTCGTTATCTTGTGAAAAAGTGAAAGAAACTGGCATCCTCATCGATAAACCAAAGCGTGAAAAGCCAAAAACAGTGCGTACACCCGAGAATATTGCTGCTGTGGCAGAAAGTGTGCGTGAAGCGCCATCAACATCAATTCACCGTCGTTCTCAACAATTGAACATTTCGGAGACATCATTGAGACGAATTTTGCATAAAGACCTTGGTATGACGCCATACAAAGTCCAATTGGTTCAGGAGTTCAAAAAAAAAAAAAATTATTTGGCGGACCTTTTACTTGTAAATGCTTTCTTTTATTAACGCTTAGTTTTCTTATCTAAATCGAAACGATAGTTTGTTCCGGTACTTTTCTTAATATGAATTAATTGAAATATTTTAATAGTTTGATAGACCGTCCCACCCTCTTATTTATAAATAATTTCCAAAATTTGGCACACACACAAACACAAGATTGATCACCTTAACTTATTAAAAAAATTTCATTACAAATGTACTTTCTCGAAACCCAATTGGAAATAATCATGGATGGTAACCAATTCGATTCGGGTATCGGTAAGAGTAACGCTATTTTTTTCGGTAACGGTATTTTAGAGGTAACGATATTTCAGTTATTTCGGTAACGGTTTTTTAGCGTTAATGGTATTTCACTTATTTCGATATCGGTATTTTAGCGGTAACGTTATTTTCGTTTATTTCGGTAACGTTATTTTAGGAATAACGGTTTTTCAGTTATTTCGGTAACGTTAGTTTAAGGATAACTTTATTTAAGATATTAAGGTAATGTCAATGCACATCGATCATTTTAACTCCATCATACCCTAATTCCAATGAGTAGCTAAGCTTTGGGAAAATATATATCTGTTTACAACGATTATTTTTTCTGACTTTGTCGGATTATTTCGTTAGCCGTATTTTAAGGATAACGCTATTTCAATTATTTCGGTAACGGTATTTTAAAGATATTGGTATTTTAGTTATATCGGTAACGGTGTTTTACGGATAACATTATTTCAACTATTTCGGTAACGATATTTTACTGATAACGATAGTCAATTGAAAGGGTTTCGCAATGATAACAGTAGTATTTGAAGGCGGTTCTAACTTCATAAACTTGTTTTGCAAGTTCTTGAACTAACCTCAAAGAAATTCATAGAAAAATTAATTTAAAACGAGTTCTGACACTAGTTTTAATGAAATAAACAAAGTCGGGAATAAATTGTAAAACTAAATTTCTTTACCATCATAAAGAAGGCATTGTAGGGCTGTGGACCCCGCTAAATGCTTTTTTAATTTGAATTCATATGGCAATAATTTCCAATTGGGTCATATGAGAAAAACCCTGCAACAATTGTTATATTGAAAATATAAATACAGTGTAGGACGGTTATAATGAACTCGCGGGGTCTGGACGACTTAGTTCATTATAAGCCAAGTTCGCTATAAGCGGAGTAAACATTTTCCAAAAAATTATTAAAATTACAGGATTTTTCTTAAATTCAACTAATTTTACAATTTTTGTTTATAATTCTAAAATAATTTTTCTAATAAATTCCGTTTCGTATAATTTTTAACTCTTTATAGTAAATTTGTAATTAAAATGCTAAAATTTCTAAGATTTCCTGCAGAATTTTCATTTTAGAATCTCGATTTTTTATGTTTTCGTTATAAGCGTAAAAATGTAAATGACAACTCGCAAAAGGTCCAAAAATAGGTTCGTTATATAAAAAGTAAAAAGTTTCGTTATAACCGTATTATTTTATATGAAATATATTAATAAATGCTTTGGGCGCAGAAAAATCGTTATAGAAAAAGTTCGTTATAACCGAGTTCCACTGTATTATGACCTGCAACAGGGTTGGTGCGTCTCTACTCAAATGTATATAGAAAATACTACAATACTGTCATTTTGACAGTTGTACAAATGTAAAATAGAGGTACTTATTGCCAACGATCCATCTTGAGCAAATGCTGGAACTATTGAAATCTGCTGCCACCACTAACGACGCTAAATATTTTTCTTTTATTATTTTCATATTATAACTAGCGGCAAACAATTCGTCACTGAAACACTTAACTTTATGAAATTTACTTTTACATGGGAATAAAATTAAATTTCTACATGGTTTCTGGGAGGGTTTTGTAGAAACACAAATAAGAAAAAACAAGCGAAAAAACTTTCAAACAATTCATCAACGTACTGTCACAGTAACACTATTGTATCAACATACGTTGATCAGCAAAACAAAAAATTATTTGTATGACCAATAAAGGTGGCACTTTAATGGAGGAAAATTTTTTTAAAAAAACATTTTGATACTTTTTTAGTAGAATTCGGAACAACACTTTTGGCAAATTGAGACTTTTGATTGGTTAATCGAATTGACACAAAATTTTGCACATAGAACTACAGATTTTTTGTAATTCTACAGGGGGTGGAAAATTTTTTCTTATATTGGGGTCTCAGTACCTTCCCGGAACTGGTCCATATCCAACAAGGGCAGAAGCTGAAGTCTAAGTATTTATGTTAAGTTTTTTTAGAAGGAACTAACATTTTATCAATTTCGGTCCATCTCGCTTAGCCACTTCGTAAAAGGTTAATTTTTGGATGTGCACTCTGGGAATTAAGTCGGTAGAAATGCTGAAAGTTTTTGTTGTTAACTGTTAAAAAAAATAACTGTAAATATAGTAAAAATAACTGAAAAACAATAAAAAGGTGTTACTACACTCAAAAAAATAACTGTTTGAACTAATGTTTTACTAATACTTTGCTAATGTTTTACTAATTTATTTAGCTAAAAAAAATTATGCTGAAACATAAATAGTATGGACGACAAGATTGAAAGAGGAAAATTATACTAAAAAGTACAACTCTTGCAGGACATATAAAAAATCAACTATAGTTGATTTTTGTATCTGCTTTTCATACAAAAGAACGCTAGCAATGGGAATACACATGGGCAATTCCTGGGCGACGGACGCGACATTCGCACACTTTGAGTTGAGCCATAAACAATAAAGGAATATAGAGATGCGTTATATATCCTCAGTGTATTGCAGCAAGGAAGAGTAATAAATTTGAGGATAAACATTGGGCAAAATCAAGCGAGAAACGGACGCAACAAATAACTTCTATATTTGTATTTGTATTACGATTCAAACAGAGAAAAAGTGGATAATATAATATAAAAATGTCTGTTTTTTGCCTCATGCATAAAAAATTTTGTTCTATTTAATTTTTATTTCAATCAATCAATTAATTTTATTTTATATAACATTTTTGACCTACGAAAAATATGGGTTAAGATTTTGGAACTTGTTTTGGAATTGTGATCAAATAAAATAATTTTCAAATAAAATTAGTTCTTTCACCAAAAATATATTTTTACTTTTTTTTTATCAAAAAAACTGTCATTCCTCCAAATCCGACGAAATTAAATAGGGCTTTGAGTGAACCCTTCGGCATTATTTTACATTTAAAAATATTTAGTTCATTATTTTCAATCTTAATTTGTGTTATTTTTTGTTCATAAATGCAGCTTTAAAAATAATGCAATATTTTAGACACTTTTTTGACCTTGTATTGTTAAGGGTTTACAAACTTATAAAAACTGAACTTCAAATATTTACGAAACTTTGAGGTAAAATATTTAAAAAAAATTTTCTATCACTGACTAATCTTTTGTGTGTATGTTAGTCGATGTTTAAGCATGCTAAATGCGTTAATAAAGTTTTTAAAGTCGCAAAAATTGTGGCGTTTTTAAGTTTCAAAGAAATTTAAAATAATAGAATTACACTTCTGTTTAGAGTAAATAAAAGCTGCATCAATTTATAGAACTCACTGCATTTGTCATATTTCAAAATATCTATTACACCACTAAAAAATATAAAAATACACTCTACTTCTCATATATAAGAACTTAAAAAGAAACCCGCGATTATTTTGGAAAACATTATTTTTTGCAGGGTTAATTATATTTAGTTGGCTTTAAGGTAACTCTCAAATTCTCGAAATTATAAAATTTATACAAGGATGCATTTTGAGGTTATGAATTTTTGTTGGCTTCATACATTTAAAGACTGCGAATGTTTAAAAATCGGAAAATGTTGGTTTCACTTGTACACCAATCAACGATATGAAGTCTAGTGAGTCGATTTCGTATTGGTTTAAATCTGAAAGTTTAAAAATATGAGCAAAAAAATTAAATTAGTATAAAACCTCTTGTAAGTTTCAAGTAATATTTTTAATTTTTCAACTTTTAAACGGACATCAACTCTTTTGGTGTAGAGGTTTCAACGTGAAACTTTGTACGTCATAGCTTTTAAGTGTATTCAACCTAACCTTGTCCATTGGTCGTCTCAATTCATAAAACCTTGACAAATAAGAACATCTAAAGTCAGTTTCGACAGGTGTTGAAAATTTTTGAAGTAGACCATACTTTAAGATAATTGCAAAATGAATTTCAGAAAAATTTAGTGCGTTTTTTTAAATATTCGAGAATTAAGGAGATTTTTCAATTTCGTTATTGTTTTCGCGAAAAAAAAATAATTTGTATGAAATACTTCCTAAAGAAGAGAATATTATATAAGAAACTAATTTTTAATTTCCTGTTGACGCGTTGAAAAGTTAAGATCATTCAAACATTGCATATTTCCCGCATATTTGATAAAAAAACCCCCAATAAACCAATAACGAATTTTGAAAAAGGAAAACATACTTATATACTACAACAATAACTAGGAGGGTATTTATAACAAGTTCTACTAAAATCAGAAGAGATAAAACTGAAAATGTCTTTTTTTATGCTAATTACTTTTAAAATGGCGCAACTGTCAAACATTTTATTTAACATTTCCCATAGTAAAATGTTGACAACACAAATGACGATTCGGAGTATGTGGTAAAGATAGGAGTAGTCGAAAATGTTGAACATTTTGATCTATTAACTTTTAAGATATGGGCCGATTTCTACTATCGGGAGCTTACGAAATTTCCTGATACATTGGTGTCGCCATCTAGCCGGTATTGGAGACAAAAAATATTTTATTGGTACGATATTTTGTACGATATTGAGGGGATATTTCTTCTCAAGAAAAAGTCAAAATCTAACAATTTTCTATAGAAAAAAGTAATCATGTTTAAATAATAATTGAAGGGTTTATTGTAAAAACTTGATAAGCCACATTTTATTTATAGTTTGTTTTTGCCTTTTAAAGGTGAAAAAATGCAACCATTATGACTTCTGCATGACGTTTATATTCTAGGTACTTGCAAAAAGAGTTTAAGCAAGACATGTATCAAATATTAAGCCATGGATGTCTAAAAAACAGCGAAACTCCATAAAACAGTAAATGTGGCTTATCAAGTTTTTACAATAAGCCCTTCAATTTATATTCCCTAACAATATGTGTGATCCTAATAATCATATTTATGTTAGTATTTAAGTTCTGTTGATTTTTTTTTTGTTTTGTGTTGTACATATTTCTTTACTCATTGGATGCGCTTCAAACTCATGGTCATTGTAGCGTTAAAAGTGCGTAGCGAGCAAACATTGCTCTGCACTGACGCATGACTTCCTCCCGCTGGCAAAAAGGTTGACTGACGAAATGTTGTACTGTATACAAATCTTAAATGACTGACCAGTTTTTTTTTCTGTGTGTCTTTCAATATAAAATAATATAGTATTCGTGATCTGCGTGTATGATGTTACTAGCGACTAAATGTTAGTGTTGGTAGGGCTGGATTTATTTTGAATGAGTTTCTTTATGAAGTTGATTTAATTAATTGAAATATTTTTTCTTTTTGATTTGTATTTTTTGGTGTGTATTTGTGTTTACGTTTTGTTTTACATATGACTACGTCCCTTCAATTTATCTTATCAACCTTAAAGCACACTTGCTGTGCCTTATATTCAAATTTTATAATAATTCTTAAATTTTTGTCTTCTTCAATTAACCCTCAGAAGCTGTTTAACTTAAATATGACTTACATAGATTTTTGTTTTTAATTACTTAAGTCATCAAAGCTTCTTCCATTGAATCTGAATCAAAAAATATGTCCTAAGGAAATTCAGCCTTCATACTAAGAAAAAGAAACAAAATTAGTTAAAAATTACCTTGCAGAAAAAACTGATAAAATTAGGAGAATTTCTTAGTAAATATTAGTAATATAAGAATAGGAAAAATAAATTTATTGAAAATCTAGCTAAATTTTAGTTAATTGGAAGTAACAAAATAATCTGCTAAAATCAGTAAAAACATTTAAATCATTAAAAACAAAAAAAATTATTAAAAAATATGAAATTTTGAATACATTTTTTTTATTTTTTTTTAGTGCGAATAAAAGTCTGCCCTTATGAAATCAGCTGTTATTAAACTGTTATTTAACTGTTATTAAACTGTTGTTAAACTGTTATTAAACTGTTATTAAACTCTTATTTGCATTCTACCAAATTTAAGGTAAATATAGCAAACATTTTGTTAATATTACAGTTTATGTTTGCTATTTCGAGTCTACTAATATTTAGTAAAATTTTTGCTAATTTTACAGATTAAAATGCTGCTTTCAATGAACGAAAAATCACATCGAATATAACTGAAATTGTGTAAAGTTAACAGATATATTTTTGCTGTTCTTATTTAATCTGCTGAATTTAGCAGTTTTTTTCCACTGATTTTTAGCAGCTTTTTTCGCTATTTTTCAAGGCTTATTTAAATGAGTGTATTTACACAATATAAATGTACATATAATTACATAAAACTTTATGTGAAACAACATTAAAAATATTTATTTTATAATTTTGTATAAAGGCATATATTGTTCCATACAAAATTATATAGAAATATATGAGATCCAATACTTTGTATATTATTTAATTGAATTTAGATATGATTATATATGGTCCATTACAAAGCCACATTTAATTATATGTGATGACACATCAGAAGTGTGTCTAAATGATTTTAGATATAATTATGTATATAATTCCGGAGTTGAGATTTCTGAGTTTGTTAACATACAAAATTTTTATTTTAGTTCACAAAAACGACTCCCACTGGCTCGCACTTTCGAAAAAGTATTAACTATGCACTTTTAATAAAAATGAACAAAAAAGTTGAGCCTCTCTCACAACATACATTTTTTCTGATCCACGGAAAAGAAAGATTTATTCATTTTAATAGTGAAAAAGTCTGAGAAAAGCAAATTGTTCTATAAAACAACCCTGTTCCGCGTTAAATCGTTGAAATAGATCTATTATTTATTGGCTCCACAGTTTCACCTTAGTAAGCAAACTGTACAAATTATATTAGTCAGTCATATTAGTTTATGAAATTAGATATAATTTCATATAATTGTATAAAAAAAAAAACTACGAACGTTTGTATAGACTAGTATATAATAACATTAAATTATATATAATTCGATACAATTTATGTAATACCCAAAATTTGTATGGCCACAAAATTCGGATGAAATTTTATCTAATATTCATCAATTTGTACAAAATTGTATTTAATTGTATCGAATTAGATCTAATTCGAACCAATTGTATCAAAGTCGATACAATTTGATGTATCTTAGATATAATTATATGTTCTCATTTTTCGGATCGAACTTGATCACATCGTATGTCTAATTTAGCCCCAACGAAGTGAAATAATTAATCTGGTCTATGAACCAAAAAAGATACAATGCGTTCGCCAACTCTGCATCAGGTGGCGAGCAACAACTGTTCTAAGACTTATCATCTCGCGCAATTGCAGTGTTGCCTTATCTGCCCTTCATATTTCCCCACCTTTAAGCTCTCCTCTCCTTTAATTTCCAATGAAAGCAACACATAAATAATTAGGAAGAATTTCCTGAGTGTTGCTTCTCTTTAAAAAAAAAATAAATATGTAATTTAATGATGCCCCACATCCGTTTTTTTTTTTTTAACTTAGGAAGTCATAGTCAATTAATATGTTAATTGATTCAAATACAAAAAATTATCAATATAAAAACATCCACACGTAATAGTCATAATATGTATTATAATTGATTTTTTTCATTAAATTTGTAATATTAATGATTTATTTGACTGAATCGATTTCAGCATTAATTGATTACAAATTTGTTACACAACAAAATTTTTAATTGTTTTAATATATACAGTAGTGGTCAAAACATTTCGAACTGAGATCGCAGTTGTTGTTTTCATTGATTTATTTTCTTCAAATCACACTTAATTACTAATATTTATTTTTTACATATTCTTCATACATTGTTTTATGTTAAACAAATAAAAAAAACTAATTCCGTTAAATTAAAACAACAAAAAAATTAATAATAATAGATGTATTCAAAATGCAGGTGTTCAAATAATTTGCAACTCTCATTATTCTTACTCTAAACGACACTATTTATACTAACAAATGTTAGAATGTAACGGTAATCGCATTCCTTTTTAATATGAGATTCCGGCCGTTACATTTTTTAAACAAATTTATTATAATTATTGTTCTTTAATAGTTGTAATAAGATGTTGGATGCATAAACATCGTAAGAATAATTTTTGTAAAAAATGGCAGGAAATAAATACAATTCTGATTTTAAATCAAAAGTTCTAAATGATTTTCAAAATGGACTTTCCCAAAAAGAAATTTCTATAAAGTACTCCGTTCCAAAATCAACGATTTGCCGCATTGTTAATAGTGGTAACTTCCGCACAACTCATAAAGGTGGAAGAACCCGTATTACAACTGTAAGAGAAGAACGGAAAACTAAGAATTTTTTACGAAATATCCCAAAGCAGTTCCCAGAGAAGCTAAAACTGAACTTTTAATAGATGCCAGTCTTCCCACCGTTAAAAGAAGAGCCCGAGAATATGGTCTTAGAAGTTATAGATGTACAAAGAAAGCGTTTGTGTCAGTAAAAAACCGGAAAGGTCGGCTTGACTTTACTTTGAACTGGACTCAACAGCAATGGAAAAATATATTGTGGTCAGATGAGTCTAAATTAAACCTCCTGGGATAAGATGGAAGAGCCAATGTTCGAAGACCACGAGGCGAAAAGTTTAATCCCAGATACACAACCACCACAGTGAAGCACGGGGGTGGAAACATTATGGTGTGGTGGTGTTTTTCAGGAATTGGGATTGGGCCAATTCACCGCATTACTAGCACAATGACGGACCACAATCTATAGAGATCTTTTGAGTTCAGTTATGCTTACGTATGCTGAATGGGAAATGCCACTCTCATGGACCTTCCAGCACGACAACGACCCAAAACATACGGAGGAGGTTGTAGAAGTTTGGCTGCAGGAAAATGAAATTAATATCGTCGGCTCAATCTCGCGATCTCAAGCCGATTTTGAACATGTGGATGATTGTAAAACGGAATATCGGCAATAAAGTATTCCGAAATGGTGATGAACTTTTCGTCGAGTTGATGAAGCAGTGGAATGAAATTTCTGACGATTATATTAAAAAGCTCATTGCCTCAATGCCTAAGAGGTGTTTAGAAGTTATAAAAAATAATGGCTACGCTACAAAATACTGAGCGTTGAAACCATTGTTTGTATTTCCTGTTAATTACTTTAAGAGTTGCAAATATTTTGAACACTGCACTATCGACTTATTTTGTTAAAATTACTTTTTTTTTATTTTTAAGAAGTTACGAATAATTTTTTTGTATTTGTAAAATAATATGTTATAACTGAACTTAATAAAAAAAACAAAAACTTATACCACAAATCTTTTTGATCAAAAAAATTATAATTACCTAAACCATGATTTCAGTTGCAAATGTTTTGAGCACCACTGTATATATAGGTATATTAAACAATGTAATAAAAATTTTAAATTTTTTAATGAACTTCATTTTTGGATTTGCTTAAAGTTCATTTCAAAAAATAGTTCTTATTTCAAAAACTTTTCATATGTGTACAAAATTATTTTCCTCTTATAAGGGTTAATACTTCCTCAACATACCTTTAAATGTCTAACATTTATTTTATCTATCTACATTTCCTCAGTTTGATTAACGCTGACAATGACCATTTTTCTAGGGTGTACTCATACATTTTATTTTAATTTCAGAGTTAAAGTTGAGTTTTTTTGTTTTACGTTCTTATGTTTTTCATCTATGAATGTGTGAACATTTTAATGAATTTTTATTGTTTCGTTTATGCATGAACTCAGTTTGACGCCTTCACGCATAAAAAATTCGATTAGTTGTGGCTACAAGTATTTTTGTTTATATATTATTAAAATTAGTTTAATTCATAATAAAAACTCGTAAAAAAATTTCCCATAGAATACGTTAGTTAAAATAATAGCTTTACAAAATTCGTTAATTTAGTATAAAATTCTTAGTAATATATTTGGAATCCAACTAAGAAGTTAGTATATATACTAATTCCTTAGTTGTATTCTAAATATCTTATGTACATGTGATTCTTTTCAAGCCAACTGCCCCGCTACAGGGAAAAGTTAGATACCAAGTCAATATCAAACTTACAGTATTTGTTTTTCTGTACAACACGAATATAAAACGGCACAACTGTTTGAAATTTTTCAAAAAGAGGGCGAAGTATATTTTGCGCTCAATTTGGTATATTATTTATAATAATTTAACTGAATTTGGAAAAAGTTAGAATTTTAAGTGTTACAGAAAACTCAACTTATCAAAAAATAGCAGAAACATTTTTTTTATTTATGAAAGCGTTCAGATGTGTTCCTATCTAGAAATTTTCAACGTATATGTGCTTCCCTGGACGCATTCTTTTGAATCAGTAAATAATGCATAAAATGAAGCAGTAAATAATGCATACAATGAAGCATTATTGTTGTCAATATGCAAAAAAAGGGCTTCACATTTCATACGAAGGCATCAATTTATTGCTTCTTAGAGCACATGAAGGAAACACATTCACCCGCTAAAAAGAAGCATACCAATTGGGACATCGCGAACAAATTTATGTTTTGCGGGTTTCTAATCAATGAAATTATTTATATTGAAGATATAATTGACATATTCGAAAATTTTGATTTTGAAACTTATTTCATGGTTTGCAGTCTCAAAGGCACTTTATGATGTTTTTGAGATTTGATTTCATCAAAATGAATTCTAAATGATTTATAACCCAAGAAATATTTAGTTCTTTCGGTTTAACCGTTTTATTTTCATAAAGCGAAAAGCAACGACTGATTTTTGGGCTCCCTTTAGGCCAAAAATTTAAAATTTTCCAACATTTCGCTTACAATTGCAAATTATTTTCGACGCTTTAAATTTAGAAATTTTTGTTTTGATGGAAAAATTTGTGATGGAAACAAAGTGTTAAAAAAATTTTCGGAAGTAGTCTTTATATTAGAACTTAAAAACAAATCACACGCATTTTTTTGACGGTTTGATGATATTTGAAATAGGGTTTATGGTTGCCTATTTCGAGGAAATCATATTAAACATATTATACTTTTAAATTCGCAAAAGTTTATATAAGAATGCTGCAGACTTGGGAGACGTCAATTACATTTCACAATCATTCACTTGTGAAATTTTTCTATATCAGTAATAATTTCAGACCAACGGTCACACTTGATTACTTAAACGCTTCCTCGGACATGGGACATAATACCAATACTGGAGTATTTTATTAGAGGCCAATTACTTTTTTACGTCAAATTACATGTAATTGGGTGTAATTGAGTAGTTTCCCTGTAATTAAAAACCCTGTAATTAAATACCCAGAAAAAACTGCCGCTGTACACTCTAGGAATGAAAAATATTAAAATTGTTTTTGCACTTTACGAATTCAGTCCTTCGTAAAGATTTACTATAGACACCTACATCCATAGAAATAAATCTGAAAAATTAACATAAAAATCTACTCAAAATTTGTTAAAAATTATGTTGCAAAAAACTGCTAAAATTAGGAGATTTTTATGCTAAATATCAATAATAAAAAAACAGCAAAAATAAATATGTGCACTTTACAGAATTTCAGTTATATTCGATGTGAATTTTTAGTTAGATGAAAATAGAATTTACTCTGTAAAATTAGCAGAAACTATTGCTAAATATTTGTAGACCAGAAATAGCAAGCAAAAACTGTGATATCTACAAAGTCTTTACTATATTTACCTTAAACTTAGTAGAATGCAAATAATAGTATATTTTGCTAAAACCAATAGAAATGTTTGCTAAAAGATTGTTGCTGATTTCAGAACGGCAGATTTTTATTCGCATTAAAAAAAAAATAAAAAAGAAATTTAAAAAGTTTAAAATTTTTTTATGATTTTTTTTTTCTTCCAAATTTTTTTATGATTTTAACAAAAGTAATTTCAATTTACTAAAATTTAAGTCAGATATAACTAAAAATTTGTAGATGCAACAGATTATTTTTATCTTACTAATATTTAGTAAAAAAAAATCTGCTAATTTTAGCAATTTTTTCTGCAACGTAATTTTTAACTAATTTTTAGTAGTTTTAGCAATCATTTTTACTAATTTTTTTTTTTATTTTATAAAAAAAAAAATTGGAAAAACATCCCTGCGGGAAATGATGGGTCGATTGATCCAAAGTGGTAATTCCGTGATGTATGATTGGGGAGCACGTCACGCAACTGGTGAAACGAAAATTGTGGTGCACCAAAAAGTGATAATTTGTATGAAATGACCAATCACGTGACTATAGTAATGGTGACAAAACATTCACTGGTTGGTACCAGATATATCATGTAACTGGAGAAAAAGTAACATAACATCAAAGTGTACTGAATCAACTAGGGTCGTTGTAGTTGAAGTTGTTACTGGTCATTGAAGTGGTTCAAAACCGCTAGCAGTGGATGAAAACATGGCAATTAGTACCAAAGGATGCAGTTCCTTGACTGCTACCAAGTGGACACAACACTGAAGAATTTTTTTATGTACCGACTTTGTGACAGTAGGAATGAAGACGTAACACTTCACTGGTATAAAATAACTGAATACGGAACTGTTTAGACAGTGACCAAGTTTGTCAGATGTGGCAATTTCTCGCCAAACGTCGCGATCTTAATACTCGTTTGGCAAGTTAATTTTTAAAATGCCGACACTGGCTATTTTTCGAGTGATGGCGATTTTACACATAAAATATCCCTACCAGAAATATATCACCAGAATATGATTTTTTGCACAACTTTTTCAAAAACTTGAAACGCTTTACAAAAATATAATTTAAAATTTCAAAATTTCTGCATATTGGTTTCGAAACATCTTGTTTAGATATTGTACATGATTTTTGGTAACGATTTTTTATGTGTAAGTAATTGACGATTTTTAAGTATTTCTTTGGGAACAAAATTGAAACTGCGTATATATTTCGTTACTCTCCTTTATACGAGTAAGTTATACATTAATGTTGTGCTGAATTGGTGCAGCTCCTTCTTTTTATAAAGACATTATTGTGAACTAGTATTATAATGCAGCATAAAAAATTAAAATGTTAATGAAGTGCTTTTTAGAAGTGTAGGAATATGAAAATTAATAGAAATTGTTTGATAATACCGATGTTAGCAAATAAAGAAAAAAACTGGCAAAAAACCTGTATTTCGAACAACCGGACTTCTTGTCTAGTTTATGCACTTTTCCAAATTTAAATTGTTATAATGAATTTAATATATATTAATAGTTTTGTGTTGGGTATAGACAAACTAAACTAATTTTAAAATTGATTTTTGTTGTGCCTTTTTGAAGGTTTTTTGAACAGGTGGTATGCCACGCTGTTCTGAATAAGTTGCTAATTACTTTTCGCATGCCCGGCGACATGTACCCCATAGACCAGTGCAGTGGTACATTACAAAACTATTCCACTCAAACCACCTCTTTAACAGAACACATTGCGCTTAATATGTGACCAGTTTTCCTTCAAACATTTTTCTCCAGTTCCACGATACGTACACCTACACCAGTTACGTGATAATTTTTTCCCCACTGGTTCTGTTGCATGTCACATAGATCCTAAAATGGTCATACTTTGATACTGCCTTTTTCTAACTTGTCCCGTAGCATATTCATCTCAGTCGGTAAGGTGATATGTTTCCTTGGTCAAGTTATTCGCCACGTCACACAGTGCTCCACATGTAGCAATTGTCACCTCCTATGACAAGCCCATGTTAAAAGTACCGGTCACTTTCATATAACAGAACCGAAACGTGGACTGGTTCATACACACAAAGTTCTAGTCACGTGACCATACCAGTGACTGGTCTATTTCCCGCAGGGATATAACAAAACTTCGCAAAACTTTTAAAAAGTTTATAAAATGTTTGCGTTTTAAAACGCTTTTTCGAAGATCTGCTGTTTACTAAGAAATTCAGTTCACTCAATACGCTAGAAAATTTCAAATAGTGAGTGTCAGATGCAAAAAAAAAAAACATTTTCAAAAAATTTACGCCAATTCCTCATAAGCTTGTGATGTTCGCATTCCGCTATTGGTGCTCTGATATCAACTCGGTATAACTACATTCAACTGTATAAAATTAAACCAATTTTTAAATACTCTTCTCAAACCCCAATTCATTTAAGCAGCGCAAAACCCCTATGGGAAAAACTGAGAAAGTTTAAAAATCGGAAAAATTTGGATTCACTAGTAAACCAACAATCCGCGATAAGGAAATTCATTTTTTATGAATGTTTCTAATAAATCAAGTGACTCCATATTGTATTGGTTTGAATCTAAAAGATAGAAAATATGAGCAAAAAAATAAATTATTGAAAAAAGCTCTTGAAAGTTTCAAGTAGTTTTTTAATTTTTCGAGTTTTAAATGAGCATAAATTCTTCAGGTGAAGACTTTTCTACCTTAAACTTTGCATGTCATAGTTTTAAGTATAGACTACCTAACCTAGTCCACTGTTTCTCACAATTTATAAATCTTTGAGAAATAAAAGCCATCAAAAGTCTGTTTCAATAGGTGTCGAAAATTTTTGAAGTTGCTCATAAACATTAATGTGTATCGAAAAAACAAATTTAAAATTTTCAACAATTTCTGATAAAGAAAACATTCAAAAAGTGTTATATTTAAAAAATTGGTCAAAGTTTGGGCGAATGTTTAAAAAAACTAATTAATTAATTTACTGCCGAATGATGAAGGAGATACTCTCAAATAATCATGTATCATAAACAAATGGCCCAAGGAAACACCTGAATAACTAACGTGACCAACTGATCAACAAGGTCACGAAGAAGCAGGTTTTTTGTCCAATAAGAGGAATATTTAAATTTGTTTGTCTTAAAATAAGAATTTTATTAAACGATAATTTTGTATGTCTTGTTGATATTTTCAAAATTGCATTTCATTTTGAATTGTCAGATATGAGATCATAATTAAAATGTTACTATTTATTCCCACAAGATTTTTTAAATATTTTTCATCATCTCTTGCATTTATTAACAATTAGTGTTTTCTATTTGTAATAGTAAAATTTGAATTATGATCTCAAACCTGACAATTCAAAAAGAATAGCGATTTTATTAAATTTACAATTTTTTTATTTAAAATCGGTTCGAAAAGGATTTTGAAATTAGTTATTGAAAACAAATTCGTGAGTTAATTTTTTAGCATTTTGGTGGTTTTTTTTAGGATTAGGAATTTTTTAAAAATTTCTGAAAAGTTTTCTAACCTTTTAAACGGGCTTATGAAAAATTCTACCAAAAAAGAATTATGTAAAATACTGTGAAAAATACGAAAATTCTGTATTTTAAATAGACTTCTATAAAAAAACACTTTAAATTTGCGTATTTAGGAGTCCCTATTTTGTACAAATCAGAATGAAATTTATATTTTGTTTGCACGGCTTCGATTGATTAGGCTTTAAATACACATTTTGAAATCCTATTCCTAGTTCCAACAACTTTATTTCAATTAAAAATCTAAAAAACTTATAGTATATTAAAAATTTCATTATTATTTATAAACAATTTATTAAAAATATCTAAAATATAAAACGCGGGATTTTGGTTCAAAAATCTGGAAAACATTCAAGGTGGGATCAGGCTATAAAAAGTGTCACAATCCCGTTAAAAGCGGGATATTTGGTCAGGTTATGAATAACATACAAAATGAAACGGAAAATTATTAAGTATAAAAATACCGAAAAAGAAAAATTAATTTCGCATAATGTTATATAATGAATATGTAGAAACTTATTCAACTAAATAGAGTTAAAGGCGTAAAATACAGTAAAGCCATCAAAAATGGATATAGTCGATAACAAAAGAAATTATTATTTAAGAGGCATAAATTTAATCAAGTCGCCTTGTCTATAAATCAAGCCTTTCTTGTAGCAATGCCCTCACCTTAGCCTATAACACAATATCACTTACATTGGGGTTCAGGTGTCCTTTAAAAGAAAGATTCACTGTGCATATACACATTTGTATTCCATAAGTATGTATATAAATTCCACATTAACCATAATCTCAGAAATGCATTGCGTATTCCGCAGAAATCCCTTTTCTCATGTTTAAAAAATAAAACTGCTTCAGGGATAATTCGTGCAAAACAGAAACCAAATCATCATTCTGTATAACTTTTTCAAATACAAACATGTACGATTTGTTCATTCATCTTTGTAAGACTTTAAATTAAAAAGTCAAAAATTTGAATTTTTTTTTTTTGTTTTTTTTTGTACTTTTACAATATGTTGTACAAACATTGTGGCTCATTAAGCGTACAAGTTTTTACATTAATGATGACGAATATGTTTTACAAGAACATACATGCAGCATAATTTTAGTTGCCAAGTTTTTATTATTAAGTTTTCACTTTGGGGAAAAATAAATTTTCAGATCATAAAAGGAATGTTTTCAAGATTTTGGAAAAATTCTGATGTCATTTTCGACACACAAAATGTAATTAATTAATTTAAAAATACAAATTTTTCCAACCGATTAAAACCAACGATTAAACCGAGATAAAAGAAAAATTCTAAGCATTGTGCAAATTGCTGCTGTTGGCAGCAATCGATTGTCCAAGCCCTCCTTAACATTTTCAGCTAACAGAACAGAACCCGAACAGAACCCATAGATTTGAACGAGCTATGTTGTACAGTCGGGTATTTGAAAAAAGAATGGTAATAAATAAGGAACTTCTAATCTACTGATCCGAGCGGTACGAATGAAATTGGAAATTGTTAAAGAGGTGTTAATATTTTGTAATATTATGATCACCTTGTTTTAGTATAGGGTGTACTTACAGTAGGGTCTGAAAAAATAAATTTTTGGAGACCCTACTGTAAGAACACCTTATTTGGCCGTAACTTGAAAAAACAATATCATATATTTCAATACTTTAAATCTTTCAAAAATGGAAATACAATAATTTTCCGCTGCCTGAGGTCAAAGGTCAATTACAGTAACAATGAACCACATATGTAGTAAAATATAAACAAACATTTACTGGTTTTATTTTTTTAAATAAAAAAAAATCATAATACAATAATTTGATGTTTGTTTTTTCAAATGAACTACAAATGTAGTCACAAATGAAATTTCTTCTGCACATGACTGTTTTTTCTGTAAAGAATAAAGATACTGTATTACAACTTAAACAACTACAAATATTTACAGCAGAAGTTCGTTGAGTGTATCGGATATGATGTTAACGGTTTTCTTCTTGAACTTTGACATTGATTATTTGATAGGGGCATATGTATATGCAGAGTTATTCACTAATTGGAGTTATTTCACTGGTGCCTTGAAGCAGACGAATATGGACACTGACCAAATTTCCGAGTTTTTGTTTCCATTTTCATCTGTGCATCTGGCAGTCATTGTTGCCAAATATTTTTTAACAAATCCCCCAAAATTGTTCAAAGAAAATCCCTTCGATTTACTCTACTACTAAAAAAATCAACCCAAAAATTATTTTTCCTAAAATCTGCTAAATTGTTTTGCTGTTATTTCAAATTCTTTAAATAAAAATTTAATAATACACTAATTTCGTTAGAGTTTTACTGTTTTCATATCGGAAGTATTATTTTAACAACGTAGTAAAGTGTCTTAAATTTTAACAACAATCTAAAAAAAAAGTTAAAATTATGTAAAAAATCTGACAAATAAAATAATCGATCTGAAAATTATATTTTTATAAATGTAAAATTACCTCTTTTAATCAGATTTTTCCACCCAAAAATCAAAATAACAAATTATGAACACATAAAATTACCCTAATCGACTTAAAAACCCCCTAAATCTAGGGGGTAACCCTTAACTTTGCAGACACTGTTGGTAGTAGCAACTCGCTTACTCTAAAGTAAATTTCTTGCCACGAAGGAAGTGAGACTAACTAATCGGATGTATTCCACATAATTGGTGGTCCCGAAATTTAGGGACCCTCACGACGAACCTCAATAGACAATATAATCTCAGGAATAATCGGTACAAAAAGGGTCTATCGGGCACTGATGTTTGTAGGCTTTTTGAGTTGGAGTCTGACACATCGGAACATGTTCTCTGTAAATGTGATAGGAAGATAAAACAAAATTTAAGCTGAAGTGGACAAAAATTTAAAACAGCAATAAAATCTTTTATAGTAATTACATGTGCTAAAATCCCAAAACTTATTTAACAAATTGTGAAAAGCAATCTGATGTAGGCGTGTCCCTATCCGGATTTCATTCCTGCCTAAGGAAATCTTCAGGGGACTTTGTTATTAGAATTTCTAGAGATATTTGTTATGTTAAATCACAAACTCAATGAGAATTTCTTGTCCTCGTCTAGGAGCGAGATTCAAAATTTAAAATATCAAAGAAAAACCAAAACAACAACAAAAAATTGTCACAATTGGCTTTGTCATCTTCCAAATACTACTCTGTTTTTTTGACAGACCTAGCAATGTAGTGACGTTTATTCAAGTAAATCAACAATAGAAAATCATATGTTTTCTATTAGTGTCAGTTACATTTAAATTTGCACAAGCACCTGCATATTTGTTATTTAAATTTATTTTCATCGGGATAAACATTAATTGCATTTATAGTAATTAAATGTGCTAAAATCCCAAAACTTATTTAACAAATTGTGAAAAGCAATCTGATGTAGGCGTGTCCCTATCCGGATTTCATTCCTGCCTAAGGAAATCTTCAGGGGACTTTGTTATTAGAATTTCTAAAGATATTTGTTATGCTAAATCACAAACTCAATGAGAATTTCTTGTCCTCGTCTAGGAGCGAGATTCAAAATTTAAAATATCAAAGAAAAACCAAAACAACAACAAAAAATTGTCACAATTGGCTTTGTCATCTTCCAAATACTACTCTGTTTATTAAAAATCATCAAAATAAAAAAAAAAAAACGATAAAATTACTGAAAAAGAGCCACCAACAATAAAATATAACTCACATCAAGAAGAATTCACAAAATGGAACAACCGATAACAAGTGATATAGGTACCAAGAAGTAAAAAAAAAATGCCATGGATCAAACTGTTCGAAATGAATTTTACTGGGAACAATAAAAACGAATTCTAAATTTCTTAAAGCGGCAAGATATTCTAAATCACAAAGAGAGTATTCAATGAATACACAGTAGGTTTGTGAAAATTACACACCAAAATTCCGGAACACGTAAACTTAAATTTTTGGCCGTAGAAACTAGTGGTGTACTCTGTTTTAAAATTTTAGTTCAAAATAATAATACCACAATAATACTACAGTCAGATAGTTCCCTTTTGTATGTTAAATTTGTAAATGAAAATGTTTTCTTGTTCCTAAACTCAGAATATTATGTAGGTAAAAACCACTGCAAATGTAGTTAAAAAAAAATTAAATTTCACTTGAAAAAAGGACGACTTACATTACATTAAATTTAACTAACATTGTCATTTGTTTTTGACTGTTGATAAAAAGAACCACAAATATAGTAAAAATAATCTATATCCACCTAAAATAGAATTAGCTGCTGTGTAACGACTTTTTGAATTGTAAAATAGATATTAGATAAATATTAAATAAATATTAGTAAAAAAATATAGTAAAAATGAACCACAAGAGTAGTCAAAAATTGACTAACGTTCATTAGTTTTATTTTTTTAAATAAAAACAAAAAAAAACTGATAAAATTAATGTAAATTCAAAGTACAGTCATATGATGTGTTTTGTGTTTTTAAATGAACTACAAATGTAGTCGAAACTGGAACTTCTTCTACAAATGACTGCTTTTTCACTTAAAAATACAGATACCGTAATACAACTCAAGCAACTACAAATATTTACAGCAGAAGTGCACTTCGTGTATAAGATCTATGGATTTTTCAATCCCAACTTTTGACCCAATTAATTTTCTGTAACTGCTTTACACCAGCATTGGCGTAGTTATAAAATAAAAAGCTTATATGAAAATACTACTTTAAGTGTCTGATATTATGATGATACGTTGCAAAGTTTTAACTTATTTGTATTTTCATAAGGGGATATGTTAAATTATGAGGTAAATACAGCATTTAAATCTGAATAAACATACAAATCTGAATAAACACACATGAATGAAAATTTACACAGTTCCAACAATATACATATTCAATTTTTGTGGGCGTAGCGGTGTAATGGGTACCACGTTGAACAGATGGTCTCGGGTTCGATCGGCCGATTGGATTACGTCTATTAATAAATATTTAACAAAATCCGCAAATGTTACCTTGATATTAGGATTTCCCAAGTTTTTGATCTACCAATAGTAGAAATCTTTAAAAATACCAGAATTAACTTCTTCAATATTTTTCCAAAAATAGCAAACACTTAAATCTTATATTTAAAACTCCATAATAGCAAATCTTTAGAATTTACCCCTTATTCATATATTTCTAATATTTTTGAAATTCAACACTATTGGTAAAACAAAAACGTGGGAAATCCAAATAGGACGGTAAAAATTGCGTTTTTTGTTAAAATGTTAATGTTTAATATTTAATATTCAATAAAATATTTATTAATAGATATAATCCAATGATTTTTTGGACTTAAATAGGCTTTAAAGTCTCAAAAGTAAAATTGATATCAGAATTTAAGATATCTTATAAGCAATCCCTAAATTCAAAAAATAAAATTAAAATTTCTAAAAATGGAATTTTTAAAATTTGTTGCGGAGATTAAGAGAAACTTATCCAATAAATTGGGTATATGTTGAAGTATCTACAACCGCTTCCGATGCCTAATTTGAGGTGTACAAATTTTGGAATTATGGGTTAAAGTTGATAAAACCGGCTGATTGGAAAAGTATATCAAAATCAAAGATTTTTTAACAAAAATATCTTTTATATACGAAAAGATTTTTCAGAATATTATGCATATTTTATATGTTAAGAAAAAAAGTATTTATATGGAGGTAAAAAACTGTTGGTGCTTTTTGGGAAAAAAATCGCAAACATTTGATTTTCATTTTTTTATTTAAAGTCATAATGAATTTAGGCTTCGACGAAATCTGGCTTAAAATCGAGTTAAATCCAGTTAAAAATCGGTCTCGTTTACATTATTGAATTTGGCAGGTAAACTGGATTTTTGCTTGACAACAGCAAAATTTTGTAAACAAAATAAATAAAATAACCTCAAGTTTTTCTAAAATATTATTAATTCACTGGCGGAAGACAAAATTTGCAATTTGTTAATTTCGCTGAAAAAAGTGTTTTTTTATTGGGCATGATTTTTGGAACGACGATATTTCTTTTTGTTCTTCGGGTCACCATATCAATGATGTTTTGCACAAATCGACTTCGCCGGAAAGAAAAACAAGTAATTGGATGATGAATGGAATTTATCTTTCAGTAAAAAATGGAATTTTATTGGGTTTAACACTCGTTTTATTTAGTGTTCCTAAATTAAATAATTTTTTTTTATTTGTTTTCATATTTTTTTTCCACAAGGTTATGCCGTATTTAGCAAATTACTCTCCCAAAATAGGGGAAAACACAGTGTTGTATCGCTACTACACAATTTTGAAAGTAATTTTAAACCTGATTGTCCGACAATCTTGTTATGAATTGGTATGAAAAATCTGCTTTGAAATTACTTTTCATAACTAGATGGTCTCCAAAATCCGGTTTAAACTAGATTTCAGATATAACGCAAGTTCACTCTTAAAGTAATGTAGTTTTTGAGTGCAACAAGAATTAATAACCACAAAATTAAAAAAAAATTGCCGTGATTTGGTCCCGTTATTGGCAAAAACGGGACCTGATTCGGACTAAATTAAAAATTTCTCCTTTTCAAATGTTAATATCTCAGTAACTTTCAGAGGTAACCCATAAATGCAAGCATGGTTTTATATGCTTTTACTAGCACATTAGAAATGTGGCAATTTTATGAAAATCGGATAAAAAAAAACATAAAAATGGCGAGCACTCAATATGTTTTGCTCATAAAGTAGCCTACTTTGGAAGAAAAGACAAAGATAAACAATTCGCATCCCACTAAGAGATCACAAAGCTCTTAAAGAAAAAACCATAATAATCCTTCAAAACAAAAAGAAATAAAAAAAATGCTCCATTTTGGAAAAAAAAGTCAAACAATAATTTTTTAACTTTTTTTAACATTGAAGAAAAAGCTATCGAAAACATTTTGTAAAAAATTGTCTAACTACAATTACCTATTGGTGTTATATGTATCTAGAAAAAGGGCTATTTGACGAAAATGTTAAAATTCATCACCCTCCAACTCCGATATCGCTGAAATGTTGTGTCACAACTACTACCCGATAGTACTTGAATTAGTGCAAGTTTCATACCGATCCCAAGACATCGGTTTCAAAAGTTCGGTGACTTGAGATGAAATCCTCCATATAAAAAATGGTTTCCTCGTGGTGGTAAACAAATATTTAAGAGAGTTTGTCAAAAATATTTGATTTTGAGATATCATCACTTTTTTCGGTTTTTGGCTTAATTATTTTTGAAAATTTCAACTACAATTTCAACTGCTCGGTGGGTCCCGACTTCGCTGATTTATGTATTTATATGAAATTTTAACTCGACATTCGATTCAACGTCGAAAATTATTTTAAAAAATGTTTCCAGTTTCTAAAGTTCGCAGTTTAGGCAAAAGAGTGGTCTGACCACTGTTTTTAAAAATAATATATAAAATATTAATCACACACAATAATAATGTATTCCCAACTAAGAAAAATGGCATACATCGCGATCCGCTAAAAATTTATTACGTTTTTAAAAAATAATAAAAATATTTGTTTTTAACACACAATAAGGTTGTCCACAAGGGGCATACTAAATGTTGTATGTGTCGTAAAGTCGTATCGAAAATAGAGAAGCTAAAATTTTGTTTTAAACTACACAACATTAGATGATAGTACAATGCAACATTTGTACCTATGTTTATTGGACTATGTTCAATTGTGCTAACAGAGTGAAAACCCAAACCAAAACCAGCAAAATCTTCTTCAAATTGAAAATAAAATTTTACCATATCAATACAACACTTAGTACACCTTGCGAAAATCCGTAGTGAAAAACTATGTTTAGCTAAGAAAAATGCTACAAACATTTTCGATATATCGCGGGCCATTAGAAAGTTGTTAATCAGTAAAATATTAGATTTTAGTAAAAACAATATTTTAAAATTTTATAACTTTTTGCTGGGTTACTATAAAGCGAAATTTTTGGCACCACTATTCTCAGTTAAAAAAAAACTTTATATAGTTTTTGAAAAAAAAAAAAAAATTCCGACTACTCTATTGTGTAAATGGTGCACTTTAAAAACGGAGAAAAAAATTTTTTTTTTAAATAATTGTTGGTGTGGAATCGAAAGATGAATTCAAATTTTATCTAAATACAGCTCTTTCTGCTCTGTAGGCAAAGAGACCCTAAATAAATAAACTGGGCGCCGAGCGAATATGGAAGGAGTTTGAATAAAAAAAGTTAACGGTATTTTTTTATTAATCCAAAAGCATTTTAAAAGGTAATTATATCCCCAAAAATAGAAATTTTATACTTTTCTGACTTATGTCTATATCATAATTTGTGATTAGAATACCAGCTTTTTTTCAGTAAATTGAACGCACTCGATATTATTTTACCTTCATTTAAAAACTAAACCCCCTTCAAAAATTAATTCAATTTTCGTTACTTTGTACAAAAATTTGACTTAATCATTTCTTGTTCTAAAGAATAAGTACCTCCATGTCAATTGTAATTTGTTTAAAAATCACCTGTGGCGTTAAATAAACATTTTGCACAAAGAAAAGCACAAAAAACAAATTTAAATTGTATTTAAGTCAAACAAGATGATAATTTCAAAGGTCCTTTACATGCGGCAGCAATCTGGTAGGTAACACAAGTAACATACTTCGATATAATCTTAGAGTAGGTATTATGTTTTACAACAGTTTTCAGTTCTTTAAGCTTTTTTTTAAAAACATGTTTTAAGCCAATATTAAATCAGTCAAATGCCACAGTATGACAAGAAAAAGATTCATTTAAAATAAATAAACTGGCCACAAAAATGCTAAGAAAATGCGTTGGTTGCATGCCATGAAGAAGAAATGCTTCTGACTTGTGCCTGATGTTTGAGTTATTGTTTTTTATGCCATTTTTTCGCTCTTCCTTAAAAGGATAATTAAGGGCGTTTTTAAATCATTTCGGTAATCTTTTGTATTTTGGGTTTTATGCCAGAAGAAACTGAATTGTATTAAAGATAATCACTGAAATTATTTAAATTTTTAAAGAATAAAATAACAAGACATGAACTTTGATATGTGAATTTTGTAAAAGAAATTTGTCAAAATGATAATAAAGTTTTAAGGGGAAATTGCATATTATAACCCAGTGGAAATTTGAATTTAGTTTAGAGTGGGCTCTAAAAATTTCAAATCCTATCATGGTAACCAGAAGTATAGTTTAAAAAATAGATTTTATGATCATAAAAATGCAAAAAAAGAAAGAAACGGTGTCCTTAAAATTAATAAAATGTGGTCCTAAAAGCTTATTTTTTTTATTTCATATATTTTGAATGACGAACTTATATCGGCAAAAAATTTGCAATTTATTTAAATTATTCGAATTTATGCGAATATGCTGAATTTGGGGTGAAGTTTTAATAGTATTATGGGTGGAAGTATTACGAGTAATGTAAGCGATGTTAGACCGCATTTATTTTGTGTTAGTAGAAAATTTTATAAATGAGAATTTTTTTATTAATTTAAGAGACATTGCGCTAAAATACATAAAAACTAAACATAGAAAAAAGTGATTTTGCAGAAGCAATAAAGGCAGTCATAGCTAGGAAAGGGACATTATATTTCAGGATACGTGTGGCAACCAGCCACTCAACAAAATTCAAATATGTCTAAAATACAATTATCAAATAAACTTTGAATTTTGTATTATTTTTAAGTTTCAAAATGGTAACAATGGTATTGGAACCAGGTAAAAACTGCAAGGAAATGTCGTCATACAGACCCTATCACTGCTACCAGTGATCTTCAAACTTTTTGAGAAGCTAATTCAAAAATGCATTAAAACAAATTTAAAAACTCACATCGTAATACCAAACCACCACTTTGGTTTTAAGCAAACTCACTCCACCATAGAATTTGTTCATCGGATAACCAACGTAATCGAAAATTCTTTTGCAAATAGACAGGTTTGCTCTGCTGTTTTTATTACGTCAATTGACAAAGTTTAGCACAAAGGTTGCTTTCACATTTGTCGCAACTTTTCCCTACAAATTATTACAACATCGTTGTTTTCTTTTAATTCTATCGCGAATAAATCCGAATCTTTTTGCGCTCATGCTTACATAAAATGACTCCATATATATGACTTCCCCGGACACAATACACACCCAGAAAATATTTAAAAAAAAATTTTTTTAATGTTGTAAATATTTTTATTTAGAAATAAAGTTTGATACCGCAAAATTAAAAATGGGAAAAATATGCTTTTCTTCCAATTAAACAGAAATATGCTCAAAATAAAAATTGTATTTTAGTTTTTTATTATTTGTATGGAGTAAGAGGAATAAATAATTCATCAAAGAAATGTCGCCATGCTTATGAAAGATAATATTTAACGAATATTTTCTGCAATACTAATTCGAGTTAAACGATTAAAACTTTCTGGATCGATAAAAAATAGATCTAAACCTTTTTTAAAAATTAAAAGAAAAGTGATAGTGGGGTAATTCGGGACTAGTTGGTGCACCAACATATTTGTATGTTTGAATGTGTGAAAATTACATACAATTATTTATTGTTTGTATTAAAGTTGGTATTTCTCTTAACAAAAGGGTTAATGAACTTTAAAAGTATTTAATAAATACAAAAAAACAAGCAAACTAATAAAATAGGTGCACTCAAAAAAAGTCGGTAATGTTAGCAAAAAAGTTGGTACAATCAGCATATTTTTTGCATAAAATCAGTCAGGTAAAAACAAAACGCAATAAATCGCAATTACTAACATGCATGTGTGTATGTATGAATATGTATTAGGATGTCCCTTAAAATAACGATTAGTCGATTTTCGCTCATTACAACCCCCAGTTTTATTGCAAATGGTTCCAAATGGAAGAATTAAATTTTTTTATAAAACGTTACCCCGTACACTTTTGGAAAAAAAGTGTATTATTATTAAAAATTCCCAAAATTCGAAATTTCAAAAAAATATACTTTTTATTTCATTTTTGCATGTATTCATGTATTATACTAAAAATTAACCAGATATGTAATTCTGACTTCATCGGATATCAGTAACCCACTTTAGCCAGGAATTATTAAAGAAACAAATAAAAATAAAATTGTATAAATTTTTAATAATAATACACCTTTTTTTAAACGGGCCATTTTCGTGTCGCAAGATGGGTTTAAAAAAAACTTGGTTCTTCCATTTGGAACCATTTGTAATAAAACTGTTGGGTGTAATGACAAATCTATTTTTAAGCGACTTCCTAATATGTATGTATGATGCAATTTTACATTTTTCAAATGAAGATAATTCTAAAATACAAAAACGAAATATTAAAAATATAGCCAAATATCATGAAAACCATAAAATAGCAAATACCTGAGACTGGCATTTATTGTTTTGTACAGTCGCACCAGAGCGTATTTTATATTTTATTTTTGCCCGGATCCTCAATTTATCAAAATATTGTTTTGTGCAGTAGCACCAAAGCGTATTTTTCGGCTGCATTTTAAGTTTTTAAATTTATCAAAATATCATTAATTTAGGCAATCTTTTAAATAAGTTTTTATAATTGAAGGGCTTATTGTAAAAACTTGATAAGCCACTTCGAAAATTTTTTAGCTTTCGCTGTTTCCTAGACATCCTTAAACTATTTTTTGAAAGAAGTCTAGCTTAAGAACTTCCCACACGCTCCTGGAGTGTAAAAGTCCTGCAATATTCATATTTCTATATGTTTTCCAACTTAATAAGGCGAAAATAAACCAAAAATAAAATGTGGCTTATCACGTTTTTAAAATAAGCCCTTCAATTTATTTATTGTTTTATTTATAAATTTAATATTCATAACTTCTATGTTTCATAATTTGACTGATGTGTATTATACAAAAGAAAAAATTAAATGAAACGCGGTTGTATTTTGTGTAAGTCTAATAAACGCTGTGTTTGTTTGTATCTTTCCTTTTTTCTGTACTTCGTCCATACAAGCTTCGACATCTACAATAGGGTGTCCCAAAAAAACTTTTTTGTTTGTTCCTCAATCTTTGAATGCTTATAGGGTAAATTATTTTGAATTTTTTTTTCTGATTTTTTTTAAGAGGTCGTACAAATTGATTTTTCCCAAAAATATTGGGGTTCTGAACGATTTCTGAATTATAGTTATAATTTGGTGAATAACATAAATTTGTTTAGCTTCTGAGTCAACTTTTTAAAGAAAAATATCCACATTTTATTTTTAATTGCAGTTTCATTGATTTCCACATAACAATTTAAAAAAATGGTCCAAAAACCAGAATATTTAAAAAAAAGAATTCAAAATCTGTTAACTTAATTAAATAAATTTTAATTTTAAATTTTTTTTAACTCAAGATTTGTCCAAACAATTATACAATTGTATAAAATAGATGAAAATCGGGAAGTCGCAAAAATTGCCAAATTATCCGAAAACGTGAAAAAACGAGAGTACCATTTATCGTTTCGAACATTTATTGTTAAAAATAGCTTAATTGCAAAAATGTTCCATATTTCTTACTGGGCAAAAAAAAAAACGTAAACGATGCCAGTATTTTTACAATAAACATTTATCAAAACTGTAAAAAAATAAATTGTTGTATTAAATAAATCCTTAACCATTAGTAATGATTGTGATATGTTTAAAACCATGAATGAATGAGAAATACAAAAATGAACTGCAATTGAGTTTGAATTAGGGTAGACTGGGGACCATTCGCCGCTTTTTTGTTTGAAACCCTGTCTTTACCAAACCAATAAACTTTTTTGAAAAAATATTTTTAATCTTAAGATTAGCACATTCTGGCTTTCATTTGAATCCATAAAATTATGGCTTAAATATTTTAAATGTTTTTCAGGGCAACCTAAAACGGCTAAACTGCCCCACTTATTGGTAGGTTTCACTCTATTTATTGTCTTTGACGAACGTACACCATTTTTGAATCAACCCAATTGGAAATATATCCAAAGAAACTGATATGGCTGCAGGATGGTGAATATACCCCAGGTGCAACCACTTCAACATAAATTTGTTTACTTCAAATTACTTTTTTGCATATGCCAAGAATATTTGGTCTTTATTCGGTATTCTGCATAATCGGCATGCTTCTTTTATTTGTCAAGCTTCTTCACATATAAAATTTTAGTTGATGGAAAATCATGAATATTTTCAGTAAACTAATGAAACATTTCTTTACTACGTAAACAAAAATTTTCCTAAAATTAATAAAAAGCTACATATTTTTTACTAGATTCTTCATTGAGTGGATGAAACTTTTAATAAATAATATGATATTTTTCATAAAATGTTATAAAAATTAGCTTAATGAAAAGTTTCAATGTACGAGTACCAGTGCAACTTCGTAGGTTCTATGCAAAAATTCATTAATATCATGCAGAGAATTCTCTCAGTGTCCTATTAAATACACCGAATAAAAAATAAAAGCATTATTTGTCCGAATTGTTTAATGGATAACTGATTAAAATATTTTAAACATTTAAAACATTTTTACTTTAAATGTTTTGAAGAATAATTTCGCTGGTTATGATAAACACATCCACCTCAAATATGATTATTGAAGATAAATTCGGCAGAGAGCAAATTTTAGTGGACGGAAAATAAGGAAATGTTCAGTAAATTAATGTAGCTTTTCTTTATATAGTGAACAACAATTTCTTAAAATTAATGCAAAGCTTATTACTTTTCACGAAACTATTTTTATAATGAAACTTCTTCGTTGAGTGAATGAAACTAATTGTTAATGAAACGATATTTTTCAATTCGTATATTGAACTTGTCTATAAAAACTTTTCATTCAGTTATTCTAAGCTTACATAGAATTGTGTGAAAAAACATAATTTTATTTATATAAAGTTTCATTAAAAAGCTGGTTTTATAAAAAATATGAAACTTTTCATTAATTTTAAGAAAATTTTGGTTTATTTTGTGAAGAATAGTTTCATTGTTTTCTTTTTTTTTCTTCTCCCAACCAAAAATGTTTGTTACGCCGATTTATTGCAACTAACAATGAATGTCAAATATAAGGAAAAAGACGAAAGCTTTAAAGCAAACTCAGTGCCCAACTTTTTCTGATTTTTGAAAGTTCGGCAGCCAAAAAGTGAATTCGTTGGACTTTTGCCTAAATTTGAATCTCAAAATTACATCAGATCGGAACAACAAAATGTTTTCATTAGAAAAATTAATTTTCTGTATAAATTTTCTTACCGACTATTCGGTCAGACTCTTTATTCTCTTAAAACGAAAGTTTGTATATATTTTTGTATGCTAAATTACAAAATTATTCTGATGAAATCTATTCTATACATGTTCTGTAATTTTAACTATTCTCTAAAGATTTTTTGAATATATCAGGATATTAACGTTTCAAAAACTTTTAAATTTTGAAATCATTTGTTTTTAATTTTTCCTTTTATTTCTTCCTCTTTTTTTTCAATCTTTCAATCTTTTAGTCTTTTTTTTCTTTCACTTTTTTCATTTTCCTCGTTTTCATTTTAATCTCTTTTTTTGGTGGGGATAGGTGTAATTTTCCCCCCTCATGGATCCGCACCTGGTCCGAGTCTACCTGTTTAATAAAGCCCTTAAGCTTTGTTAAGCTTTATTATTATCTCACTTTAATTTGGTGAGAAAAGGTGGTGGTGTTTGTGGCCTACTGGCGAAAGCTCCCCCTTGTACCCTAATACATAAAACCTCCAACTCAACTTTAAAACGAATGGTAAACATTTGTAATTTCTTTTTTTCGTGGATTCGGTTTTTTTTAAGAAAAACTATTGAAAAGAAACCATTTATCCAACAATGCTACTGTTATCATACACTCAAAAAAATATGTTAGTAGAAAAGTTAGTAAAACGTCTTGTAAATCAAGTATATTATTTTTAGAAAATTTGCTGCTAAAATTATGTTTTCAGCAAAAATTCAGCAAATTAAACTTATTTTGCACTGAACTGTTTTGAATTAATGTTTTACTAATATTTTTCTAAAGTATTTCTATTGTAATTTATTTTGTCAAAAAATTGTGCTGATAAGTATGGGCGACAACCAGATTGCAAAATTCTGGATTAAGACAACTTAAATTTTGTGTTGTCACCAGCTTTTGAAAGTAATTTTCAATTAATTAAATTAAAGTATTTAACTTTAATAATGATTAAATGTGTATTTGTAAACTAAATGTTTATAGTGATTATTAATATAGTGTAGTCAAATTGACAATTTGAAATTGCAAACAAATATACGTTAAGGTAGACTGACTAAAGCGAAAGATAAGGACACACATCTTAGGTAATTTCTTATGCTTTATTTTTCTTGTTGCAAAAAAAAAAACGGTTGTATATGACATATTTTGTTATTTTTTCGTTTCGATTATAGAATTATCTAAGGCAGTTGTCTTCCTTTAAATGATGCCACCATTTAAGCAACTATTGATGTAATTAGTGGAAAGAAGCATTATCAATTTGGAGATTTTCCAGCTAGATTTGCCGTTTTTTTCTTCCTTAGCTGGTTTAAAGTTATTTAGCTTTTAGCAAGAAATCTAGCGGTTTTTTAAACTGGTTTTAGCTGGTATTTATTGAAAACGATATTTTTGAAAAATTAAACATTTTATAGTTTTATTATTTCATTATTTAAATTTTGTTTTAAATTTTAGAAATGTTCACAGTTGCAGTTGAACTTAAATTTTGAAATTTGTTAAATTACTAATTTTTAAAACCTTACTTTTTCTGCAACCTCTAAATGTTAACAAATTTAACTAAAACTTGGCATATAGAGTATTAAGACATTAACGAATAGGGGCAACATTGTGGAGATTGTAAAATCCGATCATTATAATTTTTTGGACAACTCTAATGCTCATATAAAAAAATTAAATAATTCTTTGAAATTTACCTTACTACAAATTAACTAAAAGTTGTTTAATTAAATAGTTTTTTAATTTTTGGAATAAATATCTGTAACATTGTTTATTACTTACAAGGGACGTATATCGACTCGCACTCGCAGATCTTAATAAACTTTAGATTTAAGAGCCAAAAAAAAAAGAGACACGAATTTTTTTTTTTAGCTGCCCAATCTACCGTTTAGCTGTTAAAAACTAACATTGAAAATTCTTTTTTTTTTTTTTTTTGTATGAAAACTTGTCTTTTATTTATGAAAACTAGATTTATTTGTACACATGGTTAAAGTACCCAAAAAAGCAACATTTTTTATAACCATATAGTGGACATACAGTTGCCAAATTTTTGAATTATTTAAAATTTAGAGCATAAAGCTTTTCGGGAAAAGTCGCATAAAAACCGAACGATTTCGAATATCGAAAGATGCCCAGACACTACCTCGATTAAATTATATATTCATTACTCTGTATTATTTTTAGCTTAATACAACCATAATTCCTTAATAGAACGCCAGATTTAATGTTACTCAAAACACATTTTTTTTAATAACAAAAATACTTGAAAGTTTTTAGACATAATTCACATTCACTAGTGAATGTGCCTTCAAAAACCTTTTACAAAATTTGCCTATAGTTACTTTAAATAGAACGAAATAAACCAAAAAAACGTAAAATGGGGTAATTTTTGACCCCACTTAGCAACACCTAAACATGAGATGTCGCTGCTAAAAAAAAACGGGTATCTGAAATTTTTATTCTCTAAAACATATCCGAAGCTCATTACGATACCTCCATTGTTGGCTTTATTTAGTAAAACTTACTAATTCTAACCCAAAAAAAAAAAACAAAAATATCCCAATAACTTGTGTATGTTTCAGGTTTTAGCGGATTTTTCAAAAATGTAACTAGTTTTTTTCACTTTTTGTTTTGCAGTTTCTAGCGATTTTTGAATTAGATTTAGCTGCTTTTCTTGAAACAAAAAGTTGGAAGCAGTGGTTAAGAGATAATTTCGATTATGTTATATAAAGGGTCCGCCAAATAACTTCTTTTTTTTTGAAAATGCTATAAAAAAAAACTACTGAATATTTTCTCAAATTTGTTTTTTTATTTGAAAGTGCAATCCTTCCGGTTAATAATGGAAAATAATTTCATTCAAATGGCTGCCTCGGCTGGCCATGCAGTAGCCTACACGATCGGTCCAATTTTTAAGCACATTATCGATTGTGTGCAGCTGTATTTCACCAATGGCTTCACGAATATTGTCCTTTAAAGCGTCAATTGTCTCTGGCTTGTTGGCGTAACACTTATCTTTGATGGCACCCCACTAATAATAGTCCAACGGTGTGAAATCACAGCTCCGAGGTGGCCAAACGACATCAGCTCTGCGGCTGATAATGCAATCTTCAAAAACAGGGCGCAAAACATCGAGTGTAGCTTCGGCTGTGTGGCACGTAGCGCCGTCCTGTTGAAACCAAATGTTGCCAATATCCTCCTCTTCAATTTTTGTGAACAAAAATTTGTTCAACATGGCCATTATTATCCATTATCCAACATTACCATGATTTTCAAAGTAATGTCGCAATATTTCCCAGCGTTGTTCAAGCGTATACACAACCATATTCGTTCAGCGGAAGGATAAAACTAATTATCTGTCAAATCAGACATGAGCTAAGTGTTACCATTCACGAAATAAGCACTAGTTGAAAAAAAAACGTTAGATGGCGGACCCTTTATAATTATTTCTATATTTTTTTTTTTTTTTTTTTATTAATTAATAATCATATAATTACAAATTATATAATATTACCCTAACCGAGCACTACCTATTATGGCCTTCGGCGCGTGGTAGCGAAAACAGACCAGTGCTTCTGGTGGGAGTCGAACCCACGACCCCCGCACTGATAAGCCAGCACGCTACCAACTAGCCTACCGGAGCGCACAGGTATTTCTATATTCAGATATTACATTATTTTCAGATATTACATTAATTCATGTCGTCAACTAATTTTTAATCAACTAATGCCCAGTTTTAACTTCTTATTTAAATATGCAATTAGTTAATTGCCATTTAAATTTAAGTTGTATTTAAATACAGTTTCAATTTTTCAGTCTTAAATGATAATTGTTATTTATTTGCGACAAAAGCATGGTAGCATCATGAAATGTCAAAAAATTAATGATCATTATTCATAAAACATCTGTTTAAAGAATAGAAAAAAAACTGAAAATAACAGAAAATATAAAATATAGAAATAAAATATGTACAATTAAATTATAATTAAATTAATAAAATAAAAATGAAGAGAAGTGAAGTGGAGTGAAAATTTCAGTGCAACCGAAGTTGAATTTTTATTGGTTGCTGTAATTGAATTTATTTTTTATTGTTTGTTTTACCACGCGAAAAAAAACAAACGGTCAAAATCATATGTTATATTTGTACAATTTAAATAGACTTTAAATGCCCAAGATTGGTCACTTAAATGTGATTTAAATTTGAAGCTAAAAACTGACGTTTGTATTTAAATAGAACTTAAAGTCCAAATGGCATTTAAATACGAAGTGAAAAACTGGGCATAAGTGTTAGCAAAACTACTAATTTTGTTGCTAAAGATTTTGCTGAAATTAGCAATTTTTTTCCTGACTAAAATTTTGCTGACTCAGAAAAAAGTTTTGCTGACTTTACTAACTTTTTTTCTTGAATGTAGGACTTTTTTTTATTTTTTGGTACATGAATTTTATTTGTTTGCAATATTTTGTAAAAATAACAATTGTATTAAAAATGATATGAACAAAATAAGAAAAAAGAGATGTGTATTCTCAGACAACAAAATCATGAGTAAAAACTCAAACCAAATCATGTAGGAAACCAACAATATGAAAAAAAATATTATAAATGAGAATTTAACTGATTGTGAACTGAATACTGGCAATAACAGCAAAACAAAAAAGCGATGAAGGGTTTTGTGATGGCGGCGATATGTATCTGCAAACAGACACACGAAAAAATTATATATAAATATGAAAAGCTCCAGTAATAAATAATGTGAATTAAAATTTTGACAGTGAAAATATTGCAGACAACTGTGAAATTTTAAAAACGATTAAATTTTATATGGGTAAGAAAGTACGTATGCATGCACAATATTCAGGGTCGACCCAAATACTAAAAAAAAATATAATCCTCTTTTTATATGATAAATAATGTAAGTGGAAATAAATATCTAGTATATATCAAGTTATGCAGAGTAATTTATATTATTTAGTTTGGGAGTAAGAAGAGCAAGATTGAACATGTCAAAATATAAATATTGATGGATGAAGATGACAATTACAGTTTTTATTTGCAATTTAGCTTAGGGCAATAGAAAATATCATTCGCCTATTGGGGATGTGATCGTTAATTAAATAGACATCGAAGAACTAACTATGTTTGTTATATATATCAAGGTCTAAATTTGCCTACAGAACACACTTTTAGCGGAATTTGAAAAAAAAAGTTTTAAATAGTTGAATAAATTCTAGACCTATTCCTTATGACCGAGTTTTGAAAGTAATTTATTTTATATCCTTAACAAATCGTCAAAATCAACGGCATTTGCTTGTTTTATTTATTAAATGGATGTGTTTCAATTTTAGTGAAAGTGCGAAAATTGGTATTCAACATTCCTATGACATATGTGTATTAAGGTTTTCGAAATTCGGTTTAGTTCATGTTCTTTCGCAGCTCAAAGTTCGACATTTTAAACAAAACTAAAAAAACAATACCTAATGGTTAAACTACTCTAACATTTTAAGTTTTTTTACCGATTTTTTTAACACTGAAAACAAGAAAATTTATAGCGAAAACATTACTTATGCCGATTATATTATATGGATTGGAAATTTACACGGGTTGTAGTGGCACAAAATTTGAAAAGGTAATAAAATGTTTTAACCGTATAATAAGATTTGCGTATGACTTGCGGTTAAGGTCTCATGTTACCGAGTGTGTCTTTGATTTCTTAGGTATGAGTTTTACAGATTATGTTAACATGCGTTTATTGATATTCTTTTTCAAAATTATAAAATATGGCATGCCTGAGTATTTGGTAAACCGCTTTAGTTTTGGGCCGTCTACTAGGGCATTTAATTTAGTATGTCCGAGAATTATTACGCTATATATGCAGAACTCGTTTGTGTCCAAGGTATATAGACTATGGGATTCTGTGATTTCTTATAGGGATAGAAACTTTGCAGTGAGTGTGGGAACGTTTAGGAACATTGTGGCCAGTTGTATTTAATATATATATTTTTTTTTTTTTATTATTATTAAATTCTTTATTAGCTTTGTTTATACTTTTAAATTCAACTTGTTTACATAAATTCTTTTACAAAATTACATTATTATTTCTTACAAAATTTATATATCATGAGTGAAATGCTATTGCTATTTATTTATGCTATTTATTGAAAATATTAGCTTCTTAATGTGATTAAGTCTTATAAAAGCTGGCTATAGAATTAAATATTGTTTTTATGATCGGTGTCTTACAAATTCGTGCTACTAGGGTTTGGGTTGTTTATTTAGGTTTAATTATTAAACTTTGTTTGTATATCTTTTTTTTTTTTAGTTTAAGTTATTACAGATACATCTTATATAAAATTCGTTACGTCATATGTTAACAGTACTCTTTGCATTTAAAACGCTTTCTTATTTTCTTTCCGTTGCCGCAATAACCAGTCCAACATTAAAATGAAACTAAACTACTTAATTTTAAACGATTGGTGTATCTGAAGTCAAATAGAGATATCTGATAGATTCAAAAAGTATTTTGATAATTACGATTAGTAGTTTCAGAATCCGAAAAGAGTTTCAAGTAAGAGAAGATATTAGCGGCGTGGTAAAATTCTTAATATGAAGAAAAAAATGAATTTGTTGCATTTATAGGTTAGAATATTTTAAAAACTCTGAATACAGATGCGGATTCAGAGTACCAAACACAATATAAAAAGTATACCCCGAACTATGGATCCTGAATTTTGCGAAATTAAAAATTCGTGTGTATTGAACAAAATTGAAAATTTCACTTTTTAAAGAAAATAATATGAGAATTTCTTAATAAAATCTAAATATTTTTCGAACCCATAGAGAAATCACTCAGTACTTTGGATATATTGTACAAGACAATATGGTCTATTACAAAAATCGAAGATGTAGTTTTTGAAATAAGCGCAAAAAAATTATGTTTCTGCATTTTTGAAAACTTTCTCAAAAGAGAATGTATGAATATATAACGTATAAAGTAGAAAATCCAATCTTTCATATGAAGTAAGATTGGTAAAAGTCAAAGAAAAACTTAAAAAGTTAGAGCAATTTATACATGATGTAAATCTCTCAGTTTTAATAAAAATACCGAGCTTTGAACCGCGAACTGCACCGAATTTTTTAAAATGTGAATACAGCACATATATCATAGGAACTTTGAATATCGATGTGTTTATTTTCAACAATATCCGTAGTCACATATCCGAGGACCGTATCGTAAATTTCTGGAATGACTCATAAAACACTAAAACTAAACTAGGGGACACTGTATTGTATAACTACCACCAACAACAAACAGATTCGAAAAGTTTATTTAATAAAATTTATTGTTAAATGATCACTAAATATTTTCAATTTTCTACCAAAAAATAAGATTGTTATTGCTTTCGAAATCGATCAGCTGTTGAAAATCTAATAAGAATTTAATCAAAAAAGTCTCGAATTAAATTAGGAATCAAATTATAATAAAAACTAACGTGCTTGCCAATTGAAAAAACAATTTTTATTTTCATTTGCTTTACCATTTTTTTCTCTCCTTTCCCCCAATTCTCCCATTTTTTTTTTTGTTTTTCCTTTATTTTTCCGTTTTTCCTTTTTTTTTCTTTTTCGTTTCGATTTTGCTGATGGGGTGGGTGAGAAATTTCACTTTTAAGCCGACTCCCGCAGCCCACTCCCGCAGGAGCCCAGCATTTTTGATCACTTTTGCGTTTTCCAAAATTCATTGTAATCGGACCACTAAATAAGAACTGATCGAATTATTTATTTTCAAAAATGTTGTAAAATATCCCACTGTGCAGCGGAGTGAAAGGCACAAAAACAACTAAATAGACAACACCTTTCAAGAGCTTATTGATTATAAAATACCTACAAATTAATAAATAAATAATTTTAAACAATTTTATTAAATTGACAGCATAAATTATTGTAAACAATTTTGTTTGTACATAAATGTTACAAAGTAAAAGTTTGTAGCCATTGCGAGTTGTACACACAATGTCAATATAATATTTGTTGCACTTTGTTGCATGAATCAGGGCCGTAACCAGGTGGGGGTGACAACAAAAAAGTAAATTTATACTTCATAAGAAAACGACATGTAAAAATTGCAACAAATTCAAAATTTGTATTCATAAATAATTACACTACTCAACAATTTTCAACTGCTATGAACCAAAACCGTTTTAAAAAAAATGTATAATTATCTTTGTCACAACAAGTAGAAAGAAACTTTGAAGCCTTATTTCGACAAAATGTAAGGCAACTTTTTTCGAACAAAACATACCATTTTAAAAATCTAAAATCGCGTGTCGGAACATAAAAGTACCCTCCAAAAAAATTTCGTTATATTTTTCGTATTCGTATATCTCTATCCCATCTTAATAAAATTTGGATATGTGATAAAACAGGAAAGGGGCAAGTATTTGCTTTTACCCCTTTTACTATCGATTTTTTGTTTGTGGATATATTTCTATTTAAATTAGAAAGAAGAAGGTTTACATATATGAGTTTGTTAACGAAAATCGCGACTATATTGCCCTGTTTGTGCATATAATGATTTTTCTCAATGTCGTAATGCACGTATTCATATAAATATAAAAAGTTTTATTTCATTGTCATATTTTTTATATTTTTTAAAAAATGTGTATACTGTAGTGTACAAGGGTAGTGAAAGGGTTAAAGGCCCAAATTTATGGCGCCAAATTTACTACATTTTTGCATGGAAACATAGCTGAAGCTAATGAATTAAACATTTTCACAATTTGTTAAATAAGTTTTGGGACTTTAGCACATTTAATTACTATAAATGCAATTAATGTTTATCCCGATGAAAATAAATTTAAATAACAAATATGCAGGTGCTTGTGCAAATTTAAATGTAACTGACACTAATAGAAAACATATGATTTTCTATTGTTGATTTACTTGAATAAACGTCACTACATTGCTAGGTCTGTCAAAAAAACAGAGTAGTATTTGGAGGATGACAAAGCCAATTGTGACAATTTTTTGTTGTTGTTTTTGTTTTTTCTTTGATATTTTAAATTTTGAATCTCGCTCCTAGACGAGGACAAGAAATTCTCATTGAGTTTGTGATTTAACATAACAAATATCTCTCGAAATTCTAATAACAAAGTCCCCTGAAGATTTCCTTGGGCAGGAATGAAAACCGGATAGGGACATGCCTACATCAGATTGCTTTTCACAATTTGTTAAATAAGTTTTGGGACTTTAGCACATTTAATTACTATAAATGCAATTAATGTTTATCCCGATGAAAATAAATTTAAATTTTTTTGAACGCTATTTTGATATACTCGAGAAACCAAAAATTTTGATACCAATATTTTTTTATTGTGTTAGGGTAGCAATTTATATAAAAAAAGATCATCGGAAAATATCGTACAAAAGCCAAACAATTACGAATGTCGGAAAAAACTGAGAGATTAAATTTAATAGGGATTAATAAACGTATTTTTTAACTTAATCCAACTATAATTCATTAACAAAACGCCAGTTTTAATATCATTAAATCATATTTTTTTGAAAAACTAAAATACTTGAAAGTAATCGAACATGTTTCGTATACCAGTTAATGCGCCTTCAAAAGCTCTTTCATTTGGTACCTAAGTTGTCTAAAATGTATCTGAAATAGTTTGAAATAACCCGGAAATATCACCCCTAAATCTAAGATTGGGACAGAATAAAAAAATACGTGTCCCTTATTTTGGTTTCTTTATCACTTATCAAAATGTCATTAAGATCGGAAAGAACCCAACGAGAGACTCCCCTTCTAAGTTTTAGAGTCAGAAAATATTTCTATAAAACAAATTGAATCACGTAGAGCCCCTTCAAATTAAAATCTATTGTACGGCCCTGACATAAACAACAACATTGATGCAACAGACAACGACTCCGTTAGTATGGTAGAAAGAAAGTTAACAAACACGATAGGAAGGATATATCAAATATTTCAGTGAAATGTTTGGTTTTAACCCTTTTCTGCACGAAACTCTAGATCTTAATGAAAGTTGTATATTTTGATAGTAAATTGAAAATAAGTGAAAACCTATTTCGGCGTTTTTCAATATTATAATTTAAAACGATTTTTTAAGCAAAAAACCAAAATGCGTAAAAATTAAAATTAATTAAATTATTACTGTCTATAAATTTAAATTGTTTAAAAATTATAAAAATTGTTTTTTTTTTTGTTGGAATCACTGTTTTTTTTTTTTTTTTATTAATTAATAATCATATAATTACAAATTATATACTATTTCCCTAACCGAGCACTAGCTACTATGGACTTCGGCGCGTTGTAGCGAAAACAGACCAGTGCCTCTGGTGGGAATCGAACCCACGACCCCCGCACAGATAAGCCAGCACGCTACCAACTAGCCTACCGGGGCGCACGTTTTTTTTTAATTTTTGCAATTTTCTCGCCACAAATATAAAATTTTCTAGCCAAATTTACCATTGCTTTTGGACACATAATCTGTTGAATTTTACAATATAGACGTGCCTTTATCGTATTTAAAAAAAAATGTATCTTGGTTGCTTATATCAGGCGCTGCATTCAGTCAAATTATTCGTTACATATATGTAACACCTTGCAGTAAATGGTTAATACGTTTACTAGTGTTGCACCGATTAATTGATCTTATGTTCGGACAAGGTCTTACAGTTTACTTCACTTCAAAGTGCGAAAAATAGTGTTAATATATTTTAATGAAATAATATTTTCGTTAGAATTAGATACTATTGTATCTAATTCAAAAGGTAAACAACACTGCAAATGTAGTAAAAAACAAATGAAATTTCACTTGAAAAAATGACGACTTACATTTCATTATATTCAACTAATAGTGTCACTTGTTTTTTACTATTGATAAAATTAACCACAAATGTAATAAAAACTAACCACAAATATAGTAAATAATTTACAAGCGTTCATTTGTTTTATTTGTTTTAATAAACACAAAAAATTGATAAAATAACTGTAAACTCATAGTATAGTAATTCATGTGCGGCTCCAGCAATTAATATAAATGAATATTTCATACGCCTCAGTGTACAAAACCAACAAACACATGCAATTGTATATCATGGCGTATGAAATTTCTCTGTATATTAATTTCTGGAGACGCGCCTGAGTAGTTTGATGTGGTTTGTTTTTTCGAAATCAACTACAAATGCAGTCAAAACTGAAATTTCTTCTACAAATGACTGTTTTTTCATTCAAAAATAAAGATACTGTATTACTACTCAAACAACTACACTTAGGAAATTATGTTGGTAAAGACGACAGCAATTGCAGTCAAAAACAAATGAAATTTCATTTAAAAAAGGACGACTTACATTTCATTAAATTCAACTAACATTGTCATTTGTTTTTTAATGTTCAAAAAATGACTAACATTGTAGTAAAAATGAACCACATGGTAGTAAAAAATAAACCAATTTTTTTTTTTTTTATTTTTTTAAATAACAAATAACAACTGTAAAAAATGAATGTAAAATCATAAAACAGTCATTTGATGTTAGTTGTTTTTTAAATAACCTACAAGGTTAGTTAAAAATTTTATTTGTTCTACAAATAACTTACATTTACATTAAAAATAATGAAACTGTATTACAACCCAATCAACTACATACTTTTAAAGCAGAAGTTCCCTGAGTGTACAAATATTTACAGCAGAAGTTCCCTGAATGTACTATTCACAATAAAATGTTGTTGTTATACCATAATGCCCAACATTGGCTTGCAAAGACAAGAAGTTTTTACTTCAAACGTCGATTTTATTAAAATAGAAAAAGTAGCAAATTTTTTCATCGCTTCTAAACCATGAGCGATTCTTCGGTAATTTACAAAGCGACGATTTATCGGCAGGACTATAGATTTTACACACACACAAACAAATACACATGCAGGAGTAGTACTTATTGGTTCGTTATTTAGCTACAAAAATATTTTTTGTTGATGTTATTGTAATTCGTCGCGATATACCCATGTGCTCAAAATTCTGTTATGCACATTTTCAGAATAAACAGAGAGAAGATCATACAAATAGCAGTGATAGAAAAAAGTTGAAAATAGCTCCATAGCAAAATATCCGGTAATTCTTAATTTCACTTTGTAAGTTCCACCCAATACCTAATCCAAATTTCAAACTAAAATCCAAAGATTTTTTTCCAAAGATTAATTTTCGGAAACTTGCATTATGTGTGATTAAAATATTGTGTTATTTTGATGAATGCATTCCAACCATAATTTCAAATGTATAAAAATTACTGAAATTCTGAAAATCCAAATCCCTTTCCCTATTTCAAGTGCTACTTTAGTGTCCTTCTATTTTTTATTGACTCGTTATTTTAGTCGTATCGTATTGTTTGGTTTTCGTAGAGTAGTTTTTCTCTTTTTTTTCAATGTCTGACAACTCGCTGATATCTCATAGATTTATTGTGCGAACTGACAGTGACAAAGTGCATTTGAGTTACTATTTTTTGTGTTTCTCAACATTGTTGGAGATTTTTTCAGGTTTTTATTTTTTTCGTTTGTAATGTTGCAGAGAATAGTCGTATGTGTCTGTCCGTCCCTACATCCTCCTTTGTTTGACGGTGTATATGGGTTTTTGAAATTTTTTTAATTTTGTTTTTTTTTTTGTTTATTGTATGGTTTGATAACAATGCCATTTTATGTGAAGGAGTTTATAATACAACAAATATTTTATAATACTCGTAATAATGGTAGTAAGTGCACTCAGGAAATTAAAAAGGTATAAATGACTAAAATTGAAAGTTAAAATGACTACAAATGTAGTCAAAAAGGCGATTACTGTATTTGTCATAAAAATGAATAACCATGTAGCCATTTTTAACTATTGATAAAACCACTACAATGGTAGTAAAAACGACTATTGAAGCGGTCAACAACAACTAACATTAAATGAATGCATGAGGGCAACGAGAGGGCAGATTGTCTTGCTAATTGTGGGGCCCGAAGGCCCTTTATTGGCCCTGAACCATTCTGTGGTATACCTTTGGGGTATGTTAGGGAGAAGCTCGGGTCGTGGAGGGAATCAGAATTCTCTCTCTATTGGGAAAACTCTCTTGGCCGACGACAGGCTAAGAGATTAATCTCTTTTTCCAGTGCAGGATCGAGGAGACTCTTGTCCCTCGGGAGGGGTGACTTGAGTACCTGACTGGACACTGCAATCTCAGATACCACCTGGGCAAAAGGGGTCTTTCGGACACGGATGAGTGTAGGTTTTGCGAACTGGTAGCTGAGACATCGGAGCATGTTCTTTGCGAATGTCCGAGGCTTTGTGAAAAGCGTGCCAAGTTTCTTGGCGATCGCTTTGTCTCCCCTTCGGACATTATGAAGGTTTTGCCTAATAGGATTATTGGCTTTATAGGTAGCTTGAATCGTTAGGGTAACTTTAGGCAGCACAAAAGACCTAAGTTGGTCGCGGTGCATAGTGCCATATAATTTAATCTATGCATACACTATAAAAACGAGCAACAAAACAATAAGAACTATGAACATAAAACGACTACTTAAGTTGTAAAAACTACTGTTTTTAAAAGTTATTTTTTCGATTTTTTAAAAATATTTTTTAATAAAAAAAAAAATTTTTTTTTTTAATTGCAATAAAAATTTGTATTTCCTACATCCTGTTTAAAATGCAAAGTCAAAATTTCAAACGGTATTCATTCCAGTTATGACGTTTTAATGCATACAATGAACTTTTCATATTCTTATTTGCAAATTAAGAACATTAGAGTGTCCCGAATAGGGCACTTCTTCCAATTGGTTGAAGGAATACCACTCACTCGATGAGTATTAAAGAGCTAAATATGGGAAAAATAAGTAAAAAAAATTTGTAGTAGATCTTCATTTCCCTACCAGCTATTGAAGTTACCGGCTGTAATGCATTTTGAAAAAAAAAAAAAACTTTTTCAAATTTTTTTTCGAAATAGGACTCAAAACTTTTTTAAGTTTTGGCTTATTACTAGAAAAATATTTTTTAATTTTCCGTATAGTAATTTTGGTATACCAGAGTATTTTCTAATGTATACCAAGTACAATTTCTATAATTTATATATTTTTAAAATATTTGCAGAAAACAATTGAAGGGCTTATTGTAAGAACTTGATAAGCCACCTTTTTTTGATTGCTGGATTTAGCTCTCTGATAGTCATATTGTGATGAATATTTTATAAAAGTCTAGCTAACACATTTATAACAAGTATACAGATTACAAAAGTCTTTCAAAAGTTCTACTTTGAACATTGAATCAAAACTTTAAAGGCAAAAACTAGCAAAAATTTGAATGTGGCTTATCAAGTTTTTACAATAAACCCTTCATTTGTATTTACTCAAAATTAAAAAAAAAAATTACAGAAAATTTAAAAATATTTTTCCGCTAGTAAACCAAAAACTAGGAAACTTTTGAGACCTATTTCGAGAAAAAAAATTCTAAACTTTTTTTTGGTCAAAATGCTCTACAACCGGTAACTTGAAGAACTTGAAGATCCACTTCAAAAAATTTTTATTTATTTTTCCCATATTAAGCTCTATTATACGCATCGATTGAGTTTTATTCTTAATGTTTTTTTTTATTCGGGACATCCTAATGAACATATCAATAATAACAAATATAAACTAAACGAGAATTTTTAAAACCTCGCCATAATCTTCTATTTTTTAATAACTAACAAAAATTAACTGTTAACTGTAAAACTGCTGTTTTGATAGTTGCTGATTAAAATACTAAAACAACTACTCAAAACAACTGTTACTGTACATTTTGGTAAGTTATTGCTTGAAATGACTACATAATTAGTCGTTTTCCATTTTATCTTAGAAAAATTACTACAATAGCAGTTACAACAAATACTGCTGTTTTCTACCCGAATGACCTACATGTAGTTACTGTAAGAATATTCTGAGTGTAGTGGAAATAGTGATGATATTTATAATATAAACATGCACTCTAGCGCGTTGAATTAGTAAAAAAAAACACTAGAATTGTTATAAAAAAAAGTGTGAGGTCTTCTTCTATGTCTTGTAATGAATACATGCATTTGTGTAAAATACCAATCCTAAATATATCAATCTATGAATTTTGTAGTACCAACAGTGTCTTGTAGTTTTGAATTTATTGGCTGGTTCGTTGATCATTTGAACAGTGGTTTAAGAGAAACTTTTATGTTACAAATAGAAACTTGTTGTGTTTTAAAGTCAAAATATATATTTTATAAAATTAAGCCATTATTGCTCTTAATTCGCATGGGGAATGTTTTGTATAAAAGTTTTAGATAAGAACGCAATCATTTATATACCGTTAGTGTTATAATTTATACATGCTGATGCTGTAAGCTTATTATTCCTTACTCTTCTTGGTCTCTATAATTACCCAAAAGACACGATAAAGCTCGAAACAGCATTCGAAACCACCCACAACTTGCGATAGAAGGATAGGAAGAGGGAGTAGGGCCTATGAACTCGATTTTTTGCTAATTATAAAAACCATCTTTCTAGCTAAGATCATCGAGTGATTATGCTACCGAGGGTAACCTCGTTCATAAATTCCCAGCACAGAATAGTATTCCGGCACTTGTTACCTCAAACATTGCCTGACCTCTACAGCCATTTTTACTGTGCAAGTATTTTTCCATTTTGCTGGAAGATTGCCAAGGTTCAATTAATCCCAAGAAAGCTTTTCAGTGATTTCGAAGTTTATGGAGAGCTTAGTTAACTATCATATTACGAACTATCTTTGGTTTAATGATCTTTCTAATGATCGATAGTGTGGATTTCGAATGAGCGGTCTTATAGAAATTCCATCTAAGGGTACCACAGGGTTTCGTTTTTCTCCCATCTCTAGTACTATGTATGATTAATTATCCCATGGATCGTACTTTTAATCCTTTCTAAACTTTTGAGAATGCCAGCACTAGAGTTGTGTACTTCGTGAACGACCTAGTTCAATTGAACTAGTCTTTTCTTTGAACTAGTGAGCTGGATCACAATCATCAGCTCTTTTAGGTCTTTCGCTCTTTTCGTTCTTTTTGTTTTGAGTAATATTTCTTTCTTTATGTTGCTTTTGAGTTTTTTTAATGTTGCCAGCTGATTTTTTTTTTAAATTTTTTTTTTTAAATAATTTAAAATTTTTATAATTATGTACCATTTTATGATTTAACAATCATTTTAAATATATTTTAAAGCGTTGAATTATTTTCCGATAGTAAATTTAATAGAAAGTTACACATTTTGTTTAAACATTTTGTTTCGCATCAGCTTATTCAATTCACTTCAAATAGTTCGTGTCGCACAGCTCAATTTAGGATAAAGAGCTGTTAAACTAGAAGAGCGAACTAGTTCATTGAAAGGAGCTGAACTGTAAAGAGCGATCTTTAGAACAGAGTTAACCAAAACTCTCAATAAATGAAATGCGTCTGTATTGGATAAGATAATATTTCCCAGCAAACACAAAACTAAGCATTACAAATGTAATGAATTTTACTTTTAAAAGCAAAATGGAAATGAAGTTTAAAAAAAGTTAATAAAATTAAATACAAAATATGCCTCAGTTTTTACAGAATTAGGCAATTTTTTTCACACATATTTGACTGGTCGAGTTTAATTTACAATTGAAACTTAAAAAACTTAGTTTATTTAGGCATTATATATTAAGTTTTCCAAATTTAAGATTTTGTAACAATTTCTTATTAACAAAATATGTTTTAAATTTGAAGAACTTAATTTATTTCTCTGCTTGGAACAAATAAATTTTAAGTCGGAAAAAATTTGTTTGCAGCAATATGTAGAAGGAAAAAGGGATAACAATTTCAAAGTATTTCTTTTTAACTCTGGAAAATTGAAATCGTTTAGATTTTTCCAGAATTCTATTCCCATTTTTCCCAGAGCTTGGACTTCGGTTCGAAGAAATATAATTTCTGATTGTATATCGAACTCATATTGAGTAACATCACAGTTATAAGGGTTATTAAATAAATCCAACTGCAGTTGTATACTCTTAAAATCTGCAAACCTGTCTTCAAAACTGTTGAGCAGTGTATCAAAAATCTCAACTCGCTTAGTTTTCGCAGCATCGCACAGCGATTCGCGCAATAGAGATGTTTTTTTAAAACTGGAAAAGCCATCTGACTTAATTTGGCAAAGTATAAGAAAAAGTTTTGTTTTAAAATTAAATAAAATTTTACAAATATCAGATATATTCTTACCTTTTCCTTGAAGCTCTAAGTTGAAATCATTAAGCAAAGAAGTTGTATCAGCTAGAAAAGCTAGATCTGATATAAATTGTGTATCTTTTAAAAAAATTTTTTCCGACTCATCGATATTTTCTTTTTCTAAAAACTCTAAGGCTTCCTCTTTTAAATCATATAGCCGGTTAAGACAGTCGCCACGACTGAGCCAACGTACCTCAGTGAACATTTTAAGATCTTTGAAAGCTGCGTTTTTAGATGTTAAAAATTTTACAAATTTTCGATGAGTGAAGTCATAGTTTCCTCCTCTTATTTTATTTATAATGTGCTCTGCGGCCTTCATAGTAGAGTCTTGAGTAATAAATTTAGACGCTAGCGCGGCTTGATGGATAATGCAGTGAAAGTTTTGCATTGCCATTCCACTTTTTTTTATATTACCTATCAAACATGTGTTTTTTCCTACCATGCCCCGTCTGTGCAGACACCGACAATTTTGTTTACATCAACTATAGAAAAAAGTTTATCACTTACAACTTCCATCAAAAGCTTTCCATTTACATGTCCATAAAAGGTTTCCAATGTCAACATTGATTCAAAAACATTAAAATATTCATCAATGCATCTTACACAGACAACCAGTTGACAAAGATCCTTGATATCTGTACTTTCATCTAAGCAAAACGAAAGAAATTTAGAATTTATCAATTATTCTTTAATAGAAGACTCCAAAGAATTTCCTATTTGGGCAATACGCCTAGCCACAGTTTGGGGTGACAAGGGAATTGACTTTATGAAATCTGTTCTATAATTTAACATTTGAAAAGTTTTTTGTAAAATATTTTTTGCTAGCATTCCATCCATAAATGGTCTGCCGATCTGCTGAGCGATTTCCAAGCTTATTTGGCTTGAAATCTCCATTTTTAATTTTTTATTTTGCAAAATTTCATCATTTTGCTCTTCTTGCAGAACCCATTCTTTAATTTTTTGCATATAAAGGTTGTTTTGCTCAAAAAAAAAAAACATTTTCCTTTTTTCCTCTTTTAATTTATTTATTTCTTTGTAAAAAAGGTCGAAATTCCTTTTAATTGAAAATGTTTTCTTTGTTTTAAATGTTAGGTAACATAAAATGCATTGCATGTTACCAAAAGCATTTTTAATGACATAACAAAAATTTCTGTCTTCCATTATACTATTTTGTTTGCTGGTTTATTTTGAAATTAAATTAAAGCTGAAAAAACAATAAAGCTGAAAAAAGCAGTAAGCATCCGCACATGTGCACTCGTTAACACTCAATTAACGACTGAAATCAAACTAAAATAGAAGAGAACAAGCGTCGGTATGAGTTTTTTTTATTGTTTTTGTAGCACAATTGTGCACAGAAAATGAATATTTGGATTACTCTGCTTTAGAAAGACCTAAAATGCCCAAGCCTACCAGCAACATTTTTTATTTATATTCCTTGATCATAGACTGATCATCTCCGGGATTGAATCTATAAGACTAAATATGAATAATACATTTATGAAACCTTAGAGGTTTTGCTACACTGGCCTAGTAACTTCACCCTGACTTGGAATTTATCACCCGCCCAGAATGGCTTTTGCACTGTGTAATTGCACGTATTATAAGAGACGAATCCTAAAACTCGCATTTTATAGCGAGCTCTAAATGTCATCCCATTTTTGGTATACACGGATATTTTGATCTAACGAACAAAAGCGAGCTTGTGGAGAAAGAATCGGAATATAATTTGTACTCGGCCAGTCTGAATCCAGGGGGAGGGAAAATGGGATATTTCCTCCAACAAAATAAAATTGTTCAATACAAAAATATAAATGAGATTAGAAAATTATTCCAAAATACACTAAGTTTCCTTAACAAAACCTTTTTCTGGATCTGCGCCTGACCTACATCGATCTATTAGATCCAATTAGACTCATCCAAAATAGAAAATATCTAGGGTAAAAAAACTATTTGGTTCACATCATCAAAGTATTTATTTCCATTATATACTATTTATTAGTTTCCCCAAAAACTGTCCATTATAACCAATGTACTACTGTCCCATACATTTTATTATTCTCTTTTAGTCTGGATTGAAAACCGAGTTGGTTATTTTTTATATTTTTAACAAAATAAGTTTGTTATCTAGTAACGTGTAGAGGGATTCTGCTTGAATTGATTGCCGTCAATCAATCAATGCTAATGTGTTGATATCTGTTATGCAATTAAATTTTTATTATAGCAGTATTTGGTGGGGTCATTTATTACTATACTCTCATCTATATATGTTTCATAAAGTCGACTTCACATATGAATGTCTCTTCTTTATGCTAGGAGTTATACAATACAATTGTTTGGTATCGTACCATCATCAGCAGTGCAGTCGCTGTCCACTATTGTATTTGATATACACGTCGTACACATAGAAAAATAAAGGGCCAACCAAATTCAAAAGTTTATTGTGTTAGTGGAACCATATTCAAATGTAATTTCTAAATATTTTGGGAGTTGCAACTAAAATTCAGTTGTATTAATCTGAAATTTGTTGTGAAAACCAATATTCAGTTGTACTAACTGATTTCAGTTGTATTCACCGAATTTCAGTTGGCAAATGGCTAAATTTTTCTCTGTGTGTACATATATTACATATATTTTAAATGAGGAAGTCTTATCTGGTATATTAAACATAATTTATAACCGTAGGAAGTTAATAGGATTGCTAATTTATTTCCTATAATTAATTATTATATTGGGAATTGAATTAATTTTAAAATTACAATACAAAACAAACATTTGTAATGCATATAAATAAATCTCTTTGACTACAGTCAAATGTAACTAGATAGACATTTTAAATTGATTTATGACCAAAAAGAAAAGACGCTTCAAAAGTTTTGTTGTCTTTTGTTAAAAATAAAATTTTTTTTAAGCTTAAGAATATTTTAATGCATTTATAATAGGGAATGAATTAGTTATTTAAAAGTTTTATTGAAATGCAGTTTTAACAAAACAAACAATTTTTATATGTAAGAATTGGATATTAAATTCGGAAATTATTTTTTGAGGCATAATCTAATAGAAGACCTATTTAAAAGTTAACTCGAGTAAACACAACTTTATAGCCAACCCTGTGTTAAACCCTTAACAAAAGCGCTTTATAACAATTTCATAAGAATAAGTACATTCAGGGCACTTCTGCTTGTAAAATATGTAGTTATTTGGGTTGTAATACAGTTTCTTTATTTTTAATGTAAATGTCAGTCATTTTTAGAACAAATTAAATTTTTTACCAACCTTGTAGTTCATTTAAAAAAACAAACCACATCAAATGACTGTTTTATGATTTTACATTAATTTTTTACAGATGTTTTTTGTTATGTAAAAAAATAAAAAAATAAATGTTAGTTTATTCTTAATTGTTTTTTAGATTTCTCTAAAAACGGGCTTTTAAGGTCCAGTTTATTATATAAAATAAAAGATTATTTCATTAAATGGTCCATCCGACGTTTCGTTGGTGTTTTTTCCAACATCTTCTGGGATGAATATTTTATTGATATATAATCTTTTTTACTAACATATGTGGCTAATTTTTACTACAATTGTTAGTCAATTTTTGAATATTAGAAACAAATGACAATGTTAGTTGAATTTACTGAAACGTAAGTCGTCCTTTCTTTAAGTGAAATTTTATTTGTTTTTAGCTACACTTGCAGTGGTCTTTACCTATATAGTATTCTAAGTGTACCTTTTCAACAAATTTACGCCCCGAAACCGTGAAAAAGTGTGCTAAATTAAAGAACCTAAAAGCCCATGCCTACCGCATTTTCTTTAAGCCCTAACAGGAAATAATTCAAGTTTTATGTAGAATAAAAGCACTAACTTTGACTTGAAATTTAAGTTCATTATACCGAGGAAACATCCAATTAAACGGAGTTTTTGAAATTTGTACAGGAAGGGGCATAAAGGGGACTTTCGGTTGACTTTTCTCGCCAAGCCATGAATTTTAAATTTTATTTGGGGGTTCCTAATCACGCATAAACATCCGGGTCGATATGATTTTTGGAAACTACTACGAAGAGTGGCAAACGGGGGATGTCCCCCGTTGGCGGTAAAACAAAGTTTTCCCCTTTACGTCATTCGGATAGATATTTAAGATTTTAAATATATGGCTCTATGAAACAAGACCCCAATGAAATAAGTCCCCAAACCAAAAATGAAATAACGCCCCATTTTTTGGGGCTTTATTTCATTATGAAGCAATACCCCAAAAAAAAAATGAAATAAACCCCCAACCAAATGAAACGAAACCCCAAAATAAAATGAAATAACACCGCAATTTTGAGGCTTTATTTCATAATGCAGTAAAGCCCCATTTCGAAAATGAAATAAGGCCCCAATTAAAAAAAACAAAATTATATATTACTTTAAAATATTTCTTTATTCCTAATTAATACAAATTATTTGATGTCTTAAAAATATAAGATTTCAGCGGATTCGACATCTGATTTGAAAAACAAGTTCTTCTGGGTGGCGGCCTTCGGCAGGTCTTAGGGGTTTTTTCATCCATAAAACGCGGCAGGCGGCTTCGCGAAATAAAGTGTTTTTCTGCGTGGGACATAAAATAAACTTCAAAATTACTACACGGTATAATCTCACTTACTAATAGCAAATAACTATTTACATTAATGACTTGATAATTCATGCAGTAATTATAACGGTTATTTGCTTATATTACTTAAAAATTTTGATTTTTAAGAAAATGAAATAACACCCCAAAAATATTATTTGGGGACTTATTTCATTTCTCATATTGGGGCCTTATTTGATTATGAAATAGAGTCCCAAAAAAAAATGAAATAAAGCCCCAAAAAATGAAATAAGTCCCCAATTTTTTTTATTAGAAATTTTTGGGGCCTTATTTCATTTTTGGTTTGGGGACTTATTTCATTGGGGTCTTGTTTCATAGAGCCTAAATATATATTCCTTTGAATGGCTTGCGGTGTGAAAATGGGGGCAAAGTTGATAAAGCGGGGAACATGAAATTTAATAAGCTTTGCAGTGATTTTTGGAAATTCAAAAGAAAGGGGTAAAGTCCCGTCTTAACGGTCTAGTCAAGCCGCTTAATCTCGGATATGAACTACGGCGTTTAGGTTAAACCTCTCAAGAAGACATTCATTTAAATAGAATATTTGAAAATTTCTGCTGGTGTAAAAAAATTTTAACTGGTTTATGGCCAAAATCTTAAATCAGTAATTTATATTTCTTAATGCATTTTTAAGTATTAAAAATATTTTTTTTAATTTTCATATTTTCGTAAAAAACATTGCAAAAAAAATGCATATTTTTTACTAATTTGTCCGTTTGCAGCACCTAAATCATGGATTCAATTTTAAAATCAATTAATTGTACCAGAAAGCAATTTTCGCTTACCGCCATTATTTGGAAATTTTTTTAATTCTATTTTAAATTGCATTTTTATTAGGAGTATTTTCTTTTAAAATTTTCATATTTTCGTAAAATAAATTGCAAACAAATTTGCAAAAGAAAAAAAAAAATTTTTTTTACGAATTTGCTTGTTTGCATAATGTAAATGGTGAATTAACATTTAAAATCAATTAAATGTACCAAAAAGCTTTTTCCGTGCTCTGCCATTATTTTGAAATTTTTTAAGTACTGTTTTGAATTGAATTTTTATTATAAATATATTTTTCTTTAAATTTTCTTAAAAGAAATGGCAGAAAAAAATTTCCAAAAAAAACTGCAAGAAAATTTTATATTAATTTGTCCATTTGAAGAATGTAAATTTTGAATCAATTGTTATAATATATTTTCTCCACCAGAAAGCCACTTTTAGCATTCCACCATTGTTTTGCAATTTATACGTGAACTTTGAAAGGCTACAATTTGTGACATTCATGACACTGAAATTCCTTATTAAATTATTAAAGAAATTGTGTAAAGAGCCTCCATATTGATATGATTTTAAGAATTTTTACAAAATATATTATTGTTCTAACTTTTTTGCATTTTTTTGTTGCTTTGAAAATAATGCAATATTTTAGACATATTTTATCCCAGTGTGATTATGGGTTAACAAATCTTATAAAAACAAAATACTTTTTTCCTGAGTTGCCAGACATAAAAGTTATTCAAAAAAAATATATTAATTTTTTTGGAAAATTTTAAATTAAACTATTTCAAAGACTGCTAGTGTTTGTTTCCAAAATTCTGAAAAAATTAGAGAATTATTTTTTCATGAATCTTAATTTAACCCAGAAGCAGCCAAATATTGATGTCCCATTATTTTTACATAACTGCGATCAATTATTCTTGTGTACCACTTGTAGTAATTAAAAGATTTCTACAAAAATTATGGACTTACAAAAATTAAAACAAACATGACAATTTAGACTGGATGTCATTTGCATTTTGGACAAGCAAACAAAAAACAATAATATGTCGACAATTGTCGTGTTCGTAGTCGTGTAACAGAACAATAACGTAAATGAATAAACGGGAGCAGTCTAATGTTTGTTTAAACAACCTTTTGAAATAAGTTAGACAAAGTTACACAGACTATTAATGGAACGAGTCAAACGAACAACACTAACGGCAGCAACAACATCTAACCAAATGGTAACAACAACAATTGTAATGAAATGTAACAAAACTTTTGAACTTAACACAAACAACAACAACAACTACTAACACGTTGGTCACGAATTTAAGACCATTTTTTGCTTTGTTAGTTGATTCTTTGTGTTGGTGTTTGGTTTTAGTGTCCGACCGAACAATTCGGCCAAAAAACTATATTTGGTATCTAGAGCCAATGAGGATAAATTTTAGTATTAGACACATGTTTGTTGAGTCGATTTAATTCGATTTTGTGTATAAAATTTAAGGAAAAAGCCGAAGTTTAGCTCTAAAGTTAAAAGTTCGGCGACCAAGCTATTTTCGATTTGGTCGAACTTTTGGAGGCCGAACAATGAATTCATTGCTTAACTATGGACATTTCTTTAAATTTGACACTCTAAATCGCATCTAATCAGCCCAAACAATATTTTAAATTCATCAAATTTGTCCATAATACCGAATACCGACCAAATGCATTTTAAAACCTAACTGTTCGGTTGGACACTATTTGGTTTACTTTGATATTATGCACCATTACTACCACTACAATACCAGCAGCAATATCAGCAGCACTAAGTATTAATACAGACAACCAGTGGCGTAACCAGGATTTTGTTTCGATTGGGCCGAATATATATATTGTTATCGAAACATAACATTTTCTACAAATTTGAAACATTGAAAAAATATTCAGGGAGTGAATCCATCTACGTATACTGGACCAACTAAGGAAAAAAAGTTTCTTTCGTCCACACTTTGGTTTATTTATGATGACTTACAAAGTATTGTTAGCCTAGCATTGACATCTTGAGAACTGGACTGTTTTTAAAACCTCCATTTTCAGTTATTGAAAAGATTTTGTATTTTAACCATTTTCATTTTCATTTTACAATTAAAGGTCGAAAAAACATAATTTTTATTTTTAATAAAAATTATATCAAACTTCAAAGACAATTTACCGAAAAAAAATGTAAATTCACTAGCTTAACAACCTTTTAAAAAAATGCCATAATATAAAAAGGTTTGTTTAGAGCTCGCAGATCGGAATTGAAGTTTTAAAGCTGTACTTGCTCCATTATTTTATTTGAATTCAAAAATGAGAAAACATTAAAAAAATTATTATTATGATAGAGTACATTGCGCATATGAAATCCAAAATAAATCCGAGTCGTGAAATTGGAATATTTCGTCCAAAAAGGTGTACGCGGATCCAGGCAACGGTTTTGGGAAGTTAGAGTATATTTTATTAGTTTTTATGTTTTTTTTGACATTTTTGTATTGAACATTTTTGTTTTGGGGGAGGAAATGTCGCATTTTACCTCTGACCTTAACCGAAAAGTTTTATTATATTTACCGCTGGGAAAATTTTTTTTCTGCATTATTTATTATATTCCTTTGGAATGTCCTCTTCGGTGAGATAAGATTTTTGTTAACAAATAAATTTAAATAAGCTAAATATTAGCCAAAAACCAAAAAAATCAAAATTTAAGTTCAATTGCAAGGATATCTGTTATTGTCCTTGATATATAGAAATCAAAACTGTAACAAGTTGGATATTTCAATCACATCATTTCCAGATGATTAATCTTCGAAAAACACGAATAATTTTAAATCCAATTTGTATTTTATATTTCGATTGCAGATTCCTAATCTTTATTAAATTAAACTCAGATTCGAGAAATTTGTTCAAAAAAGTTTAATTTTTACTTAAATATTTTCAGAAAATCTGATAATATCAACAATAATATGTTTTTTTTATGTATGATAAAAATAAACTCGAATAACTTAAAAGTTTAAAATGTTTTTAATTAAATTGCGTATTCCTTTTCTGCACAATAATTTAGACTTGATTGGATAATTTTGTTGAGGTGCATTGCCTAGTTTAAGAAATAATTCAAAGTTAACGCTTAATTTGTGAGAATTTCTTCTAGAGACAAATTATTTCTTCGTAAAATAAAGATTATTTTTAAGATTTGTGTAGGGATATTGTACTGATTTATGTAAATACGAGTTTTTTTTTTTTTAATTCGCTCTCTCGTTTTACCAAAAATTCGATAGGGTAGAAAAACTATGTGTTATGCCCGTAATTTCAAGCAATAGATACCTACCGGTGCTTAGATACCTACCCGATTTTGTTCGTGTACACGGTAGGTATCTAAGCACCAGTAGGTATATATTGCTTAAAATTACGGCCATTAATCAGTCAAATGTCTTTATCAAAATTTTTATTTAGTAAAAAGATTCAGTTTCAAGATGAGGATGAAAATTCGGCTTAAGAGAAAAATCCACCACGCTCTTTTTTTTTTTGCGACATAATTTCTTTTTGGAATTTAAAAATTTAATTAAAAATCAAAATTCTGAGTACGCCACTGCAAACAACTGCTGCTAAATTTTATGCTCTGCCACTTCTTTTACACCAATACAATATAGCTTTCAATACAAGTCAACTGTAAACGACAATATTTTATATATTTAGTGGACACATTGGGGAAAAATCATTATCAACCCGAGATTAAACCAAAAATTCCAAAAAAGTTAAAAATTAATTAAAATCCTTTTGAAAACAGATCAACAAACACTTTCTGACTTTTATTTTATGACTCGTAAAAGTTTCTTAACCCTTTGACAACCAATGGTTAATATATTTTCATTAATTTATAACAAGAATAAAGCAAAATTTACAAGAATAAAGCAAATTAAATATTTTAGCTAGGATGATGCATAAATGTCGATCTGGCAAAATATCTTGTCAGAACACGATGTTTTAATAAAGCTGGAGCCTCCAGTATAGGCAGAGCATTAACACAAATCTTATTAATCATTAATGTTGCTCCATTCTTGTCTTTTTAGCTATCAAACACGTGGCTAGGGTATTTTCCTAACAAACTTCATGACGTTACTAAACTTTAAAGTCCAAAAATGTTATATTTCTACAAAAAAAATCGTGTTATTTTCATTTATTTACAAAAATAAAGCAAATTAAATATTATAGCTAGGTTGTATTATATCTGGCAAAATATCTCATCAGAACCCGATGTTTTAGAAAAGCTACAACCTCCAGAATAGACAGAGCTTTAACCAAAGACCTACTAATCATCAATTTGGTTCAATTCTTGTGTTCTTAGCAATCAAACACGTAGCTAGGGTCTTTTCCTAACAAGCATCATGACGTTACTAAACTTTAAAGACCCAAATTGTTCTATTTATATAAAAAAAGATCGCTTTTACTCTGCCTAAAGTAATATTTTTTACAGTTTTTCAGCAGAACCCGATGTTTTAGAAAAGCTAGCTTTTCTTTCATGATATATGTATTACTAGGGTGGTCTTTCGTTGTATGGGCGAAAAATAAAAACGAGATTTTGACTGTACCCCCCTCTTAAAATATTTGTTTGGGTACATAAAGTGACCATACAAAAAATGAGAGTTCTAGCATAGCGGGAAGATGTCCCGCATCGCCCTTAAAAATAGGGCCCCTTGGAAAAATGGGCATAATTTAAAAAAAAATTACAATTTTTTTTTCTTCAAAATTAAAAAAATATAAAATAATTTTTGTGTTGTGTTTAATCATAACTACTCAGATAAAAAATATTACTTTCCCAGAAAATCGCTAACTTACCCTAACTTTGTGTCAAAAAAATTAATAAATATTTTGGGGGTACCTCAAAGTGACTCTTTTGCATTTTTGAAAATTTTATTCAACAAAAATCAAAAACCTAGTATTTGCTGTCAAATATTTTATTAAGCACATTTCAAATATTAAATAAGCCAGGTATTACGGATATCCGTTGGCAAATTTTTTTTAGGGCATTTTGAATTTCGGGGATTTCAAGGTTTTTTTTTTTATTTTTATACATTTTTACTTTAAAACAAGGTTTTAATAATATTTCATCAATATTGTTGTATATGCCTTTTTATATGATTGTAATAACTTTATTTTAAAATACTATATTTTCTGTTGATAGTTAACCCATGTTAACCTGGGGTCAAATATGACCCACGTAAGAAAAATGCAGCTTTGTGGCAAAATTTATAAATAAAATAAAGAAAGGAATAATTCAATTTATATTTATTCTAAAAAAATTTCGTTAACCGTTTCTAGTCTTCGAGTAGGTCAATTAAGTAAAAGTTAGAACTTAAAACTTTTCCGTAATAATAATTTTGAGGGAAAAAAATTTACACTATTAAATTAAAAATACGTTTTTCGAAAATACACCTGAATATGTACAAAAAAATCAATTTTAATATGAATACAAGTATCTGAATTTATACTAAATAATTAATTTTAATTAATTTTAAAATGTAAATAAATAACAATTAGAAACATAAACAAAAAATTATTTTGTCATCTTTGTGATTTTTGACTCTTTAAAATACGAGGGTCAATTGTGACCCCATGAAAACACAGGTTAACTATGAACACGAAAAATTATACTTTATAATAAAGTTATCATAATTATATAAAATAGCATACACAATAACATTGATGAAATATTACAAAAATCTTGTTAAAAAAAAGTCTATACAAATTAAAAAAAACGTTGAAATCCGCTAGAATCAAAATGCTCTAACAAAATTTTTGCCAGCGGATATCCGTAATACTTGGCTTATTTAATACTTGAGATGTGTTTAATAAAATACTTGCCAGCAAACACCAGGTTTTAATTTTTGTTGAATAAAATTTTCAAAAATGCAAAAAAGTCACTTTGAGGTACCCCCAAAATATTTATTAATTTTTTTGACATAAAGTTAGGGAAAGTTAGCGATTTTCTGGGAAAGTGATATTTTTTATCTGAGTAGTTATGATTAAACACAACACAAAAATTATTTTATATTTTTTTACTTTTGAAGAAAAAAAAATTGTAATTTTTTTTAAATTATGCCCATTTTTCCAAGGGGCCCTATTTTCAAGGGCGATGCGGGACATCTTCCCGTTATGCTAGAACTCTAATTTTTTGTATGGTGACTTTTTGTACCCAAACAAATATTTTAAGAAGGGGGCAGCCCCAATAATCGCAAGTTGAAAAATAAGGACCACCCTAATGTATTACCCATTTTTACTTCATGATATTTTAGAACGATTTTTTTAAAACATGTTGTGAAAGACTCCAAAAAGATGTACTTACGTAGAAAAATTGCCAGCTGTTTAAGTTGGGTCATCAAAGGGTTTAAAGTGAGCATTAGGGAAACATTCTCCATTTTATTAGCCTTTTGAAATGCCTTGTTGAGTCTCTTATGATTTATCCACAAACTTTGAATAAGAATTATGTATAAGAGCTTTTAAATAAGAAAAATAACACACCTCGAAAAGCTTCCTTGGTTTGAATGCTGATATGTGATTTATATGTATAATCTTTGTTTCTCTGATTCCAAATCTAGCAACCAAATTTTACAATTTTGAATACAACCGCTGTTAAAGTTGATATTATACAAAATTGGCTATTTTGGTGCCTTTCGAAGGCTTTTATTCACGATTGACACATTTTAATAATTTTTTAAATCATCATTTGGTACCATGGTTGGTTATGATCTAACCACTTAGCCCCACTTCATTCCTTCTGAAGAAATTTGAGAGAATTTTTGGACTTCTATGTTAAGGACGCTTATACAAATGACAAATCTGTTGAGGCAGAACTTCACTCAGTTTCCTCACAGAACGAGAAGGCTTTTAATTACCGGTACTTTTCCTTCTTAGTCTTTCTTGTGTTTTCAATAGTGTGTACACACAGAGAAAAATTAAGCTGTTTGGCAACTGAAATTCAGTTATTACGATTCAAATTAAGTTATTACGAATTTCAAATGTTAAAAATTACATGTCGCGAGTTCGAAATAATGAATGGCAAAATAAAAAATAGTAGAGGAACATCGGCGGGAAAAGAAATAACTCCCAAATATTGGGACTTATTTAATTTTTTCTTTGGGAATTATTTCCCTTTTCAAAGTTTGGACTTATTTAATTCAGGAGTTACTTCCAAATAAGGGCGGAATAGATGACCCATAGTGCTGTAACAAGAAAAAAAAAAAAACTTTAAATACAGTAGTAGTTAGTTTCGTTTGTATCGAATTCACAATCACACATGTTGTCTACTTTTTTGTAGTTCTCCACAACCAACAACACAAAGATAACTTTTTAGTACCCCACTCCCAGATAGGAAGCAAACTATGGTCACAATAACAACATCAGCCACATTAACATTAAAAAAGTTTTCTGTTTGTAAGATGGATGGTTGGTTGAATGTTGTTGGGTTGGTGTGTGTTGTTTGTATGTTAAAGGCACAAGTGCGATGTTTACACTTTGCACCTTCGCGTACGTGAACTTGTAAAACTTTTTTTCTTCCATTCTAATATTCGGTCTGTTTAGTTAGTACGAGTTGGAATTATTTGCTTTATAGAAAAAGTTTATTTTAGTTTTCTATAATACACAGACTGTTTGTTTGTTGTTTTCTATGGAGCACATGTTAACTTGAGGAGTTTAGTTTCTTTTTTCAATTGTAATTATTATTATTTTAGCTAAATAAAAGAAAAAGGGTGACAGATCTTTAAAAGAACATTTTCTTTTAAATTATCGATATGATCGATAAAACATTTTCTGCGTGATATTACTGAATTTTTGCATTGAATAAATAAATGGAGTTGCACTGAAACTCGGCTATTGAAACTAGTTTCAAAAAACATATAAAGCGTTTTATTAATTTTAAGAAAATTTTCGTTCAATTCGTGAAGAACAGTTTCATTAGTTAGTAAAAACTACAATTTTGAATGACAAACTTTTTCTGGACCTCAAGACAGTATAAAATTTTAAATTGTTGGAGAGAAAGTATAATCGGAAGATTCTATTTCGAAGCTTAAGTTCGAGGCACAACTTAGTTATTAAACTGCGAGGAGCAGTCTTGTAAAGCATATTAAGAGCTTTAAAACAAAAAATAGAGCATTGTAGCTACCATAGAACCCAAGATATTGAATTTTTAAGGTGCAAGAGCTTCGCGACTTTTAGATTTTGGGGGAAATTTCGACTTAGGTGGCTAAAAATTTGTAGTTGTCAGTTTTTAAATTAGTAAAACAACTATAACAAATTTCATCAAAATCGTAAGGGGTACACAAAATGTGCTTTTATTTGATCGCAATTATGTTTTAATTAAAAATAATTTATCATAAAATATATTTTTTTAAATTAATTTTTATTTCGTATATCAGGAACTCGGTTTGACATCAAAACAATTAATAAGATTCCATCAATCTCTATATATTTTCGGACACGCTGATTCCAATGGCGTACTTTATTTTTCGTTGTATGGTACAGTTTTTCCGCAAAATAACTTTGAAGTTTAGCGCATGGCGTTTTTTATATGCCAAAATTTGCAAATGGAATGTATCTAACTACTTTCTGTTGAAATGAAAGGCCAAGATCTGTAGTTTTATAAATGGTACTTCTTTGGATCCAAAAGCTTTAAGTTAAACCCACTGTTACGCGGTTTTTTAGAATTTTTTCGGTTTTCGTGAACTCTATCGCTAATAACACAGTAAGTGTGTGGGAATGGTACACCCGGGGACTCGTAAACTTAATTTTAGGGCGTATAATCCAGTGGTATACTTCGTTTTAATAGGCTAGTTCAAGAAGATATATTGTTAAGTTTTAAGTTTGCATTTATTTTTTGATTATATTTTAAGTAAAGCAACATCTTTTTTAAAATGACTTTATTTATTGTTTATTATATGCGAATTTGAGTGTAAAATTGAAAGACAAGTCCGTAGTAAAGCAATGAATTCACTGTTCGTCCTCCGAAAGTTCAGCCAAATCGAAAATGGTTCCGCACCCAAACTTTTAAATTCATAGCTAAACGTTTTTTTTTTTTCTTTAAATGGTATACATAAAATCGAATCAAATCGGCTCAAACATGTTTCCAATACCGAACTGTACCAAATATAGTTTTTTGCCCGAACTACACGGTCGAACACTAATTGACTTAATTACACTTATGTCTGCCTAGGGCAGAAATAAATAAAATTTTGGATGATTTTAAAAAAATTTCTAGAATGGCGGAAGAAAACGCAATTTTTAAAAAAATCAAATAGCAATATCTCGAAACGGATTTGTGCAATTTCAAAAATATTCGTGATCCCCATGGTAAAAGAAATAATATAATTAAAGCATTTTAAGAAAAATCAAAAAGAAGAATTTAAACTTAGATTTTTTATCAATTCGCCTTACATAATTTTCAGACGTAGTACTTCATAATCGCAACAATAGTTGATAAATAGCGAAAGTTTAAAAAAACCGCTCTTGTACAGTACAGTGAATCAAAGAATTACTTCCTTTATATATCTGATCTTAAGAAATTGTATTTGTTAGTTCGGTTTATTGTTATTTTATTTTCAATTCCTGATAATGTATCGGCAACTAATTTGATGCCAAGTGTTAAGTAGCTAACGGAAATATTTGATTAAATTAAATCTTAAAGAAAATTATTTTTTTCAAAACTTAATAAAGTGTTAATGTGTTGCTTTTCTTTACTTAATAACGATGTCATAATTTATATTATTGGAATAAACTTCCTATAATTTAGAAATTTTACTTGAAGAAACAACTCTTAATACAGAGCGCTATTCTTCAGTAGGGAGATTATAATTAAACGGCATGACATCAACAAATTAATGAGGTTCCGACCATCAGTTCTGTATGTTTCGAACAAGCTGATTTCAATGGCGTACTTTCCGATGTATGGCATAGTTATTCCGCAAAATGAATTTAACCCTTTACTGCATGATACTCCAGATATTAATGAAAGTTGTTTGATAGTAAATTAATAATAACTGAACAAATATTTTGCCGTTTTTTCCATATTTTCCCTTTAAGCGATTTTATTAGTCAAAAACCCAAAAAGGGTATAAATTTCGGATCACCTGAAATTTCTCTAATAACTAAAGATTTTGTTTAATAACTTTTAATCTATTACTGCCTACAAATTGTAATTGTTTATAAATTTTTAAATCCTTTTTTTTTCTTTTAGCAATTTTCTCGCCACAAAAAAGGGTATACGAGGGCGGCTCAATAAGTCCGTGACTTTTCGAACTTCCCTCGTAGTTATATGAAATGCAACACTGCTTCCATCAAGTACCAAGTTAATAGACTTCTCTCAAATTTTTGAGCAAGTTGCTTCATTTAATTTGCGTTTTAACAGCTGTTCAAAAGATACAACCTCGTGGATTTTTTAAAAATGGAAAAAAGTGAAATTCGAGTTCTCTTTAAACATTATTTTTACGAAAAAAAACCGTCAATGAAACCAAGGAAAAGTTTGATAAATACTATGGGGACTCCGCATCATCGATTCCAATGGTAAAAAGTGTTTTACTGACTTTCGTTGTGGTCGCACAAGTACAAATGACGGTGAACGTTGAGGTCAATACACCCGAAAATGTCGAAAAAATTCACGATATGGTGTTGGCTGATCGAAGAGTAAAAGTGCGGTGAGATTGCTGATGCCATAGGCATTTCATATGGCAGTGTGGTTTCGATTTTAATGATCTGTTGGGTTTAAGAAATCTGTCTGTAAGATGGGTGCCGCGTTTGCTCTCAATTTGACCATAAACGTATTCGTGTCCAATAAGGTGATGGCAATAGTTTTTCGGAGTTTAAAAAAAACGACCACATATGGCCAAGAAATGCCTATTTTATGGACCTCGAAAAATCCTATTTTTTGGAAGGGATACCAAAATTGGAGAAACGATGGACTATGTGTATTGAGATTATGTTTGAAAAATATTTTTTTTTTTTGCAAAAAAAAAAAATAAAGTCAATAAAGTCACGGACTTATTGATCCGCCCTCGTATCTCCAAATTAAATATCAAAATGCAGATCTGGCTTTATCGTATTCAAAAAAAGATATGTCTTGATTATTTATATCATGCACTGCATTCAGCCGAATTAATCGTCACATATGTGTAACGCCATGAAGTAAAGGGTTACAGTTTGGCGAATTATCATGTAGATTTCTGTGTACAAACAATTACAAAATGTTATCAATCTAAGTTTTTTCTGTTGAAATCTAAGGACAAGACAAGTAGGAATATTAATGGTACATAGGATAGAAGGGGGAGATTTCGCCACTGGGGCACATGTGACATCCCCGATTTTCGCTGTATTTAAAAGAGTTATTAAAATGTTCCTTTCCATAATTTGTGAAGTTATTGATCAGCTTTCATGTCACCAAATTTTACGCTTGTTCTTTGAACTTAGTCGAGGATAGACATGTTTTAGTGTTGTT